>CM050413.1:1679103-2036603 GCA_027564155.1 Gymnocypris eckloni scoliostomus | reverse complement strand
AGCTCACCGCGGATCTCATCCATCACCACAGGAGCATCATCATCATCATCATCTTCATCATCATCGCCGGATCACCGGGCGCGCGGAGTAAGTCACTCATTTATCCGTCAAAACGGTGCTTTATAGAAGTAGAATGGTTTGGACCCTGGAGCACCACTATCTTTCATACGGTGTACCATGGTATTTCTATCTAATACCCGGTTCTGGCACTGCCACAGTCTATCTATCTATCTATCTATCTATCTATCTATCTATCTATCTATCTATCTATCTATCTATCTATCTATCTATCTATCTATCTTTATCCAGCTATCTATCTATCTATCTATCTATCTATCTATCTATCTATCTATCTATCTATCTATCTATCTATCTATCTGTGTGTAGTTATTCTTGGAATAGCGGTAGACCACTTTCAATCTGGATTAAAAATAAGTGCCCTATTAAAATAATAATGTAGTTATAGTTGTGTCTCAACTACGCCGGAACATAATTTGAACGCCTCTCTATTGTATTGCGCCATGTTTGAATTATTTTCTGCTGCTGTGTAGAATAATGACTGGTGGAGTCCCAATTCCTGATTTTTAATAACATTTTTTATTTGTAGTGCAGTATTTTCCCTGCATGACTTTTGTTCTCGTTTAAACTAGGACTTGCATAATGCAGGCTAAGTGATGTTAATGTATGCCATTCCTCTACACTGTCTGCTTTCCCCACCAATCCTTTTTTCTTTCACCAACACAATCTGGCAACCATCGAATATTCTGGGTTTATTAGCTAAAGGAGCTCAGTGAAACTGCTGTGAAAGCAGTCTAGATGCACTCATAATGCAACCTCACGACACAAACCCTCTTCCTGTTGGACTGGAATACTTCCCTCTTCCTCTCACAGCCGCTTTCCATCTCGCCTGAACCAAGCACAACCAGATCCGAGCGTGGAGTGAGCAGATGCAGAATCTGCCAGTCACACAGGTGTGTGTGTGTGTGTGTGTGTGTGTGTGTGTGTGTGTGTGTGTGTGTGTGTGTGTCTGTCTGTCTGTCTATCTGTGTGTGTGTGTGTGTGTGCATGTGTGTCTGTCTGTGTGTGTGTGTGTGTGTGTGTGTGTGTGTGTGTGTGTGCATGTGTCTGTCTGTGTGTGTGTGTGTGTGTGTGTGTCTGTCTGTGTGTGTGTGTGTGTCTGTCTGTCTGTCTGTCTGTCTGTCTGTGTGTGTGTGTGTGTGTGTGTGTGTGTGTGTGTGTGTGTGTGTGTCTGTCTGTCTGTGTGTGTGTGTGTGTGTGTGTGTGTGTGTGCATGTGTGTCTGTCTGTGTGTGTGTGTGTGTAGTGTGTGTGCGTGCGTGCGTGTCGTGTGTGTGTGTGAATGTGTCTGTGTGAGTGTGAGTGTGTGTGTGTGTGTGTGTGTGTGTGTGTGTGTTGTGTGTGTGAATGTGAGTGTGAGTGTTTCTCTGTGTGTGTGTGTGCGTGTGCGTGTGTCTGTCTGTGTGTGCGTGTGTGTGTGTCTGCGTGTGGAGTGTGGATGTGTGAGTGTGTGTGTGTGTGTGAGTGTGTGTGTGCATGTGTGCGTGCGTGCGTGTGTGTGTTCCTGCACCTGGCGAATGGCTTCTGTTCTCCTATCTCATATATTGATTTGTGTTTTGCCTGTGGTAAGGGAAGGACGCAGCTCAGCAGAAACACACCTCCCTCATTGTCCTTGTGTGTAGAGAGTTTCTCAGGCTGGCATTGTTTGCTGGCCAAGAATGGTGCTGGAAACCTTGTTTAACAGAAACGTTAGACCATTAGCAAGCCAAACCCGCAGCTATACTGTTTTCTTCCGGTCCCGGCGGACTCCAGTCTCTCTTTCCCCAAAAGACTCATAAGATTACAAGCAAAACATAAAAAAGCAGGTTGTAGCGATTCAAAAATGAGTTGCATGTCTGCTCTGGAAAAAATACCAAATACAAATAGTACAATCCAACTAACCGTGCAATCTTAAGATTTAAAAGGCAGGAGCAAAACGCTGTCTGCACCTTACACTTTGTTGTTTTGATGCACATTGATCTGCTTCTATGGTAAAATGTAACCAAATTAAGCAGGCGATGCCTTTTGGTACTGGTTTTAGAACATTGATCTAGAGCATTTTTTATCCTGTTTTTGTGATTCTTCTAACATGTATTATCTTTGCTGCTGTCTCTGGTTATTTGCTGCTTTCTCTTGATATCGGACAGGAGCGCCTGAGGCGTTTGCTCTCTTCTGCTCTTCACCTCACTATCTAGACTATTACGCTGACGTTTTTAAAAAGACTGCCATCGCTGCTTTTATCCCTGTAAGTTTGGTTGCCTATCTCTGGACGTGTTATATATTTTGGCGTAATGCTGAATGACACGGGCTGCCAAACAAAGCGTTTCAGGAGTGCTCTAGCGCCATACTGGTCTCTCTTGAGTACTGTTACATAAGGTCCATTTGGGGTTTCAGGTTTGCGGTGTGTGTGTGTGTGTGTTTGGTAAATCTTGGTTGAGCTGTTCAGTCATCTCCTGTGTGATATAATGACCGTGCAATATTACGTCCGCTCCAGTCTCACTCACAAGGTCGAGCTGAATCTATCCTCTGTCCGGTTTCATTTAGAGCAGACAAAGGTTCACAGCAGCTCTGGACTCTAGTAGCTATGCTTTTTAAACATGACCGGTTAAAAACAAGCTTTCGTGCAGTTGCTCTGAATAGTGTTCATCCCTGTTTGGATGGGATTTGTTTTATGAGGTGGTGAGGTAATGTAATAATTACCAAAGCCTGTCTGTGACTTTAATCTCACTTGAATCGCCTGTGCAGTAATTTCACAGGACATTCATAAATATTCTAGCATCCTTTAACTTCAAATGTCCCGAAGAAATAACCATGACACTTAAATAACACTGAAATAACACTTGAAATGAATATATATAGTGACGAGACACTTATTCCACGACACGAGACAAAACAAGATTTTTAGACTTAAAACACACCTCAATAATGAAATATATAGGTATTTAATTCAAGTGAAAAACAATTTTGTATTTTGAAATCAACTTGTACTTTATGAAATGAAACTTCTATTTGAATGAATTATATTCAGTAATAAACATGTAAACTAGAGCTGCACGATTCTGGATAAATTGAGAATCACTATTTTTGTTTATAAATTGAGATCACGATTCTCTCACGATTCAGGTAAAAAAAAACATTAGAAAACTAAACAAAATAACCAAGTTTACTAGTGGCTCTGACAAAATATTAATTGCTTAAGCCTTTTAAAAACGATATATTAATATGAACAAAATCAAATACAAATCAATGAAGGAGTCAGTGTCTCACTTCATAAAGACGCAAGCTCTTTCTGGATCAGCAGCAGCATGAATGCAGGTGTGAATGTCTTTACGACGGGAAACAGGTGTTAGTGGAGTTGTTAGTGTGATGTTTTGTCGCGTTCACATCGGAAGCGTGATGATGGCCGACGCTCTGATTCATCCACACGGGCAGCTACCAAACGTGCTTCTCACGCTCCACTGACACTCGCCATGTGAAACAGTCGTAAGAGACATAGCTGAATCGTTCGGGAATAATATTGCGTGGGTGTTTGAGTCAAGATCGTAATTTTCTTATGATTAATGGTGCAGCTCAAATGTAAACATTGCCAAAGTTTTGCAAGGATATCGTCTCGTGCTACGAGATCTCGTCTCATCCCTAATATATAAATATATATATATATATATATATATTAGTGCTGCTGTCAATCGATTAAGAAAAATACAAATTAATTGCCCGTTTTTCTCAAATGAATCGCGATTAATCCCACCTAATATTAAAGTGTTTAAATATACTTTTATATTGCAATAATTTCACATTCAATCTTCAAATGTACAAACAACATAAAGACAGTATATTTGTTATGTTTCTTTAATAGCATGATTTTTTATGATTGAAGGCCAGCATTTCTGGTATCAATATGTCTCTATAAAATTGTTTTTCCCCTTAATATTTAACTGACTGTGGCCATTCAGCATTACAGTATAATTAAGAGCTGTCAATTTGAATATGTATTAGTCATAACTTCTAATTTAAGTAAACTTAAAACAATTTTCACATGAACCCATTATAATATATGTTATATTTAGCAACCTTTGCCTTTCAGCAGAAATATACAGACAATTAATAGTGACCAAACACTACATTTGCTGGGATACAAGTATCGCTTTTTATTTCTCCTCTTTCCTACGACTTGTTTCACTTCTATTTTGGTTTTTATAACCAATTCTTACTATGTAAAAATTTGCATACTTAGGTCTTTAGTGTCATGTTAGAATCATTATTATACTCATACCTTTTCTAGATTTTGACTTGTTTTTAGCTTTACTTTTTTGTTTTCATTTAAATATTTAGTTTTGAAATGTTGTTGTATGCATTTGTCATTTTTATTTCATTTATGTATCTTCTTAAATGTGTATATATAATATTTATAGTTGTAACTTTTCATTTGAGTTACTTTTTCTTATTTGTAAGTTGCTTTGGATAAAGTGTCTGCTAAATGACTAAAAGTAAAGTAAGTAAAGTCAATTCTTAATTAAATATAGATGAACCCATTAAAGCTATACAAGTTATTGATTTCTTATTTTTTTATTTTGTTCTTGGATTAATAGTAGTGCTGACATTTTTCAGAAATTAATCAAATATGAATTAAAGATTAATCACGATTAATCCCATCTAATATTAAAGTTTTTAAATACACTTATTTTGAATATTATATATTATATTCGTGTTTATTAACAAAGTTTGGGAGGAGCACGTCAGATACTTAGCCTAATCAAACACAAGTGATACTTAAATACAGATGAATACTTGAAGCTATAAAAGTTATTGATTTGCTCCTTTTCTTTCTTTTGTTCTTGATGAACAGACATCACAGCAGCTGGTTTTTAGGTTGTTTTTGGCTGCTATTTATTTAAGTATTTAAGCTATTTATTGAACGTTTAAGCTATTATTGCACAGTTTTGAGGCAGATTGAATGGCCTTTTTAGTAACTTCATGTCTTAATTGACCACGACATTGCATGCTCGTAGTTTATAAAGGCTACAGCGCCCGCTGGCGCATTTGTGCGTGCATGAGCAAGCGATATGAGCACAGGACCGTTTCCGCGCTTGTTTGTCTCGCACCTGGCGCTGACGTGAAATGGGAGCACGTGACGCACGTCTGAAACGTCTTCAGTTTGATGTGGACGTAAAGACTTGCTGCAACTGAATACATTTCTCCTTGCCAAGAAAAAAAGAAACAGAAGCAGCAGCTATGAGTAGGTTGGCCAACACTAGCCCGCCCCTGCGTTAATGCCGTTAAATCATTTTAATGCTTTAAACTGAAAAAAAATTATCCTTGCTTTAACGCGCTAATTTTGATTAATTAATAGACAACACAGCAGCTGGTTATTGGCTTATTTGCCTGGTATTGCTTTAAGATTGGCTGCTGCTGAACATGATGAGGATCTAACATGCATATTATTTTCTCACAACTCTCTTTACCTTTTCTGACCCACTTCGGGTCTTAAAGTCTCTACTAATGTGACACGTATATAACATATTGCATGCATGCACACAGTTTTTTAGCTTTAATCGCCTTTTTGGTAACTACATGCCTTAACTGACGGCATAACTAAGATGCACGTAGTTTCTTTCACTGTTTGATATGTAATGATACCACGCCTAGCGTGGAGGTGACGTTAGAGCGTCTGAAATGTAAACCTTTTCATGTGGTCATGCATACGTTCTGCATCCAAATAAACACAATCCTTTTTTAAGAAAAAAGAGACAGCGGCAGCTGTTATGAATGGGGTCGCCAACCCTAGCCGCACCCTTGCGTTAATTATTTTAAAATTATACAATTATTGTAAAATATTTTTTACGCATTAATCAGAAAAAAATACAAATCTTCTGCGTTAACACGTTATGGGGCTTAATATTCGGTAGCTCACGCAGTGTGAGTTGAGAAGTGAAGAGCTCCGGTTCGATTCCTGTGAAACTAGGAAAAGTTAAAACCAGTATAAGGAAGTTCAAAAGGCACAGTTGCAACTACAAATCCATTGTTATACCAATTTAGTATTTGTTATTACTATGGAGTAGGTTTAGAGTTGGGTTTGGTGTAGGGGATATTTCCAACACGATAGAGCATTAACTCTACACTCCCGGATATTTCATATAATTATGAACCACTGCATTTCATACATGAAGCAACGTAATACAAACTCAACAATACCTGCAAAAACATGCCATTCACTTTGAAACTGCCTCAAAATATGCAGCAAGGTACGTAATAACGGTGTTGCAGAAATGTATTTAGAGGCAGGTATTTCCAGTGAGCCTGGGTTGGGTAAGAGGATCCTGAAGTCTGATGTCAAAGCCTTCAATTTAATGTGCTCGGCCACAGGTAGCCATCTCTGTGAATTGACTATAAACTTCACAGACGTCTGCAGTAACAATGATTTACAGACTTGTGTCCTGAAAACTAAACCCATCTGCACATGGCTTTTACCTGATGTGTGTTTTGTTAAGATAGGGGATATGTCCGGTTAGAATATCTTTAGGTTAAAGGTTTAAGCTGCTTTGATGGCAAACGCATCAAAGGATTATAAAAAAAGAATGAATGTGAACCAACAGCTGCTGAGTGGCCAAGCAATCTGCCCTCTGCTGTTTCTCTCACATACACATACTGAGACGCTCACAGGTACACACTCACACACACACACACACACACACACACACACACACACACACACACACACACACACACACACACACACACACACACACACACACACACACAGCACCTCTCATAATTCTCTCTCTCTTCAGCCAAATGAAATATCTCGCTGGGAATAATTGGATTTGATAAGACCTGATTCACTTCAGACTTCTGCACTCACATTATGCTGTTACTGAGAGCATCTGCCAATGACTGAAGCACAGTGTGTGTGTGTGTGTGTGTGTGTGTGTGTGTGTGTGTGTGTGTGTGTGTGTGTGTGTGTGTGTGTGTGTGGTGTGTGTGTGTGGCGATGGTGGGGGTTGGAGTGGGAGTTATTAAGTAAAGGCAACATGATGCACCGGCCGCTGTTTTATTTGGAAACAAATACATATATAAGCGTCTATTCATCCGCTTATAGAATAGTGTGATCTAATCGTTTTGTTGATTTGTTTACAGCACAATCTTTCCATTTGGTTATTTACACAATACTGAATTGATATTTCCACAAATGTGTTTACAGAATACCATGGAGTGATCTTTCATGTGTCTGTTTATAAAACAAGGTCCACGGATCTTTCTGGTGGTTTATGGAATACAGGGTTCTGGTGTTCTCTTATTGATTTCTTCTCTCTTTTAGATGAGTCACATCAAAGCATGAGAGCTTTATATCACAGCACCTTTTGAAATCACTCATATTCAGATGACATCAGATTCAGCTAATTATCCTTTCTCAAGTCCATTAGATATTGGAAAATGTTACAGAACTATTATAAATAAAAAAATAATTAAACATTATCTGAAATAATAGCAAATTTATTTTTTCCCCATTGAAAACTTAAATAATAAATAATCTATTAAAAAAAAACACTATAAAGATATTAAATAATACATTTAAAATAAAAAAGAATACATACATCATACAAACATGCATAATTACTAACACTTTTAATAAAAGTGAAATTAAACAAATTAATAGAGCAATAGTAATTCCACTAAACCTTTTGGACATCAAATACAGCTAATTCTCATTTTGTGTTTTTTTTTTTACAAACCACTATTTCAACCAAAATGTTCTTTTTTTCATGTATACATTTTTCTTCAAACTTGTATCACCCACTTTATTTATTTTATGCCTTCTTATTTTTCTCGCTTAAAAAAAAAAAAAATGTTTTTTTTTATACATACAATGCAAGTCAGTGGGGTCCAAAACAAAACTGGATCCCAATGACTTTTATTGCATCAACATATTATCTTGTGTTCTGCACAAATTGTCCTTTTTTTATGCGAACTATCCTTTTATGCTTTGATCAGTTGACCCGAGACTCTGGTAATGTAACTCAATGCAGCTTTCATTCTCACAACACGGATGCTGCGTTCGGCTGAAGCGGATGGGGGTTGTCATGGCAACAGATTTTCTATACCTCGATGATGTCATGTTCTGATGATGTGCGGATGAATTGATCGTTAGTCTGAAGACACTCGTTGATTTTATTCTGACTTAGAATGACTGTTAAAGGCATTGATCCGCACACACCGCCTTCTTTTGATGTATTCCTCATATGATTCCATAAAGGAAGGAGCTGTGGATGTAAAAATGCATTACAAATAATCATAAATCAAGAATCCTAAATGATGGTAATACTTTTCAGAACAAATGTACACTCTAAATTGAAACAAAAGCACTGATGTACAGTGACAACAATAAGCACCGAAGTGAACTGTAAGATTATGAATGGCACACTGATGCTGTGTGTATGTGGTGTTTGTAGATTGAAGCTTAATGACTGTGGCTGTCCTGACACACACTCGCTGTGATGTCTAACCTATAAAGCAGCATGACATCTCACCTGCTGATATCTCAGCATGAACCCTGAGGTGTGTGAAACCATCAGCCTACAAACCATCTGACTGAACGGCACACCACTCCCACGCAGACTACGTTACCCACAATCCCCCAGTGTGGAGCTGAGTCACAGAGCGCCATCAGGACACGCAGTCGTGTGCTCCACAGGATCTGGCCTGCACTCATTCAGATTTACACTTCACTCTGGCACGGATACGCTCAAACACATAAACAGATGCATCAGGCATGTTATGATTTATGATGCTGGCTTGAGAAAACAATCATAATGTTCTTTAATTTAAACGTATTGTCATTATTATAGGGGTCGTGAACTGCCTTTGTTGTTTTATTTTGTACTGTTCTCGGAGGTCCACTTATAACGTTAGCAAGATCTTTACATCAAGAAACATCATCATTTATAATAGCCAATTTTCTGCCCTGATTTTAACCTCTGTCATCGCAACGCTCTGTTTGAATAGCTGTGGAGGATTGTACATTCGGAAGTAAACGCCACTGCTGCGATTGGCTAATAGTTGTGTATGTTTGACAGCGTTCACTCCTCATTAATAGATGATGCTGTGATTCAGGTAAAAGCACATGAGCAGCTCAATACATGTCAAAATACTCTATACAGATCTGTAAGAAGAGACAGAGCAATAGTGAGCATGTAATGAACACACTTACTCACAAAAGAGTCTATTCACTCTTTCCTAACGGTGGGATCAGAAGGAAGGCAATGCAAACACTGTTTTTCCACAACTTGGCTCAGCGTCTTGTTGTCTACAGAGAGCCATCTTTGTGGGGCTAAACAGACAGTGTTGTAGAATCGAGGCTAAACAGGCATATGTATAATTGGTGGGCGGGGCTAAACAGGCAGTGATGTAGAATAAGTGGGTGGGGCTAAACAGGCAATGATGTAGAATTGGTGGGCGAGGCTAAACAGGCGATGCAGGGTGGTGAGTGGGGCTAAACAGGCAGTGATGTAGAATTGGTGGTGGGCTAAACAGGAAGTGATGTAGAATTGGTGAGTGGGGCTAAACAGAAGTGATGTAGATGGTGCAGGGCTAAACAGGCAGCGATGTGAAATTGGTGGGCAGGGCTAAACAGGAAGTGATGTAGAATTGGTGAGTGGGGCTAAACAGGCAGTGATGTAGAATTGGTGAGTGGGGCTAAACAGGCAGTGATGTAGAATTGGTGGGTGTTAGGCTAAACAGACAGCAATGTAGAATTGTTTGTGCAGGGCTAAACAGACAGTGATGTAGAATTGGTGGGTGGGCTAAACAGACAGTGATGTAGAATTCGTGAGTGGGGCTAAACAGACAGTGATGTAGAATTGGTGGGCGGGGCTAAACAGATAGCGATGTGTCATTTTGGGGCGGGGATAAACAGACAGCGATGTATAATTGGTGGGCAGTGCTAAACAGACAGAAATGTATAATTGGTGAGTGGGGCTAAACAGGCAGTGATGTAGAATTGGTGGGCGGAGCAAAACAGAGAGTGATGTAAAATGTGTGGGCGGGGCTAAACAGACAGCGATGTAGAATTGGTGGGTGGGGCTAAACAGGCAGTGATGTAGAATTGGTGGGTGGGGCTAAACACGCAGTGATGTAGAATTGGTGGGCGGGGCTAAACAGGCAGTAATGTAGAAGCAGGCGTTGATGTTCTTCTGTGGAGGCGATGCTTATCCACACTATTACGTCATAGAGTCATACATTCCACTGTCAGCTGTCGTTTTGTCAGACTGGCTTCAATATAAGCTGTTTTTAGACTAATGCAAAAATTATGAGTTTTGAAACTTACAGGATTTTTTTTATAGTACAGTGACCTCTTACATGTCAAAAAGATCAAGGGGATTTTGTTTTGTTTCAGTTCATGACCTCTTTACTAATAATAATAATAAGAAAAATAGTGTAAACAAATCTGTAAATTAATTTGAAAAATCAGACTCTTACTCCACTAAGAGTTTTCAAGTTAAAACAACCAAAATTTGCAACATGCCAGAATATGTAAGTGGCATGGTACAAAATGCTCAAATGTACTAGAAGCATACTAGTAATGTGTTAGAACATGCCAACAACCTGTTAAATCATGCAATACACTTAATTAAGCATTCTATCAACATCAATTTAAAAACACAAAGACAATGATGCAAGGCTTTATATCTTATTTGCCTTCAAGAATAGGAATCAATAATAAATTCTGTTTCTGATTCTAAATGTGATTTGATTTAAGCTTATTGAAACTAAATGAATATCTCAGTCATATAAACAATCGCAGATATCGTTGTGTGCAGCCAGGGTTTGGCACAATCATGGACCTGAAGAATTGCTCACATCACTGTTTGTGGTTTGTGTGCTGCTGTACAGATATGATATGGACCATCAGATGAAATGCAGCAGCATCCTAATGAGGGAAAAAATCAATCATAAAATTGACTTCTGTACATGTGCGTGTGTGTAAAATACAGTGCTCAAAATCTCTGCTGCCAGTGTGGAGGAGGGACAGAGGGAGAGAGATTGAGAAATGAAGATGGAGGTCCAGACTGAAGAAACAGCAGAGATGAGAGAAAAATGCCTTTAAAGTTTCAACAATTATGGCTGTTTGGAAATACAAAGCTAGTATTCAATTCAAACAGAGCTTGTAATGTTTGACCTCTGACTGGTTGATCATGGACAGTGTTTTAATCTAAAATCAGAGGACTGTGTTCAATCGCTGAACCTGATAAAACCATCTCGATCACACTTACTAGTCAACCTGTCAATCCAGGGAGTGTGTTTTCATCTTTCAGACATTTTAGAGGGTTTCTTCTAGTCTAGAATTGTCAACAGGACAAATAAATCATTTAAAATATTAAACGAGGTAAAAAACAACAAATGAGAACACACTTCAATCCTCAGCCCGGGAGTGAAAACACAACAATTCTTTAAAAGAAAAGGTAACTTTCATTTATTAAGTATGGAACATAAATTGTAACAGAAAATAGGATTTCAATTAGAGTGAGTATAGCCTAAAATAACAAACAAACACAGCTAACTAAGGATTAGAGGAGCTAACTAACCTACACACAAAACAGAAGATGAAAACCAACAACATAAACTTCCCTCAGCTCCCTCTCTTATCAATAACCAGGAGAAAAGATGTTCAAAAATAAACAAGGCACTCACTCCAAGAAGGTCACTTAACACACTCAGCCCACAGCCCCTTTTAGCTACCCACACAGGCGAGGTAAGCTAATTAACACACAGTCAGCAGATAGGAATAGATCACCTTTTCCATAGGAAGTTTATTACCTTTTAGTTACCCTCACAAGGATTTAACTATTAGGCTGTCCTCACACATGAGGAAACATATTCATAATCACAAGCTATGAGCATGAGCAGACACGAGAAGTTTCAGTCAAGAACTGGGGAGAAGTGATCCTCCTTAACAGCGTCTGAAGGCTACATTTATACTGCCCCACTCTCTCTCAGGCATCCTCACAACGAGCAACAGCTGGGGGTAATTAACCTGAGAAAGATACTGAGGGAGGGACAGAGCAGAGCAAAAAACACAACACAAGGTACAAGGTCTACATTAATAATGAAAATAAGAAATCATAAACGCCCTAGGGCGTAACAAAAGTTATAAAAATAGCATTTGTCATTTATGATTTAGATACATATTTGTACACTTTATTGCATGGTAACTGCAATTATGCAAAAATGTATTATAGTTTAAATTTAGATTACAGCGCTTTTTGACCCACTTAAGTCTATTGTCTTA
Source organism: Gymnocypris eckloni scoliostomus (assembly GCA_027564155.1). Classification (NCBI taxonomy): domain Eukaryota; kingdom Metazoa; phylum Chordata; class Actinopteri; order Cypriniformes; family Cyprinidae; genus Gymnocypris; species Gymnocypris eckloni. The sequence goes on along the minus strand of CM050413.1, from coordinate 2,024,264 downwards.
TGGTTGATTTAATTATGTAATTTCGATTTAAATTTGTATGTCATGTTTTTAAATGCTTAATGATGAAGTTCATTCAGAACATTTAAAATATATGAACAACCTGTGTATCTTAACATCGATTTATTAAATAAACATAATATCAAATAACAATTAAACATTATAATTAAGTTCTGGTTACACTTTATTTTAAGGTCAAGGTTCAAGGTTCAACATTATTTGTCACATACATAATCATACAGGGTATAATAGGTAGTGAAATGTTAATCAGGACAGGTCCGCTCAATGGAAAGTGCAAAAATAAAAGTGTGTAAAACATAATAACATAAAAGCAATAAAAACTATGAAACAAAACCAGTGAGAGTATATATATATATACAAATATGGTGAGAATGAAATAAGAGACAAATAAGAAATAAAATGTTAACATGCTAAGATGTGCAATGAGATAAAGTGTGCAGTGCAGGAGAATGTGCAAATAGGTTGTAAAACATGTACACAAAGCAGCAGTGTGGATGATGGGGAATAATGGATGTGATTACAGTTTATTAAATTGAGTCCTGTGGATGTTATGATCCTGAGTTTAGGAGCCTGATGGCCTGAGGAAGAAACTCCTCTATCAGTCTTTCCGTTTTAGCCAACATGCTTTAGCGCCTGCCAGATAGGCAGTAAAATGAAAAGATGGTTACTGGTTTGAGTCTTTGATGATTTTAGCAGCTCTGCTTCTGCAGCGTTTGAGGTAGATGCCCTGCAGAGATGTATAATACACTCACCTTGTGAGTGTGACAAGTGTGTTGTAACAAGGTGTCCTTGTTACAATGTAATTATACATTTAAGTACTTAGTAATATTAATTACATATGCTTATTGTATGGTTAGGGTTAGGATTAAGATTCAGTTTAGGCTTACTTGCATGTAATTATGCATAATTCATTGTTATTATAATAGTAGGTACATGTGACGTGTAACAAGGACACCTTAAAATAAAGTGTTACCAAAGTATTTTAAATGTGATTTAGTATGTTAATTAACACATCGAAATAAGTGTACGTATGTAAACATGGCAAAAGATTTAAACATAATAATTTAAAATGTACTTTAAAGTAAAACTTTTAAAATTTACTAAAACTTTTAATTACAAAGATCACTTTTTAAAAGTGTAAACAGAGCTGTGTTTAGAAACAGTCACGAAAATGTCTCTATTTGAGTCACTTAAGTTGCATTTTATTTTATTATATTATATTATATTGTATTATATTATATTATATGCAAGTATTGATTGATATACTTTTTCAAGATTTAAAGTACACTGAAGTGCACATTCACTACAATTAAGCACACTTCATTTCCACAAGGTTTGTTCACGATTCGTCTGTGTTAAGAAATACATGCTCCATATCTGCCAGTCTCTGATTTGTCATGTTTCTTGTAAACAAACAAAACAAGCTAAATGTCCCACTAACTAGTCGTTGGACAACTGGTCGATCATCTTAGCCCATCTCACGCCTGTTGAAGTGATGTTTTGATGTCATGCCTGTATGAGATGATCTGTTCACGGTCTCCACTGAGATGTAGATGCATTTTGGTCTCTAAGTATGGAAGCCACATGCAGACAGAAAATAGGTAGACAGATGAGTGAGACAGCCTAAAATACGAGATCTTCACGCTCACCTGAGGTTTCCAATCTCCACACACAAACACACACACACACACACACACACACACACACACACACACACACCTTCACTCGCTCTCATTTCTTTCTTTGTCTTTGATCTCTTCTTCTCTCGCTCACATACACACACACACACTGTCTCGTTCTACCTGAGGCGCTGTGTTATTTTCAGCGTTAATGAAGTGAAAGCTTTCTCCTCAAATATGCCGTATCGCTCTCCTTGTCACATGGACAGAAATGACTCGATGAATTCAAGCCATTTATACTATATACAAAATATCACAAAACATCGGTAATGACATTCACAAAACAGCCACAGCTAGGGATAATATGGTGAGTTTATTTAATTCGGCTTTCCTTATAAAACCCAGATGCCACAATTCACATTTCTGGAAAGCTTGAAGACATCTGTTCAGTGACTCATCAGAAGCAGAGGTCTGAGTGAGAACAGACACTGACGTTATGCTGGAGATGCCAGTGATCTGAACGAGCTCTTTCTTATCTAACTTCACCAGGACAATGATAGGTTTCACCAGGCCCGCTTCTTTTCTTAATGTAGTGAATGCGCACTTGAATCGTACTTCAAATCTTAAAAGGCCTTATTTTCAGGTAATATACTACACTTTGAAATAAAAGGTCACTTAAGTGACCCTTTTTCATGAGTGTTCTAAACACACTTAAGTACACTTTTAAAAAGTGACCTTGTAATAATGTCAAATTAAATGTTTTACTTCAGAGTTGATTTTAAATCATAATGTTTTGTTGTGTTTTTTAGTACACTTATTCTGATGTGTTGACTAACATACTAAAGCTCATGTAATGTATTACATATTTACAAACATTTAATATTACACTTGAAGTTAATTTAGTTTAAATATATTAAATTGCAGCTTCAATAATAATATATTTAAATACATGTCATACAAGTATTTTTTTAATTATATAAAGATGTATATACTGTATGTCATACTTCAGTGTGATAAAAACACTCTAAAGTTCAGCTAATTGCATTTAATTCAAACTACACTACATTTTTTCATTTAACTGTAAATAACATTAAATTAGGTGTCTGAGTCTTTGGATTCCAAGCCCCCCATTGTCTACAATGATATACAAAGGCCACATGTCTTTTTCAAATTGTTTATTTTCTGAAAATGGGGGACTTAAGGATTTGTAAACATCATTTTACTCAATTAAATAAATAAACCAATAAATAAAACTGTAAATATATAAATTCAATATACAAAGTCCCTTGGAGTCTTAAAGGGCACCTATTATGAAAACATAAATGTGTGTTTGCAGTGTGAACACAACCACCCTACAATGATTCAAATCTACCCACTCCTCATTTTTAAATCCCCTTTAAACCAAGCCAGTCTCACTAGGCCTGCCGTTTTGATTCTCTATGCAATGTGACATCACATTGTATAGGCCCCGCCCATGGTGCTGACTGACAGCACAGCGGTTGTGTGGCTTGGTCCATTGATCCGCGCCGATGACAGGTCAGCACGGCGCGAGCTCGGTAACATCGTGCTGTTTCATCCCACTTTCAGTGCATTTGGCCTCTCATATGTGTTCCTGTGGCTCAGTGGTAGAGCATTGCGATTAGCAGCGCAAAGGGCGTGGGTTCAATTCCCAGGGAACACACACACATGCAAAAAATGTATAACCTGAATGCACTGTAAGTCGCTTTGGTTAAAAGCGTCTGCTAAATGTAAATGTAAATATGTACGGATGAACACCGGTTCTCTCGCTCTCAGTTATGTTATGTAATCAGCAGTTTATTGATGTAGATATGAAATGCAGAGAGACGTATATGGGTATATGCGGGAATATGCATCTCATTTGCATTTAAAGTGATATACATCAATACAGATATTTTTTAGACACCCCAAAAATGACATTTTTCTGCTGTTATAATAAATACTATGTGGGGTATTTTGAGCTGAAACTTCACAGACACATTCTGGAGACACCCAAAGACCAATATTGCAACTTTTAAAAAGGGGTATAATAGGTGTACTTTAATATTTTGTTATTTATGGGGTTTCTATGTCTAGAAAATACTCAAAATTAGGCTACCTCATTGATCCAGGTTATTACAAAAAGTAATAAACTAAGAAATACCTCAAATTTGAGACAGATTTTTACCTTCTTTTAAGAACCTTTCATTAAATGTTTTAAAATTAGATTAAAATCCTTAACTTTATTTATTCCGTGAGGATGCACAACATTCATCTCCGCAATTGTACGCGGAGCCGTTTCCATCCATAGTTTGACATTATTTTTGTTTCCATGGCAGCGATCTCAATTCTAAAATGGATTCATGTGCAACTTTGTTAAAAAAAAAAAAAAAAAAAAAACCTAAATCAACTGGCTTTATTTAAGTAAAAAAAATATATATATATATATTAGTGGTGGGCCGTTAACATGCTGCGTTAACGTGAGACTCTTATCGGCGATAAAAAAAATATCGCCGTTAATCTATTCTCAAAGTTGGGTTGGGAGCTGGGTCTATACTACGCAAGCTATGATGACTTTCACCCTGATATTTTAGCGGATGTATACCTAGAATTGCACTGTAGGGCGAGAACGAGTCTTCGAACTAGAGGCTCGCAGTCCGTGATGGACAGATTGTTAACGGCTGGTCTGTGTGGTAATACAATCGGGCAGGACATCCAAACGCTCACCTATCATTCATCAACCTCAAATATGGCTTTTCATCTGAAAGATGTATGTAGTAACAACTTTACATGGCCGCTCAATATGATGTTAACCTAGAGAAATGTGCTATTGAAGTGTTTGTGTGGAAGCGTTTTGCTGCAGGACAGGCTCCGTGCGCTCACTTGCTCTTAAAATCTCCGTCATTTTGGTCATACAGATAAAAGTAGCCTAATACATCTTTCGAATCTGTAAAGACTCTACGTTTATTTGTGTGCACTCAGAATAACAACGAAACGTTGCGCTTTTAAGCAAACAGGATGCGCTTTAGGTCTCATGTGAACTTGAGCGAGAAACTTAGAAACTCCGTCTTTGAAAAATATATCTATAGAGAGTGAAATGTCAAAAAATAAAAATAGAAGACGTGTGTGTTAGCATGGATGATTTACATGAAATTTAATCTGTGCAACACTGTGCATAATAAGATGGCTTTCAGTTCAATATAATAACAAAAAACAACATTTTGGGTTTTTATTCAACTAATAAGGTGGGCACGCTGTGATCTGTACTATATTTTTACTGTAATTGACAGTTATCGGCAAAAAAAAAAAAAACAACAACACGGGAGTGGGAGGGAATGGGAGTCATTCTTCCGGGAGTGGAACAGGATTTTCCTCCAGTTTTTTCGTGGGATTGGGACGGGAAGAGATTAAAGTTTGTGATGCATTTTGGAAACAGTATTCTAATGGCTTGAGAACATTCTCAAAGACTTACTTTTAATTATTACATATTCTGAATGCAGAATTAATTTTAATCTAGATTAATTCCAAAATTAATCTAGATTAAAAAATTCTAGTTCTAATATATATATATATATATATATATAGCAACAGTGAATCAACTTGAATACATTAATGTATACAAATAAAAGCATTTGTATGGGGTGACAGCTGCAGGTTATCACTTTCAGGTTACAGTAGTTGTCTGCTTAACTACCTTTAACTGTTGAAGTCTGACATTTTCCTTTTCATTTGACATCACAAGCTGGATAACAAAATTCAGAGTAGTTACGAATTTGACAAAGACATGAATGTTTTCTCCACGTTGTAAACTCAGCATTGACGTGAACACAGCACATCATTCTGACCCGAAAAAACCTGCAAGTCATTGGTTTGTCTTTTGTCTAAAACACACACACACACACACACACACACACACACACAAACTCCCTGACTGTCCTCTTAGAACAGCCTGTCACTGCCATCACACACACACACACACACACACAGCCTGCTTTTGTCTGCTGTTCTCTATGAATGTGTGAAACAGAGGCCGTCTATGCGTCGAGTGTGAGGATGCCATGTGTGTTTGGCTAGGTTCTTCACATTGTGTGTGTGTGTTTTGTCTCCTTTTCCCGTGACTAAACTCTTAACACCTCTCCCCCTCCACAGGGCCCCAGTTCACACACACACACACACACACACACACACACACACACACACACACTCGCAGCACATGCCATTGACTTCTATGGTTTTTATACAAGACTAAATGTTGGACGCTGAATGAGTTTGTCAAACTGACACATTCCCACAGTCTCGATCGGAATGTTTGCAGCCGCCTGTCACGTATCGTCATGGCGACTGCACCTTCAGACTCATGCGTTCCTCGAGGACAGAGCCGTGAGTGTGTGTGTGTGTGTGTGTGTGCGTGTGCGCGCCAACATCCAAACTTCATTCACCCTCTACATGGCTGATGTCACCATAACAACACTTGCCTTTCGGCCTGGAGACTGTAACCTAGCAACAGGCAGGAGTGTGTGTGTGTGTGTGTGTGTGTGTGTGTGTGTGTGTGAACATGTGAACCCAGGCTGACGGTGCGAGAGAGACGCTCCACCAATCACATCACAACCGTCTCTCTTAGACAGCAGCAGGACTGAATGAGAGCAAATGGAGTCTCTGTTTCTCAGATGTTTCTCTTGAGAGAAAACAAAGCCTGGATTCTCGTGTGTAGAGTTTCAGAGGATGATGCTTGAATAAAAAATAGTATGCTTGTTAGAATGTACTAATTACTGTTGAAGTAAAATTATATATTTCTTCCAGTGTCATCATTAGTCAAGGTTCACTGCCTTTGAACGATCATAAAAAAGGCACAATTACATTTTAAGCATTTAAACAGTTACTCTCAGTATTATTTAGACTAGTGTCTTCTTTTGGAGATTGAAATCAATAGTACGTTAAAGGGGTTATATGATGTTGCTAAACATAACATTATTTTGTGTATTTGGAAGCAATGCAATGTGTTTATGTATAGTAAAAAAAAAATACATTATTTTCGTTCCTCTCTGCCCCGTCTTTCTGCAACGTGTTGCTTTTACAAAGCTCATCGTTCTGAGGAGCGCTGTGTGCTCTGATTGGCCGGCTATCCAGTGCGTTGTGATTGGCCGAATACCTCGAGCGTGTGACGCAAATGTTACGCCCCTCACCATATTTGGAAACACACAGCGTCTCCACGACAACAACACTAGCAAAAATAAAATTTACGCCTTCTTTCTTTGCGTAAACATTTGGGCGGCGTTTTGCAAATCATCCAACACAGTAACGAATATTTTTGAGGCGTTTTAGGAAGTGTGGACGAGTCTTAACTTTTAGAAAGACTTAAGTGACTGTAAAGACATTTATAATGTTACAAACGATTTCTATTTCAAATAAATGCTGTTCTTTTGAACTTTCTATTCATCTGTGAATCCTGAAAAACAATTCATCACAACTGTTTTCAACATTGATAATAATCAGAAATGTTTCTTGAGCAGTATATTAAAATGATTTCTGAACATCATGTGACACTGAAGACTGGAGTAATGATGCTGAAAATACAGATTTGTTCACATAAATAAATTGCAGTTTAATAGATATTCACATAGAAAACAGCTATTTTAAATTGTACTAGCATTTCACAATGTTGCTGTATTTTCGATCAAATAAATGCAGTCTTGATGAGCAGAAGAGACTCTTTCAAACATGTACAAGTCGTACTGACCCCAGACGTTTGAACAGTACGCCAGCAGTGTTTAATGAACAAGACCTCGTCTATCTACGAGCTAGCAGTCTTTAACGCCAGAAGCAGATTCTCTTTGTTGGTTGTATTTGCATGGTGCAGAATCCCAGAAGAGTTGCTCATCTTTTCCCACGATATGCTCAGATTTCAGACGCGTCTCTAGTGTTTGTGTGCGACATGCAGCTTTCACATGAGAGTTTATACAGGGACATGAATAAATGCATTCATCCTCACACGATCTGAATCAATCCACTGATTTATAATCAGAACTTTAAATGAATGCAAAACAAAAGCGGTTCAGATCCGTGCAGTGAGGTGTGCAACACTGTGAACACAGGACTAGTATTTATATCACACACGCCTTTCGAAGGGGAAATAAGAATACAGTTATGACACGGTTTGCATAAAACACTGGTCTCACAGGAATTATAACATGTAACTAAAAACTCACCCACAGAAAATATTTACTGTCCCACCTCAAATGGATGATTATGACACCTTTGTTATATATATATATATATATATAAAAACAATGTAAATATAATAAAATCAAATATAATAAAGATTATTGAAGTGTTTTAGAAGAAAATACTAATATAAGAAATATATATATTTTTAAATTCAATATGTTATTTACAATTTATTGATTTTATTTGTGAATTTTACTAGTAATTGTTTAGTTTAAACTGTTTCAAAATAAATACCCCCCCCACACACACACACACAGTTTATGAGTGTCACGTTTCTGAATTCAGACCCTCCACTCATACAGTTTTCATTTGGAAGTGAATGACTGTAAAAGCATTGTTTTGGCCGTCTGAGGGCAGAAGTGTTGTGTGTAACTGAACGCTGCTGAAGTTGTGCTTGTGTTGTTTTCACGTAAAGAGCTCTTGTGGAATAATGAAGCTGGTTTGTGGATGAAGCCAGAATGCAGTTATAAGATGACCATAGCAACCCAGTGACCATGGTAACCTAGTGACTGATCGGAATTTAGGAGATATGTGATGTAGCACACACACACACACACACACACACACACACACATGAATGCACACAACTCTCAGATTATAAAAAATGCTCTCATGCGAATCCCACTTGCTTCTATTTTTGCATGTCTTTTCCTGTTACACACATGCATGCATAGTTACCACGCACACACACACATACATATGCAACAAACACAAGCTTTTTCATTCAAACTCAGAAAAGGTCAGTGGCTCACTTCCTGTCAGCATCAAGTTAAATGTGCAATTAGATGATGAACAACCAAAATATGTTCTCACTAACTCACACAAACACACACACACACAGCACACACACACACACACACACACACACACACACACACACACACACACGCGCACGCGCACACACACACACACACACACACACACACACACACACACTTATGCTTTTCTTTCTGCAGAGAAACCACATTAAGACTCCATGTACACACAGGTTTTGCCCTAAATTTCATCACTAGTCAAAATGTTCAAGATTCTGTTTTAAAGGTTAAATTACATTTCAGTAATCAAACAGAATATCAAATTAATTTACATCACAAAACATATAGGAAAAAGTAAATTTATGATTTTTTCTGGATTTGATTTAATGCAAATTTAGTATCAAAACAGTGGTAATTAGTTACCTTGAGAAGTTCAATCTGCTGAACAATAGTAATATTTGTCTGTCATAATTTTTCCAATTAAACCACACTTTTATTTTGGCGGTTTGTCTTGAAGATATCTGGTAAAGTGACTCCCTGGACATCCCTGGAGATTAAGTTTGTGTGTTCACGTCTTTATACAGTTTTTACAGAATTTACTGTATAACGTTTCTTTTGAGTAAAAATATAATCTTATCATATACAAACATAAACTTAAAGGTATTCACAGAAACATGATTTCAGTTAATTAGACATGCTTTTTCATGAATACAATTAAATTGTACCATTAAAAAAAAAAATAAATAAAAATCAAACAGATTTTGGGGAGAACATAAAACAGATTTCATAGGGCCATGTTTTCCACCTTGAAGAAAACACAGGGCTTGTTACGAAAGCTGTGCTTCATCTGCGCAGGGTTTGTTTCATATGGTTTGTAATCAGAAATCCTGAGTCATGAACCAAACACTGTGTGAGTGTGTGTGTGTGTGTATTTCAGGATGTGTTTTGGTGTGTGTGTGTTTGTGTGTGTGTGTGTGTGTGTGTGTGTGTTTCAGGGTGTGTATGTATCTGAATGTGTGTGTTTCAGGATGTGTTTCGGTGTGTGTGTGTGTGTGTGCTTCAGGTTGTGTTTCGGTGTGTGTGTTCTGTGTGTGTGTGTGTGTGTTTCAGGTTGTGTTTTGTGTGTGTGTGTGTGTGTGTGTGTGTGTGTGTTTCAGGATGTGTTTCGGTGTGTGTGTGTGCTTCAGGATGTGTTTTGGTGTGTGTGTGTTTGTGTGTATGTGTGTGTGTGTGTGTGTTCAGCGTGTGTGTGTTTCAGGATGTGTTTCGTGTGTGTGTAGGTTGTGTTTCGGTGTGTGTGTCTGTGTCTGTGTGTGTGTGTGTGTTTCAGGGTATGTGTGTGTGTGTGTGTGTCGTAGTGATGTGCCTAACATCTGGCATTCGTGGCATTCCAGCGCTCAGTATCGGCGCGAGGCCAGACTGTAGGACGAAATGAATGCATTGACTCTGCTGAAGGCGCGCAAGCAGGACAAACGCATTACTCCAGAGGTCAGAGGGCAAGCACGGCAAATGAGCGCTGCAGATGCTGGAAGAGGAGGTGGATTTCCTCCGTCCACGAGCACAGCACTGCTCTTGCACTGGGAAAAGTCTGGTTGCCATGGAGACCCAGCTGTGAGCGGCCAGCCGAACTCACTTCCTGCTATTACTGTGTTTTCACTTCCTTGCTGGGCTCGGCGGGCGGCGGAAAAAACAGCAGTGAGACGTAAACGACTCTTTCCCCCTCTTTCCTCTGCCAACAATCACTATTCCTGCTGTTTACAGTGAGACACGGTTAGAGTGCCCTGCTGGAGTGTCTTTGGATTTACCTGGATATTTACACAGACACAACAAACCTTTATTTATCTATCTATATATATTAGTGGTGGGCGTAGATAATTTTTTTTTATCTAGATTAAAATTTAATCATTTGAAATTCTGCTGAAGGCATTCAGAATATGTGTGCTACCCAAATAATGACTAAAAGTAAGTCTTTGAGAACGGGTTTCTCAAGCCAGGTGGCGCTTGATTAGACCAGGGCTCATCTCCTGTTTCCAAAATGCATCACAAACTTTAATCTCTTCCGTCCCAATCCCACGAAAAACTGGAGGAAAATCCCGTTCCACTCCCGGAAGAATGACTCCCATTCCCTCCACTCCCGTGTTGTTGTTTTTGTTTTTGCGATAACAGTCAATTACAGTAAAATATAGTACAGATCACAGCGTGCCCACCTTATTAGTTGAATAAAACCCAAAATGTCGTTTTTGTTATTATATTGAACTGAAAGCCATCTTATGCACAGTGTTGCACAGATTAAATTTCATGTAAATCATCCATGCTAACACACACGTCTTCTATTTTTATTTTTAGACATTTCACTCTCTATAGATATATTTTTCAAAGACGGAGTTTCTCGCTCAAGTTCACATGAGACCTAAAGCGCATCCTGTTTGCTTAAAAGCGCAACGTTTCGTTGTTATTCTGAGTGCACACAAATAAGCGTGAGTCTTTACAGATTCGAAAGATGTATTAGGCTACTTTTATCTGTATGACCAAAAATGACGGAGATTTTAAGAGCAAGTGAGCGCACGGAGCCTGTCCTGCAGCAAACGCTTCCACACAAACACTTCAATAGCACACATTTCTCTAGGTTAACATCATATTGAGCGCCATGTAAAGTTGCTACTACATACATCTTTCAGATGAAAAGCCATATTTGAGGTTGATGAATGATAGGTGAGCGTTTGGATGTCCTGCCCGATTGTATTACCACATAGACCAGCCGTTAACAATCTGTCCATCACGGACTGCGAGCCTCTAGTTCGAAGACTCGTTCTCGCCCCCTACAGTGCAATTGACTAGGTATACATCCGGCGCTAAAATATCAGGGTGAAAGTCATCATAGCTTGCGTAGTATAGACCCAGCTCCCAACCCAACTTTGAGAATAGATTAACGGCAATATTTTTTTTATCGCCGATAAGAGTCTCACGTTAACGCAGCACGTTAACGCCGATAACGGACCACCACTAATATATATATATATATATATATATATATATATATATATAAACGGGTACTTTTGAAAACATTGGTGTGGCTGCCCACATTCTCTCTACGTATCCTTGATGACCTTGTAAACAATAACATCATGCTCATTATTGTACCCATAGATATGTATAGGTAGATTCCCCATTCCCTATTCCAAAACTGCAGGCTTTGTTACATGTCGCACTGCTTTTTCCCCTTGTTTATAAACTAAATTTATAAACTAACCCCTAAACTAAATCTAATATATTTCAAGAATGTTTTTCTTGTATGTATATACACTGAACAATATTATAAATGCAACACTTTTGTTTTTCATGGGCTGATCTCAAAGATCTAAGACTTTTTCTATGTACACAAAAGGCCTATTTCTCTCAAATATTGTTCACAAATCTGTCTAAATCTGTGTTAGTGAACACTTCTCCTTTGTCGAGATAATCCATCCACCTCACAGGTGTGGCATATCAAGATGATTAGACAGCATGATTATTACACAGGTGTGCCTTAGGCTGGCCACAATAAAAGGCCACTCTAAAATGTGCAGTTTTATCACATGCAAAATGGGGGGAAAAACAAAAGTGTTGCATATATATTTTTTGTATATATAACATGATATAATAATAATTAGTATTTTCACATATAGCTGGACAAAAAAATAATTAGTACTACTGTCTGTTCAAAATAAATGAAAAGAAACAGAACATTGTAGATATTTATTTTTCCTGTTGTACCAAAATCGTATTGAACCGTGATCCCCGAACCAAGGTATGTACCGAACCGATATATATATATATATATATATATATCATTGCTTTTCATTTTTTCATTTTCATATTCATTTATGATTCATTAATATATAGCTAAGATAAATAAAGTCAAAAATAAAAATCTAAGCAATTAACAATAAAAAATAAATAATTTCCTCTGACACCTTGTTAATTCCCTTTTAAAACAAAAAGTTACAAATAAGTAAGTAAACAAACAAACACACAAACGTAAATTATAATTAAACTACCTTGGCTTGCAGTGTTAATCACCCCCTAGCGCTGCCTATAGCGGCAAACCAGCACTAATACAGTATAAACCAGATATTGTGGCACGTCTAATTTAAATGTGAAAAAGCGAGGATGATATTGGAGATCATTTGAGTTATTTTCTGCTTCAGTCCCCATAGTTGAATGTCAAAACCATAATGATATGAGTAAAATAAGAACGTTTTATTTTTGGGCGAATTATCCCTTTTAGACACATAAGATATTTAATCTATGTTGTGTGTGTGTGTGTGTGTGTGTGTGTGTGACTATGCCTGATTTAGATTATGCCTGTGTTTTGTGTAGAAATGTGTGCCTTTATGAGCACGTTTTTCATGTAAATACCAAACATCTGCCAGTGGCTGCAGGAGCAGCAGATCTGAAGAACACAATTAAAACCATGTTCAGAATCTTGAGTTCTCTCAGATCTTTGACTTTCTCTCATCCTCCTTTCCATTTCTGCATCTCTGTCTGTTTAACTCGTCCTTCTTCTGCTTCTGGATGGAGCTGTTTCTGGGAAAACATCACACTCGCTAGAAAACATGTCAATAAACACACACCGATAGAGAGAGAGAGAGAGAGAGAGAGAGAGAGAGAGAGAGAGAGAGACGCTAGCTAATCAACAGCATTGTTTCTATGCAGTCGTTCTGTGTAAGCAGCTGTTATGAATGAGTTTCTGTCTCAGTGAGTGATGGATCTGCTGGATTACCAGCTGTTTATCTAATTATTACTCAGCACAGTTTTGAGGGGCAGGGGCTCAAGTGGAAAAAAGGGCACTTCTCATATTTATATATTTTTTCTAAACAAAACGTTAAATATATTAGGGATGTGCGATATTGACAAAAAATGATTGCGTTTCTATCGATAACTAATATTTTGCTGATTGTGTTATTGTGTTGATATCTTAAGGACTGCTATGGACAGCTGACTCCTAAAGTTTTTGATATTCTGCATATTCTGTGGTGATCAGTTCACAGCAGTGATAGAAATTCATATTTTCAATAATTTTTAATTTAGTTTTTTATCTTTCTTGGGCATTTTTACCTTTATAAAGCCCTGCATGAGTGTGCATCATATTTTCAGCCAAATTCTTAAATTGAATCAGTTAATTAGAATAAGTAATTTAAATTAAAGCAAATTAAATTAGTATTGACTAAATTAAAAACACAGAGAAAACACAGAAGCTGCATTAGAAGTGGAATTTAGATGCATTAACACTGTTTAATGTAGGACACGAATGCATTTAACCTGCAGTTACAAATTACAAAAAAAAATGAAAAGTTACTTTAAATGTGAAATTAAAAGTGCCAGTAGGTGGCAGCAAGTCACTGTAAATAAGTGATTGATTGCGACTGAACCAGATCATTTAAACGATTGATTCATTCAGGAACTAAACAGATGTTGTTTAGAGACGCAAATTTAAATTATATTTGTTGGCGAAATAGAGCGAAAACACTCAATATTGTGTCTAAAACATAAATTATTCTTTATTGAACTGCTGTATAAAATCAATATCATATTTGTAATCATGTTGCTTTTTGGGGGAAAAATAACTTCAGCTAACATACATGGTAGTGCTCTCGTGAGTCATGGATGTTAGCAAGACAAATTACTATATTTGCTGTTTGTCTTTTGGATAATTAGCTGTAAATTCGAGGCACAGGTAGCTTAGTCTTTAGTTTATCACCACTCACCTCCACACCAAGACAAACACAACTGGAGAGGGAGGGAGGTCTGTGATGTGCATGTGCCGATCAATGTGTGCTCACTGCTGTGCTGCGCGCGCCTGCGCCGAGACGCGGAGGAGAGAAAGACATCGGAACTCGACAGAGTCTCATTTCCTGACCCGACCTGATATTTTGATGTTAACATTTGTTTGACAGGGAAAGCCGTGCTCAAACAGAAACACACAAGCACACATATACATATATTAATTTATAAAAACAAATAAAAATAAAAAAACTCCCCAGAAAAAAAGGGCACTTTCTCTCGAGGAAGAAAAAGGGCAGGTGCTCAAGCCCCCTTTTATTTCTATGTGTGCACGTGCCTGACTCAGCATACTGAACAGTTTTTTTATGCTTGAAATGATACCTTGCTTTACTAAAAGGTGAGCTTGTTTAATACTAATATCTCTGTTTCAGTAAGAGCATATATGTGTTATTATGGCTCTGGGAGTGTGTACCTGAAAGCTAGCGTCTGTCTGTTAGCGCTGCTGTGTTTTGATGCTGTTGAAAGCAATTACCGCGTCTGAGCGAGGAGAACACAGTTATTTAACTGAAGTAGTTTCCTCTATCATTAAACATCACCCTTTAAACCTTCCTACAATATAGACAAGCCGCTAATGTCAGAGAAACAGCAGACGCCTGCACATATCCAACAAACAAACACCTTCACAGCTCACAGCAAAGCATGTCCTCTTATTGATCAAATCTGCAAATCATGATCTGATACAATCATATCAGCAATGAAAATACTGAGGACAGACAGACAGACAGACAGACATACAGACAGACAGACAGAGAGACAGACAGACAGACAGAGAGACAGACAGACAGACAGACAGACAGACAGAGATAGATAGATAGATAGATAGATAGATAGATAGATAGATAGATAGATAGATAGATAGATAGATAGATAGATAGATAGATAGATAGATAGAAATCAAAATTGAAATATATTTTCAAATTAAATCTAACAAAAATATGGCTAATGTACAATCTGGCATGTTTCCTTTTTATTATATTTAGCAAATATGTGATCCTGGAGCAGAAAACCAGTCATATGGGTCATTTAAAAAAAAAATGAGATTTATACATAATCATGAAAGCTGAATAAATAATATTCCATTGTTGTATGGTTTGTTATGATAGGACTATATCTGAAGATCTGGAATCTGAGGGTGCAAAAATCCTTTTTAAAGTGGTCCAAATTAAGTTCTTATCAATGCATATTACTAATCAAAAAATGTTTTTATATAATTACAGTAGGGCATGTACAAAATATCTTCATGGAATATGATCTTTACTTTATATCCTAATTATCTAAAATCTAAATGTATAATTTTCATACAAAGTTTTTTGTCTATTGCTACAAATATACCGTGCTGCTTATGGCTGCTTTTGTGCTCCAGGATCAAATATAACACATGTTCTGAGATTCTGGTGTTGAAGCTGGATGTGTAATGACTCATACTGGGTTTCGGAGCTGTAGCTCTCAGTCACACTGTCTGTTTTTCTGCTTTTCTTTTCTGTCAGACGTTTGGAGCTTGTGTTGGGATTTGCTGAGTTTTTTTTCTTCGGTTGTGTCTGATCGTCTGGGTTTGTTGGTTTGATTCTTGGGAAGGCAGATGATGCTCACTAAGTGAATCTCTCTCTGGACTGGATGTGTTGCTAAGAGGCTCCTTCAAGGTTCGTCTCGTGGCAGAGCTTTGTGATAAAAGAATGTATGACTCATTTATTTGTGTATTTAATGAAGTGAGAGATACTCTCTATTACTGTACACCTGCCATTACTAGTCACGCAAAGTGGCATTATTTAAAACAGTGTGAGCTGTTTTTAAGAAAATGCTTACCATTATATAAGTGGAATAATTGACTCATCAGTCGTCAGATTAAAAATGACTGCACAGCTCAGGTGTAACTCCTCAGGTGTCCATTCATTTTCAACAATTCAACAGTCAAACATCAATTATTCCTCCTGTAACGAATCTTGATTTGGTGAATGACTATAATTACAGCTCTCTATGAAACTGCTTTTTTTTTCCTCTGTTGAATTTTCTGGCCTGCTTAACATACAGACTCCTTTTATACTTGGATATCTGCGTGTATTTATGATTTATTTTAATGTTAAAAAGGAGAAAATCTCTGACTCTGCTTTTAACATATAACACACAGACAATATTTTCATTCATCTTTATTATTTTAGTATGCATCGACATACTGTTATTGTCACGGGTAGTCCAAAATGAAGACAAAGTTAATGTATAAAAATCGAACAGGGTTTATTGAAGAACTAAAATCTACTCAAAATACACAAACAATACCAGACCAAACAAGAGTGTCAACAGGAACTTGATTAACACCTCAGCTGATTAAATTAATTACCATGACAACTAAAGAATGACAGGAAAACTGAACAAAGGAAAATATGTGACTGAAGGTGAATAGAGTCCATGAATACAGTCTCTATGAAACTGTTTAATATTTTTTTCCATTTCAGTTTTAGTTAATTTTCTGGCCTGCTTAATTTTAGATAAAGTTTTTATACTTATATCTGCGTGTATTTATGATTTATTTTAATGTCTCTTAGTAATAATAATAAAATCTCTGACTGCAAAATATAACACAGACAATATTTTCATTCATCTTTATGTGGGTTTTGTGTATGCACTCACCACACACCAGCTACAGGTGGAGAGACAAGTGATGAAGCCAAAGTGTAATGTGGAGGGAGAGAACAGGGTTTGATGAAGAACTCCAATCTCTCAAGGACATAATGACTAGATGTCAACGGTTACACCCTCAACACAAACAATACCAGACACAGAACAGAGTGTGTCAACAGGCTTGATTAACACCTCAGCTGATTAAATTAATTACCAACTGACCAGCTCAACCCTGCTTAGCTTCAGTGGGTGACCAGTCTTGACCCTGCAGGGTCATATGGCTGCTGGTGTATGTCAATTTTTATTTTTTTTACTTCAATTAAGTTAAACGAGATAAATGTAGCTAAATGTAAATGAGATTTTATTTTATTATCCTGTTTTATTTTGGGGTTTAGTTTTTGTTAACTGTAATAACCCTGGATCAGCCTTCCTTACATCTGTTTGCTTACTGAATTGTGATTGGCCTTGTCTTTCTTGTGTTTATAGTTATGCAATGGTACATTGCCAACAAAAAACAAAAGTCATGCTCAACAATCTAAATCCTCTCTGCTTCATTGTAAATGGTCTTGCTTTCTTTCATACTTCCTTCGAATCTGCAGACTAGCTTCAGTGACTGTTCCAGCTCTTGAGTGCAGGGTCACTATGGTGTGTGCTGTGAGTGCAGGACACTAGTGTGTGTGCTCTGAATGCGAAGACACTAGTGTGTGAGTTCTGAATTTTAATTCTGTGTGCTATTTTTGGGACACTAGTGTGTGTTAACTGAATACACTGGGTGTGTCCTTACACTAGTGTGTGCTTCTGAATTGTGATTGGCCTTGTCTTTCTTGTGTTTATAGTGTGTTTGCAATGAGTGCGGGACACCAGTGTGTGCTGTCATGCTCAACAATCTGCTCTGAGTGCATTGGACACTAGTGGTCTTGCTTTCTTTCATCACTTCGTGTCTGCTCTAATGTACACTAGTGTGTGCCAGCTCTGAGTGCAGGACACTAGTGTGTGTGCTCTGTCAGTGCGGGACACTAGTGTGTGTGCTGTGAGTGCGGGACACTAGTGTGTGTGTGCTCTGAGTGCGGGACACTAGTGTGTGTGCTCTGAGTGCGGGACACTAGTGTGTCTGCTGTGAGTGCGGGACACTGATGTGTGTGCTTTTAGTGCGGGTGTGCTTTTAGTGCGGAACACTAGTGTGTGTGCTTTTAGTGCGGGTGTGCATTTAGTGCGGGACACTAGTGTGTGTGCTTTTAGTGCGGGTGTGCTTTAGTGCGGGTGTGCTTTAGTGTGGGTGTGCATTTAGTGCGGGACACTAGTGTGTGTGCTTTTAGTGCGGGGACACTAGTGCGGGTGTGCATTTAGTGCGGGACACTAGTGTGTGTGTGTGCACTAGTGTGTGTGTGCTTTTAGTGCGGGACACTAGTGTGTGTGCTTTTAGTGCGGGACACTAGTGTGTGTGCTTTTAGTGCGGGACACTAGTGTGTGTGCTTTTAGTGCGGGACACTAGTGTGTGTGCTGTGAGTGCGGGACACTAGTGTGTGTGCTCTGTGCGGGACACTAGTGTGTGTGCTCTGAGTCACGGGACACTGGTGTGTGTGCTGTGAGTGTGGGACACTAGTGTGTCTGCTGTGAGTGTGGGACACTAGTGTGTGTGCTGTGAGTGGGGGACACTAGTGTGTGTGCTCTGAAGTGCGGGACACTAGTGTGTGTGTGCTGTGAGTGCGGGACACTAGTGTTTGTGCTCTGAGTGCGGGACACTAGTGTGTGTGCTGTGAGTGCGGGACACTAGTGTGTGTGCTGTGAGTGCGGGACACTAGTGTGTGTGTTGTGAGTGGGACACTGGTGTGTGTGCTGAGTGCGGGACACTAGTGTGTGTGCTGTGAGTGCGGGACACTAGCTGTGAGTGTGGGACACTAGTGCGTGGACACTAGGACACTAGTGCGTGTGCTCTGAGTGCGGGACACTAGTGTGTTTGCTGTGACACTGTGAGTGCTTTACACATCATTGTTCTCAGTCTCTTGGTGTGTGTCTTCTCTCCCCTGCTGGAGGCTGCTGTAAGTGCAGCGCTGGATTTAGGTCAGTAGCAGATCAGAGCTCATTATAGACAGCAGCAGATAAACAGCAGCATGTCAATATCTTTGTACGGGTATGACATCTGTGTAAGTGTGTGTGTGTGTATAGGATGCCTTTGTATGTTTCCCACTCTTTCTATTTCTTCCATCGCGTTCTCTCTCTCACACATACACACACACACATACACACTATTCTAGCAGTGACATTGAGGGTGATGAATGTGGAATATTTGCTCTGTTAAACCGGCTGCCGCAGCACAAATAATACATTGTAAAATCACAGAGGCGTCCATCTTGGCTCCGGATCCTGCACAGTTTCCTCAGACCTCTGTCCTCGTGTGGGCTGGGAACTGCTAAAGCGTTCAGATTGATTTGTTTGCCATCACAGTGAATGTGGCCGTGGTCGGTGTATCATCTCTGTATTTTGACAACATGACGATGACAGTGCTGGTCGTGAGGGAGAAATGTCTGAGGATGTGTTAAGATCCTGCGCTGGTTAGATCAGATGTGATGTTTCGCTCCGCTAGAGGGAGACAGAGAGCAACAACACCACACACTTTGACCTTAGATTATCAGAGTCTGTCCCGATACATACGCTGGGTCACTTGAGAGTGTGTGCGAGACTGGTTTGATGAATGGTAAAGGTCAGTGCCCTTAATAAACACTTATTGTGCTTCGGAGCGATATTTGAGGTTGAATATATCCCATCATTCATGTTTAGAAACATATGAGCTCACAGGGTTTCTGCGGGTCCTAAAAAGTCTTAAATTGCACTTCCACAAATTAAGGCCTAATAAGTTCGTACTTCAGAGAAGAGGGTCTTTAATTCATAAAGTGATATTAAAAGTTGCCTGTACTGCAAAACCTGTTTCCCTTTGAATTAAGTTGATTGTTCTGAGCTCATTAGCACATATTTGTTCTTGTTTTAATCACAAACACTTTATTTGTACCCTTTTCTTGTATAACAAGACTTCCAAAACACGTCATTTTGCTTCTCAAGTATCATTTGCACTGAAATACAAGGATTTTTGAATGCGTGTGTTTGTGTTTCTTTTGTAAATTGGATTCAACCGTAATGTTGGTCTGTTGGAAGTTGTATATTCAAACATTGAATTGTGGCAAAAAAATGGTATTTATGTTTACAGACCATACTGATGTATTGCATTCCATTCTTTGAATGTTCTTTACTTGGTCTTAAAAAGTCATATATTTAACTGCATAAACCTGGCAGAGAAACTGGCTCTGAAATCTGGCAGTGTCGATCAAAATGTTTTATTTGTAAGCTAAATTAATTGGATAAAACTTGGTAGTAAAACATAAAATATGATCTGTGTGTTTTATAAACTCAATTTTACCCCCCAATTCGAAGCACTACAAAATACACTTCTTGACTTTGCAGAAAGCAAGAAAGAAAGAAAGAGACATTGACACGTGTTCAGTACAAGTTCTAGAACGAGGTTGTTATTCTCAGGGGGGAAAGGGGTGCTGATATCACACAATGCTACTACGAAGCAGAGCTTACGGAGATGTTTTGTGCTGATCGGTTCATTCTGTCTGTCTTTCCCAGAGAATGTCTGAATACAGCTCAATGTTGAGTGATCTGTCTGAGAACATCACTAATGAAGACCTGGAGCAGCTGAAGTCAGCCTGTAAGGAGGACATCCCTGAAGACCAGAGCATCTCCATCACCTCCTCCAAAGACTGGTTCAGTTACCTGGAGAACCATGACAAGCTGGCTCAAGGTGAGGAAGACGCTGGCCTCTTCAGTCTCCATCAGTATAGTGAGCGAAGCTGTCAAATCTGATGTTTCTCCTAAAATGAATTCATTTACTCTCCCGCAGGCTGTGTGGATGAGTCAAGCAGAGAGTAGACTGAAGCTTTGAGTCACTGATAATATTCCTCTCAAATATCATTTGATTTTATTTCCAAAGTATTAAAACATCCCGTGATTGGTCGTGAGATAATTATGAACCAATGATATTTGACACAACTGCCTTTGTGAAAAAAGAACTTTAGCAATCTTTTAAAAGAAAATATTATGGACCTAATATACTTTTAAAGAACACACTTAAGTGTGAACGTAATGTAATGTTTTTTCTGATCTTATTGTAAATGAAATGTTATATTGTATAAGTATCATAGTTTGAATTTGAATATAGTTGTAATTATCTGAACTTTAGAGTGTTTATGACCTACTTAAGTTGGACTTAATTACATCAGTATATGTCATTACATTACAATTAAAAGTGTTGTCTTTGAAATATGTGACCCTCTCTGTGAAATCCAGGCTAAAGTCTCAAAATCTAATTATGAGATAACAAGCATCAACGTTTGATTTCAACCATTAATTTAACTATAATTTCAATCTTTTGACATGACCTTACTCAGTCAATATTAAAGATATAAATGTAACATTTTCACAGAATGTTCTTTACCATATGAAGCATGATTTTTTGTAGAAAACAGCAAATCACAAAAAAATGACTTTAGCTGGGTTTTCATAGAGAGGGTCACATGTGGTTCAGTTACTGCTTAATGTACTGACAATCATTTATGATAAACTAAAGTATACTTCAATGTCATTTCAGTTGAAACGTGTATGGCATTTATTTAAAAATATTTGTAATAATTAAGTTGAAGTTTAGTACAGATGAAGCATTTCAAATCTATTCACTTTAAACGTAGGCTTATATTGGATAGCATGCTACATCTAAAAGATTTCACATGTATTTTAAAGTGAAACTTACTTTGCCTTTACTACAAAGGAGTTTAAAAGTGTACTTACAGTAAGTGTGTTTACAAACAGTCATGAATGTGTCTCTATTTAAGTCACTTAAGTGGCCTTTTATTTCATTCATATTATATGATCTGCAAGTAAGTTTGGTTACTTTATTTCAAGGTGTCCTTCATACAGTGTAATTATGCATGTAAGTACTGAGTAATATTAATTAACTACATGTACTCACTATATGGTTAGGATTAGGGTTACTTGCATGTAATTATGCATCATTAATTGTTATTATAATAGTGCATGCAACATGTGAAACAAGGACACCTTAACATATATTGTTACCGTACACTTTTTAAAAATGTACGTTATAGATTTGAAATGCACATTCAATAAAATTAAGCACACTTCTTTTTCTCAAGAGTATTTCATGAGTTACCATGATCGAATATGTTTAAACATTTTCTATTTCAAAAAGGAATGATGTTTTATGTGTTTGGCGCAGCATGACAACACTTTCTCATTCTTTTAAATGACAGTTGAGTGTATTGTACGGGCATGTGCTCATAGTTTGATAAGACGTCTCTGTGTTTGTCTTACACAGATGACCTATCCTACATAGAGCACATCTTTGAGATCTCATGCGGCCGGACCTCCTGACCCGGCTCGAGTACCGCAGCGACTGTGCTGAAGATCTCTGAAGACGACGAGATCGACACCAAACTCACTCGCATCCCCTCGGCGAAGAAATACAAGGGTACTTAACACTTCTCTTTAACAGTCTCCGTGTCCTTTACTTACTCTTTGTCTATAACAGAGTTGTCTTTGTGTTTCTCCTCTACATCATTCATAGATATCATTCGCCAACCGTCAGAAGATGAGATTATCAAACTGGCCCCTCCCCCCAAAAAAGCATGAAGTCAAAGTTCATGACCTCTGCTCCTCATCCCCGGCACTTCATCTTGCCCATCAACGTCACCAAACCACGCCCACTGCCCCGCCCACTCCAACACCAAACAGAAGCCAAGCAGCCAATCAGATCGCCAAGATGCTTTACAGCCACGCCCACGCCACGGAGGCACGGAACACATGGAAAACTGAACGAAAGACAAAGAAAAGGACCGAAAGACTTGCAGAAGTGAATGTGTTCAGGTTTTGTGTCGGGGTGAAAAACAATGTTTCTGTGTTCGCTGACGCTTGTGTAGAATTGTGTATGTGAGAGAGTTCATTCACACCCTCGATAGCGTTGAGTGGGATCGTGACGCTGGTCAAGTCTTAATGTGGTGAACTAGTGTGAGTCAAGCAGAGAAACCGGTTTAGCCGCTGTTCCTTTAGACATTATTCCCTGGTTAGTATCGTGGGTAGACTCCCTTTAAAACACGACTCATATCAACATTTAAACGTGTGACAGAGACTTCCTCTCTGAATTTGTGTGATTGCCACTTAGAAAGCCAATATTTGCCTTCTTTAGAAATTAAATGCATTATTGCAGGGTATGCAATTACCTAGTAGAGAATTAATATTGCGTTTTATATTTCTCTATGTCATACATCTAGGAAATATAGTTTATTAAATGATCAGTTATAGATGAATCACTGCTTCGTATCAAACAACAGCAGTCTTATATATCAGCATAAATGAGGTTTGTTAAAATGACAAAATTAGACGTTTATCTTCTATTATTAAATGTATAACAGGACTAAAAACACTGTCTGTGGATGATTAGATCATGGTAGAACACAAAATCTCAAAAAGAAAAAAAAATCTATATGTGTTTAATAAAGTTTGAGCTATTTCTGCAGTATTTGCATCA
Source organism: Gymnocypris eckloni scoliostomus (assembly GCA_027564155.1). Classification (NCBI taxonomy): domain Eukaryota; kingdom Metazoa; phylum Chordata; class Actinopteri; order Cypriniformes; family Cyprinidae; genus Gymnocypris; species Gymnocypris eckloni. Next base: position 2,000,613 of record CM050413.1, on the reverse strand, counting down.
GGAAATAGAAGGCATATATTTTTGTTAATACTTTAAATTGCTCAATTTGACTACGTCTACTGTGAATGATTTATTCAGATGCCTCAGTATGCCATTATGTGAATCATTAGGATGATATTACATATATTTTCAGTTGATAATTTATATATTGATAGAGGGTAGGAAACAGCTGCAACTAAAACAGGGATATTTATGTCACAGATTATTATAATAAATATCCATAAACTGCAGCACTCAATATGTGCCAAACGTCTGTATGGATCACATTGTGTATCCTAACAGTGCACTGTTTTAGCTGTTTCCATTATATTTTTATCTATTTTTCATCCTAACACAGCATATTAAGATTGTGCTGCATTTACAAATATTGATATCACGATTATGATTGTGATGCTCCTTGGCCTTTTATTCGCACCATCTGCTGGAAGACTGTTTAAACACGACTCTAAATTAGCTCGATCACTGTGTCGTGGCTGTGCCCCTGCAGACTGTTGTTTTCATGCGATGAAGCCGGAGCGGTTGTTGAGGACATGCCATGCGTGTTTTTATGTGTCTGTATTTCCACCCACGCATGCACCGCTCAGCTCCGGGCAACTCTATTATTCTGTTGTGTGATTGTGTTGCATCGCAGTAAGACCTCAGCATTGAATCTGGAACTACGCATTTATACAAGTCTGGGATATTTTTCAAAAGCCGGATAGTAACTGGCCGTGAACATTCGTGGCCCTTTTAAACTTGAAAAATTGTGAAAAAATTCCTGTCAAGATTTAAATCAGTTAATTATTAGTAAAGTTTATTTCTGTCGCTGTCACCCTAAAATAACAGTTCTGTATTCATTTACTTATCCTGCATAGTAGAAAGTCCTACATGATCTTTACACACAATAAAAGTGAATGGGGACTATATATATATACACACACACACACACACACACACACACACACACACACACATATATAGATGCTTATTTCTGCTATGAAGTAAACTATATAAAATAGTAAAAAGGTCATCTTTTTTTATTATTATCAAAAAAAAATATCCCTGAATTCTGGGGTTTAATTCTGACTTAAAAATGTTGAGATATAAACTCAGAACTGAAAAAGAAAAGTTGAACTTGCAATTCTGAGAAGAAAAGTTAGAATTGTGAGATAAAGAGTAGCATTAATAAAAAGTAAATAACAACATAACAATAACAACATAACAAAAAGTTATTGTTATTATTATTTGTATTATTGTGTAGCTAAAAAACATAATTGTAACCTCAGTTACAGTTTTATAACTTGTTGATTGCGGTATAAAATGTGTGCCTCTGAGTTAAAGATCAAAATCGCGGTGTTTAATTTTTATGTAGTTGTTAATCTCAAAATTGCAAGTTATTAACTTGCAATTCAAAAAAAAAAGGAATGGCAGCATTGTGAGATAAAAAGTTGGGATTACTTTGTTATAATATATTTATTCTGTAGCAGAAATAAACGTAGACACAAATCTCATTTGCACTTCTGTGTATTTTAACACGGCGCATCTCATTCGGTGGGAAGACAAGAACCAAAAGCATTTAGTATCAATGACGTCAAACCTGGCATCTTGCCGCTTAATCATATTTAAACACATGACAATATGAAATATATTTGAGTTTACTCATTTTCGTGTATTTTGGTCTTTCTGACACAACGCTATCGTTTGACATCAGAGGAATATAAATTCACGAGTTTGACAGTCTCTCATTCATTAAATACTAAAACAAATCTGAGGATGAGTAAATGACAGAATGTTCATTTTTGTATTGCATTTTTGCAAAATCCCAATTTATGCGACAGGTCACAAACGACCCCTTGGAAAAACAGATTGTACATGATTCTATTTATTGTAGTTTCTTATGTTGTTGTTGATGTATCGATGTTTCTCGATTGTGTACAGATATCATCTTGTGAATTGTGCGGTGTGTGACATTGTGACTGTGGTGATGTTCCCTGTCTAGTGTCTCTCCGGACACACGGCCAAACGCTCATCAGATCACTTTTGATCAGATTCGGATTAGTTTAATAATTATAGTTTAGTTTGTTTGCATCCTCGGTCCTGACTCAATTCTCTGTGATACCTGACTCTACATCAGCTCTCTACAGGCTTACGTTAGTTTTACCAACCAAACGTAGAAATTCATGACGGCGCCAGACCAGCAACCAAGGGCTCCAGATGTGCTCACGTCATTCTCTGTGTTTTAGATGTGGTACTGCCGATCACGTATCGTGTGCATGTCTGTACGGTTCGTCAGTGATCGGTAGATTCGTCTCTATCGTGGGCCTCTGTTACGCGTGTGCTTTGTGTTTGAGATCAGTTTACCAGCTGTATTTTTAAAACACTGGAGAATATCAGAAAAGCCATGTTTCCATGTTTCTTCTTTTGGAACAATAGAGGCGTATTCGGATTCATTTCTTTTTTTCGCAGGAAATACGCGGAGCTCGATGGGAAATGGTTTATTTTCTTCACATTGTCTTTCTCTAGTTTAACACCACTTCTTTTCCTCTATGCAGAGATTATTGGGCACTGTGCACTAGCGTCTCCTTTAGACACGTTTGTGACGTCGTTAATAACCACCACAGTACATGCAAGTATTACGATGTGTTCAGCCAAATGAAACCGTGCAATGCTGAAGCCATAGACACATAATCATGTCATTTGATTGTCGAATTGGATGTCACGGTATTAAAACATATCAGCCTTGATAATGCTGCAAAAGCTTCGTAATGCTGAAGATTTGTCGCTATTGGCATGACTTTTATCCTGCTTTTAGTTAATGTGTCCAAAACAAGTACCACTGAATCTAACTAAAATAACCGCATAAATAAATCCTGTTCAAACCTGTCCACTTCAGAATATACATTAATAAATGCAGAAAGAAAATTAAGCTTATTTTTGATCCATTACAGTTTTTGACATTGAAAGATTACCTTGATATTATAAAACACACAATGTCTGGATTAATATTATTATAATATCGTTTTTTGCTCTTTGCTTTATAATAATGACAACGGGGGAATTATGTGCTTATTTGTCATAAACATTATGCCGTAATGCAAAAATAGGCTTCATTTTCTTTTGCACAATATCATTTTCTTTCTTCTGACCGATGTTTTGTTCTTAAGTTGTACATACACATATGTTGTGGATTTATACATGTGTTTTATTATTGATTAATTTATTTAATGTGAGTGTATCTTGTGGTGTACTGAAGTGTGTTTACTAACTGGACAAGCGGGGGGGCGTCTCTTCATCGGTGTATGTGATCATTTTCTATAATCTTCAGTTTTGATAATTTACATGTCTTTTCATCATATGGTTCTTTTTTGTATTTTATTGTAGTGTTGTTGCAAATGCTTGTTCTCCTTCTTAGTAATGCTTCTCGGCATAATATGAGCGTGTTGTAGTAGCCAAGCCTTCGTCATGTTGTGCGATGTTCGTATGAGAGCCCACTGGCTGTAAAGGCAACACCTTTAAGGATCATTCATTTAAGTTCCCCGTCAGAACGTGAGGCTGAGAAAGGAAGAATCGGTTTGTGTAGAGATTGAAACACTCATCGTCTGTTGATGTGGTGTGATGCTGGTACTGAGATTGTGAAGAGAGGATTTCGATGGCGATGAAATATGGTGTCATTTAAGAGAGTGGATTGTAGGGCTTTAGTGAATACTTTGATCACATGAATTATGAAAGTAAATATGGTAAAACATCTTATGCACAGCGAATCTCGTGAAGAAATATGAAGGCCATTTAACCCCCGACAATTGTATGTATTATTTGTATAAAGAACAGGACTTTGTTTTAGGACCATGATATTTATTTTACATTCCCAGCTAATAAGGAACATTCTCTGAATGACGGTTAATGTTCTGGCAATATTATTCCACAGTTATGAACAAACGATCTTCTAGTTAAAGGGATAGTTCAACCAAAAATGTCATTGTTTACTCATCCTCAAGTTGTCCCAAACCTTTATGATTTTCAGCCATCGACTTTCATAGTATGAAAAAATACAAGGGAAGTCAATGGCTGCAGTCAACTGTTTAGTCATTTTTAGGTGAACTGTCCCTTTAATCTTCTCAAAACATGCTTGTTTCAGAATGTTACGAGAACATTAGAAAGTAAAGTTTCATGATGTTTGCAACATGTCCAAATGAAGAGTTCCCTTAATCAGTGAAAACCTGTCTTGACTTATTTTCTCAATTTCAATGATTAATAATAATAATAATATTTTTTGTCTTTTTATCCCAGACACATTTATTCTTGAGATTCACCCACACATGCTTCGTGTGGTATTGGTTTAAATGTGGAGGCATTTTAACACATTCCTAAAACATTGGAGATGTAGAGACCTTGTGGAGGATGTTTGAGCTGGAGAACCGATGATAAATATGTTAGACAAGTTGGTGTTACTGTAGAAATTAGAAAGGCATAAAGACAGACGAATAGAGAGACATATCATTTATGGATAATATAATGCACATTTGTAGCAAGACAAACATTAAAGTCTAAAATATGAAGCACATGCTAAATGATTGTGTGTATAAGAGCTGTTAGAGCTAACGTTTACACCGAGGACTAAAGCATGCTCTCGTGCCATGACAAAGTGCCAACTGGATTTGTGTTTGTTCAGAAGTTTAAAACAGACTTTCATATGCAGAATGATGTATGCTCTGGTGATAAGAAGCCCGGAGGTTGTGCTGTGATGAAGTCGGGTAGAAGAGCTGCTTGGAAATGAAAATAGATATTGAACTTGGGTTGCTCTTAAACTCTCGCTGAAGGACTTCGTTAGTTTTTGCATTGGTTTGGTCATTGCATATTTATTTATTGATGTGATGCTCTTTTAAGTTGCTTCATTAGACACTTTGGCTTGAACCGCTTTGCAGATCGCTGATGTCTGAGACTCAGTTTTTCTCTCCTGATATTAAACGTTAAATATCCATGAGAGGATTGCTGTTAGCATGTCTTCAGTTATTATTTTTTCTTTCTTTCTTTCTTTGGTCTTACGTTGCAGCAACAAAGTGACGGACACTCAGTATGGAAATCTGTGTGTGAAATATAACTACAGATGTGGCTTCTCTCTTGGAGTGAATTAGGCTAAACCGAAATGATGCCGTTTTGTCATTGTGCTTAAATGAATATATAAATATGATATTCTATATTAAAATATATTTGCTAACCTACAGATCTGTGTGAGCCAGTTCTTTGCTTCGTGCTCTCAGATAAAGTTCACAAAGAAATAATGTGATAATATAAAATGCACATGTTTAGAATTTATGAAAATAATGTATTTCTTTGGGCTTGAAAAAGAAGTTACATGAATTTTTTTTTTTTGTTAATTCAGTTTTATGTTTTTGAAATAAGTATCTTCTGCTCAATGGCTGCATTATTTTATCTAAAATAGTCAAACCTGTAATATTGTGAAATAATATTATAATTTAAAAAGACAATTTAACATATTTTAAAATGTAAATATGTATTAAAAATTTTGTATTAATATGCAAAACTAATGCATGCGTTCCACATTTCAATTGTTTCATCGGTCATGATGCAATGAAACATACCAAACTGTGAGGAAATCATTTTTGGCCAAGTGGTCCTACCAGGCTTGCACCCTTTACTCTCAGCCTATAATTCAATAAACCACTATGAATATAGCTAGCAGATATTATCTATATTATTAAATGCCATCTTCTTGATGGACAGACATCAGTTTTGGCCAGTACTGTCTGTGTGGAAAATCTCTGTGGTGTCTGGTTACACACTGCCCTCATGTGGACAGAAAAAAGATGGCGTTGTAGAGGATTTCCATAAACCTTTGAACCCTTGAGGACTGAAGTCACGACAGCAGTGCCCTTTGAACAGGTTGGACTGGTTGAGTTTTGATTTTGATTTTGCTGGTCTGCGTGTTCAAATCTAGTTTCCACTGATGGATCTTCCACTTGAGGATCAAGCATAGGACGAGCCAGTAAAGTAAGTTATTCATGAATGTTTTGTGTTTAACATTGAAACAGTGTTTTGTATCGGGAGTTTTGAGAATCTTCTCCATGTCTTGACATATTGTTTTCAGCTTTGCGTCACACCAGTCTGACGGATTTGACAAACCCAGCCGGATCCTCTGATGATAAGATGGCAAAACCTGCTAGTGAGTGTATAATAACACTAACATGAAACTGAACACGAAAATCACTCCGTTTACTTTCTTAGTGCAATATCTGCAGTCCAGAAAACGATTCACTGACACACCTCACTCAAAAAGGTAAACATTTGCACTTACGAAGATACAATCAGTGTCACTGGGGCAGTGCCTTTTAATGAGACAGACTTGTACCTTAATAAAAACAAAACACATTTGTACCATTCCAGTTCGTATCTTTAAGGACATGATTTGTACCAGGGGCAACCAAATTTACTTTTTGTTTTTTTTTACCGGCTGGTACAATAGTGAATCTTCATCAAAGGTACAAATGAAGGCACTTTGTACCTTAACTGTACCAAATGTGTTCCTTCCAGAACTAGTAACGTTCTTTCTCCTATTGAACAACAAGCACATGTAACATCTGAACCCAAAGGCATCAATTTAATATCAGTAAATTGAATTATCAAATACATGTGTTTAAACATTTTGTTCCAGTATACAGTAAAGTGTTTGTTTGTGTGTGTGTGTGTGTGTGTGTGGGGTGGGAATATGTATTTCAGTTTACAATACAAATTTCTAAAATATTTTAACAAAATATAACTTATTTCCAAAATTTCTCCATTTGTTGCAAAAACATTATTTTTTACAGTATATACAATACCCTTTCCGATTTACAGCATAAATATTTTCACAAATTGTTCTTTTTCACACAATACCCTTGCATTTACTTAACATACTATTCATTGAATTTTACTTAACTTTAAAGTGGAAATTAAATTCTGCAAAAGCACCAAAAACATTGCAATGAGATGTGCACAAAAGTCAGATTTTGTAGGTTAGTGACTATGCATATCTGGTTCCCACATACAAAAGTCATCAACTACATAAAGGTCAAGAGCCTGGTAGTCCAGTTCCTCTCTTATGAAAACCAGTCTTTGTCATATGAAACATGAAATCCATGAACATGACAATCAAGTGATTGTGGGAGCAACAGTTGTCCACACAGTATTCACAGTGTATCTAAAACATACTTAACCTGAAAGAATAAAGGAACTTCTTCTATGCACAACATCAATAACAAATCTTTACTGGCATATTGTACATTATTTACACACAACCTCTTTCATACGTGCTTTATCTGCAAAATCAGTGGAGTTCAATTGTTGTGACTTTTACGTGTGTTTTGAAGCTTTGAAGAATTGAGGAATAAAGTTTCAGGAGATAACTAGTTTAGGCTTATGCTTCTATGCCCTTGTTAATCAGCTATCATTTCCCACTGATTTTAGGAATAAATTACCCGAGGCAGAGTAGCAGAGGTGTCATACTCATTCAAAGTGAGGCGCGTGCCCCCTCAGATTTCTGAGTCAAGTGGATTTTAAATTCAGCTTCCAAAAGTCAAAAAAATGGCTGAATAATTGATCACACTGGTGATCCAACAAATATGATAGGTCCCATGATAGCTGAGTCCAAAAATGTGTGAGAAAGGGGCACTTCCCCAAAAAATGCAAAAACATGCCTAAAACTCATTGGGAACAAATCAAATCAAATCACTTTTATTGTCACATCACCACAGCACAAGTGCCTTGGTGAGTTGAATTCTTGAGAGTGTGCTCCAGACAGTGCAAAAAAACAATTTACATATAGACAGTACATACTTATACAGAAGACAATGTGAAAAAAAAAATACATACACATACTCAGTACACACAGTGTACTATAAAGACATAGTTATCAATGCACATTATACACAGTATGTACACATTCTACATTATGTACACATCTATACATAGTAATATGTGAAAGTGCAACAGATTATACATGTAACGAGAGGAGTCAGTGGCGTTAAGATCCAAATGCAGCTTTAATGAACAACAAGGCTAGGTCAAACAGGCAGGGGTCAGAGGCAATAACAGGTGTCACGTAGGCAAGACAGAATCAGCAACAGGGGCAATGCAAAGGTCGGGGCAGGCTGCAGACAGAGAGGATATCGAAAGGCAGGCAGAGTCAAAAAGGCAGGCAGCAAACGGTCAGAGTATATAGGCAGTCCAGGTAAACACAGGGAAACAGAATACAGGGGAAACGCTCAGAATGTCAGCCGGGGCAAAACAAGACTTTGCGGTGAGTGCAAGGAAGTGTGCTGCTTATATGTGGGTGAGTGAATGAGGTGCAGGTGTGGTGAGACAATCAAGGCTAATGAGTGAATGGTGACAGCTGTGTGATTGGTGTAATGGTGGACGGGAATGTGTGTGTGCAGTGAATGATGGGAGATGCAGTCCATGGGTGATGTGCAGTTGTAGTGTGGTGAGTGGTGACCAGATTCATGACAGAACCCCAAGGAGTGGCTTCCAGACGCTTCACATACACAGCATCATCCAGGAGGGTGGTGGAGCGGAGGTGGAACCGGGGCAGGGAATGGAGGGCCAGGTCCATGAGGAGCCAATGAGACAGCAGAGACGTGAAGGGACACTGGGTAGACCGCTGTGACGTGAAGGGACACTGGGTAGACCGCTGTGACATGAGTTGACTCTGGCAGGTCGGCGGAGGCGTGAGGTGACTCTGGCAGGTCGGCGGAGGCGTGAGGTGACTCTGGCAGGTCGGCGGAGGCGTGAGGTGACTCTGGCAGGTCGGGCGGGCGTGAGGTGACTCTGGAAGGTCGGCGGAGGCGACTCTGGCAGGTCGGCGGAGGCGTGAGGTTACTCTGGCAGGTCGGCGGAGGCGTGAGGTGACTCTGGCAGGTCGGCGGAGGCGTGAGGTGACTCTGGCAGGTCGGCGGAGGCGTGAGGTGACTCTGGCAGGTCGGCGGAGGCGTGAGGTGACTCTGGCAGGTCAGGCGCCCACCAGGGCGGAGCAGACGAGACAGACGCCCACCAGGGCGGAGCAGACGAGACAGGAGCCCACCAGGGTGGAGCAGACGAGACAGGCGCCCACCAGGGCGGAGCAGACGAGACAGGCGCCCACCAGGGCGGAGCAGACGAGACAGGCGCCCACCAGGGCGGAGCAGATGAGACCGGCGCCCACCAGGGCGGAGCAGGCAGACCGGCGCCCACCAGGGCTGAGCAGGCGAGACAGGCGCCCACCAGGGCGGAGCAGGCGAGACCCCTGGCAGCGACTGGGACCTGGAAACTGAGACACAAGAGGCAGAGAGCACATATAGTCTCAAGGACCGAGGCAGGGAGTTTAGGTGGCCATGGTAGATCCAGGGCTTGAGCCAAGATGAATCAGGGGACTCCATGGGCCATGGCGGGTTCAGGGTCTCAGTGAGCAATGGCGGGAAGCTCCCAGAAAGTCCCTGGGAGCTCCACTACCTCAAGGGGCACTCTGGGCGCAAAGCGTCAAGGGACATTCTGGATGTGCTGGGTCTCGGGGGCCTCGGAGCGCTAAACTAGACAGAATCTACGGAGAAGGCGAGCTGGGCAGGACCAGCGGAGATGAAGGAAAGCTGGGCGGGACCAGCGGAGACGAAGGAGAGCTGGACGGGACCAGCGGAGACGAAGGAGAGCTGGGCGGGACCAGCGGAGACGAAGGAGAGCTGGGCGGGACCAGCGGAGACGAAGGAGAGCTGGAAGGGACCGGCTGGAGAGCGGACTCTGCGAGCTCCTGGGACGGAGCGGCCTCTGGAGCGGACTCTGCGAGCTCCTGGGACGGAGCGGCCTCTGGAGCGGACTCTGCGAGCTCCTGGGACGGAGCGACCTCTGGAGCGGACTCTGCGAGCTCCTGGGACGGAGCGGCCTCTGGAGCGGACTCTGCGAGCTCCTGGGACGGAGCGGCCTCTGGAGCGGACTCTGCGAGCTCCTGGGACGGAGCGGGCTCTGGAGCGGACTCTGCGAGCTACTGGGACGGAGCGGGCTCTGGCTCGGTAGGCATGTTGTGAGACTCTGAGGACTGATGGTGCGTTGTTGCCTCCTCCATCTTGTGCGTGCCCTCTGGTGCGTCCATCATCACATGAGTGAGTGCGGTGTCGTGTTCTTCCTCCGCAACACCCACAGTAAACGACGAGCCAGCACACAGCAAAGCATAGTCCATGAGGCCCCTCAAACTACCATTAAACACTCCTCCAGGAAACAAAGATTTATTAAACATGGATTTGACGTGTCTATTGAGTCCGAAATGAAACAAGTCCTTGAACAGAAACTCGTCGTACAGCGGTACCTGATAAGTCAGCTCACAGAACTGGTGAACATACTCCTCAATAGACAGGCCTCCCTGGCGAAGATGTAGGAGTTGGTCTATGGCGTCCATGGTTGGGCTGGGTAGCCTTGATAAGGCTGCTGGATCTGAGTTTGGCGAAGTCTTCTGTAACGAGAGGAGTCAGTGGCATTAAGATCCAAATGCAGCTTTAATGAACAACAAGGCTAGGTCAAACAGGCAGGGGTCAGAGGCAATAACAGGTGTCACGTAGGCAAGACAGAATCAGCAACAGGGGCAATGCAAAGGTCGGTACAGGCAGCAGACAGAGAGGATATCGAAAGGCAGGCAGAGTCAAAAAGGCAGGCAGCAAACGGTCAGAGTAAATAGGCAGTCCAGGTAAACACAGGGAAACAGAATACAGGGGAAACGCTCAGAATGTCAGCCGGGGCAAAACAAGACTTTGCGGTGAGTGCAAGGAAGTGTGCTGCTTATATGTGGGTGAGTGAATGAGGTGCAGGTGTGGTGAAACAATCAAGGTTAATGAGTGAATGGTGACAGCTGTGTGATTGGTGTAATGGTGGACGGGAATGTGTGTGTGCAGTGAATGATGGGAGATGCAGTCCATGGGTGATGTGCAGTTGTAGTGTGGTGAGTGGCGACCAGATTCGTGACAATACAACAGATTAGTTGTGCAACAGATAATTGTGCTAAGGTGCAACAGATTATACTTATGCAATGTTGTGGATGTGCATTGTATGGTATCCAGTGGTAGCAGATAGGTTGTGTTAGTGCAGTGTGTGCGTGTAGTCCGGTAGAACTGTGTTAAAGTGCAGTGCATGGCATGTTGTGTGAGTGGGAGTGTGATGTAGGGTGAGTTATTTCTGACTGTTCATTGTCCTGATAGCCTGAGGAAAAAAGCTGTCCCTCAGTCGACTAGTGCGGGATCGGATGCTGCGGAGACGTCTCCCTGAGGGCAACAGAGAGAGCAGTCTGTGGGACGGGTGGCTCGAGTCTTTGATAATCCTCCGGGCTTTCCTTGTACACCGCCTGGTGTAGATGTCCTGGAGGGAGGGAAGCTCACCTCCAACAATGTGGCGGGCAGTTCGCACGACCCTTTGCAGAGCTTTGCGGTTGCCAGCGGTGCTGCTTTCCAAACCAGAACAGAGAATACACTTAGGAGAATATAGAACATATTCATATAAAAACGTTTTATTGAAGTCAAGTAAACCTATGCAGCAATTTCCAATGAATTATTTAGTGATTAGAGTTTTTAGAAGACAATTTAAACATACCCCACACCTGATCGGAAAATAAAATCTGTACATCATCATTAAGATCCTTAGCCCAAACCGTTGTAATAGATAAAGGTCTGTATGAATGCTCAAGAAGAAAGAGATAGATGACTGAAATAGAGGAGGGAGATTCCTCAGAAGGAAGGCTTAGTTTGCGCTGAACAAAGGCTGAACAGGTAGTTGAGAGCTCCAAGGCACCCCATATGCCCTTAGAGCTGATTTAATGCACAAATACACAAAAAAGGAGGTGCCTGGCAGATTAAATTGAGTTTAAAGATTATGGAAGGATTTTAAACCACAATCATATATATATATATATATATATATATATATATCCCAGAGTGTTTACTTTATTATGAGTCCATTGCGGCAATGAAATGGAGTACTGCCTGACAAAAGATTTTTATTGTGTAAAATAGGCGAATGCCTATTCCATTTTTTAACAAGTTTGAACGTCTTTCAACATTACAATGGGACCAAATGGGTTACAATGGGACCAAACCGAGATTTACACTGCCTAAGCGGATCTCCCTCAAAAACAAGATGCTTTAATGCATACAGATAAACAATAGATTATTCAATTGCTCTCCAAGACGCAGAAGCATCAGGATCAAAGCAAACTGCTAAAGGGCGGAGGAACAAGGCTTGTGCATACAGTCTAAAATTAGGAAAAGAAAGATCTCCATGTAATCTACATCGTTGTAAGGTGGTCAGTTTAAGACGAGGACGTTTCCCATCTCATATACAACCTAAACATACGTTTCCCATATACCGTGAAACGCATGCATCTAGTTTGTTTCAGTAGCCAACCGGTGGAGCGAGAGGAATCATGGAAGAAAATAAATTGAACATTAATTTTAATTACCGATATACGAGCCTGAAAAGAAGTAGGAATACGAGACTGTAACCTGCTTTCTCTGAAAAAAATAAAAAATAAAAATTATATATATTTATATACAGTGGGGCAAAAAAGTATTTAGTCAGCCACCAATTGTGTAAGTTCTCCCACTTAAAAAGATGAGAGAGGCCTGTAATTTTCATCATAGGTATACCTCAACTATGAGAGACAAAATAAGAAAAAAAAATCCAGAAAATCACATTGTAGGATTTTTAAAGAATTTATTTGCAAATTATGGTGGAAAATAAGTATTTGGTCACCTACAAACAAGCAAGATTGCTGGCTCTCACAGGCCTGTAACTTCTTCTTTAAGAGGCTCCTCTGTCCTCCACTCGTTACCTGTATTAATGGCATCTGTTTGAACTCGTTATCAGTATAAAAGACACCTGTCCACAACCTCAAACAGTCACACTCCAAACTCCACTATGGCCAAGACCAAAGAGCTGTCAAAGGACACCAGAAACAAAATTGTAGACCTGCACCAGGCTGGGAAGACTGAATCTGCAATAGGTAAGCAGCTTGGTGCAAATAAATCAACTGTGGGAGCAATTATTAGAAAATGGAAGACATACAAGACCACTGATAATCTCCCTCGATCTGGGGCTCCATGCAAGATCTCACCCCGTGGGGTCAAAATGATCACAAGAACTGTGAGCAAAAATCCCAGAACCACACGGGGGGACCTAGTGAATGACCTGCAGAGAGCTGGGACCAAAGTAACAAAGGCTACCATCAGTAACACACTGCGCGCCAGGGACTCAAATCCTGCAGTGCCAGGTGTCCCCTGCTTAAGCAGTACATGTCCAGGCCCGTCTGAAGTTTGCTAGAGAGCATTTGGATGATCCAGAAGAGGATTGGGAGAATGTCAGATGAAACCAAAATAGAACTTTTTGGTAAAAACTCAACTTGTCGTGTTTGGAGGAGAAAGAATGCTGAGTTGCATCCAAAGAACACCACACCTACTGTGAAGCATGGGGGTGGAAACATCATGCTTTGGGGCTGTTTTTCTGCAAAGGGACCCGGACGACTGATCTGTGTAAAGGAAAGAATGAATGGGGCCATGTATCGTGAGATTTTGAGTGAAAACCTCCTTCCATCAGCAAGGGCATTGAAGATGAAACGTGGCTGGGTCTTTCAGCATGACAATGATCCCAAACACACCGCCCGCAGCGAAGGAGTGGCTTCGTAGAAGCATTTCAAGGTCCTGGAGTGGCCTAGCCAGTCTCCAGATCTCAACCCCATAGAAAATCTTTGGAGGGAGTTGAAAGTCCCAAAACATCACTGCTCTAGAGGAGATCAGCATGGAGGAATGGGCCAAAATACCAGCAACAGTGTGTGAAAACCTTGTGAAGACTTACAGAAACATTTGACCTCTGTCATTGCCAACAAAGGGTATATAACAAAGTATTGAGATGAAATTTTGTTATTGACCAAATACTTATTTTCCACCATAATTTGCAAATAAATTCTTAAAAAATCCTACAATGTGATTTTCCGGATTTTTATTTTTATTTTGTCTCTCATAGTTGAGGTATACCTATGATGAAAATTACAGACCGCTCTCATCTTTTTAAGTGGGAGAACTTGCACAATTGGTGGCTGACTATATACTTTTTTGCCCCACTGTATAAATATATATACATTTTATTAGGTACACCTTGCTAGTACCGGGTTGGACCCCCTTTTGCCTTCAGAACTGCCTTAATTCTTCGTGGCATATTTAACAAGGTGTTGGAAACATTCCTCAGAGATTTTGACATTTTTCCATATTGACATGATAGCATCACGCAGTTGCTGCAGATTTGTCGGCTGCACATCCATGATGCGAATCTCCCATTCCACGACATCAGAAAGGTGCTCAATTGAATTGAGATCTGGTGACTGTGGAGGCCATTTGAGTAAAGTGAACTCATTGTCATGTTCAAGAAACCAGTTTATAAAGTTAAATGTCTATACAGTTAAATGTGCATTCATTAAATTGTACCCTGTGATACCTGAACAGTGATGATCCTGCATATTGTCATCCGCGATCATGATAACTGACCGTAATATGAGACTTCTCCCACTTGCATTGTGTTCTGTAAACCCTCGCTTCGAGTTACCCACCGTATTTATTATTAAATATTTTACAAATCCCTCCATGGAATATTTAAGCCACTGCCACTGCCATAAGGCCCAGCATTTTCTGGAAAGCTTTGAGCGGACCGGGCGGTGCCTTCCTTGAAGGAAGCCGCGTGGCACTGAATTGTGGTGGCTCACTCCACTGAGACAGTAGCTGTCATCTGCACTCGATAACTACAGTCGATAACTGTACCCAGGAACGATACCCATTGGCTGGGTGACAGTACGCTCTTGGCGATGCCAAAACCGCCTGCGACTGGGCCAAAATGAGCCAGTTGTCGAGGTAGTTGAGTATGCGGATTCCCATCTGTCTCAGAGGGGAGAGTGCCGCATCCATGCATCGTGTGAAAGTGCGGGGAGCTAGAGACAGACCAAACGGCAGGACCTGGTACTGATAAGCCACCCCTTCAAATGCGAATATCAAGAATCGTCTGTGATGTGAAAGTATGCATCTTTCAGATCCAGTGACATAAACCAGTCCCCTAGGCATATTTGCGAGAGGATCTGTTTTAAAGTGATCATCTTGAATGACCTCTTCACCAGGGCGTGATTCAGGAGTCTGAGATCTAGAATAGGTCGCAGGCTGTTGTCTTTTTTGGGGACGAGGAAGTAGCAACTGTAAAAGCCTGACTCGCTCTGGGCTGGAGGAACGATTTATATGGCAAATTTTATACAGCATATTCATCACCTCTGCGCAGAGGATATGAGCATCGTCGCTACGCACTGAGGTGGCGTGTACACTGCAGAAGCCCTGTGGTCTTCGAGCGAATTGGAGTGGTTGGTCCAAACAGGCTACCTGACGAGTTCAGAGCGTCGAGGAAGGGAATTTTATCAGCCTCTTTCATCTCCGTCATCGTGAGTCAGAGGTGGTGCTCCAACACGATGAGGCTGGACATGGAGCACCCAATCGCTTGGGCTGTGGCTTTGGTGGCTCTCTCAGGTCCCTGAGCGAGGCAGAATCCTGACCGGCATCCTCGTTGGCGAGCATCTTGGCTTGAAAGACCTGAAGTACCGCCATCGAGTGCAGCGCTGAAGCCGCCTGCCCAGCCGCTGAGTAAGCACATCCAGCAAGTGCAGAAGTGGCTCTTCACGGCTTGGATGGATGTGTTGCCCTCGCCTTCCATCCGATAGCCGTGGGCGGGCAGAGATGCACGGCCACTGACTCATCCAGACGAGGCAGATGCTCGTGTCCTTTCTCTTCAGCGCCATCAACAGATGCGAGACCTGTTGAAGTAGAGGGGCGGACGCGAGATGAATAGGGCGCGCGCCAAGATTTTGTGAGCTCGTCGTGAACTTTGGGGAAGAAGGGGGACGAGCGTTGACGGATAGCCTGATGGCGCCCCGGTAGAAACCACTCGTCCAGCCTGCTGAGGTACCATTCGAGCCCGAGCTCATTGACAGCCTTAGTCATGACGCGGATGAGCTCATCATCCGCTTTCAGTCTGGCGCTGCGTGAAGCAGATGACGGCAAGAGGGCAGGGTCAGCCAAGGAGCCCGGTAACTCTTCCGCATCTGAAGCCGCCAGAGAAAGGCTGTCATCCAGTTCGTTGTCACTCACATCAAACAATATCATGTCGCTCGCATCCGCGGAGGGACGCTGATCAAGTTGGGTGAAGAGGACAGGCGAAGGCTCTCTCTGTGATGGCGAGGCGTGCGGGCATTGAGCCGACGTAAGTCTGAAGTAATTAATTTAGGTAAAGGGGTGCAGAGCCAGTGGTGGTTTTCTAGGCAAACATCAATGCCTTGAATTTTATGCGATGCAAATTAATAAAAAAATGAGTGACGTGCATCAGCTAATTAAAGATTAATATTGCTGTCGCGTTCTGTATTCATTGTAAAAGTTTGATAGAACTGACAAAAATACCTGCCAAGAGAGCATTGCAATAGTCCAGTCTGGACAGGACAGGAGCTTGAACAAGGAGTTGTGAAGCATGTTCTGAAAGAAAGGGCCTGATCTTCTTGATGTTGACTAAAGCAAATCTGCAGGATCGGGCAGTTTTAGAAATGTGGTCTGAGAAAGTCATCTGATCATCAATCATAACTCCAAGGTTTCTGGCTGTTTTTAAAGGAGTTATGGTTGATGTGCCCAACTGGATGGTGAAATTGTGATGAAACAGCGGGATTGATGGAACCACAACCAGTTCTGTCTTGACAAAGTTGAGTTGAAGGTGATGGTCCTTCATCCAGCAAGAAATGTATGTTAGACAAGCTGAGATGCGAGTAGCTATCGTCGGATCATCAGGATAGAATGAGAGGTAGAGTTGAGTGTCATCAGCATAGCAGTGACATGAAAATCCATGTTTCTGAATGACAGAACCTAGTAATGCCATGTAGACAGAGAAGAATTTCAGTAGTCCAAGAGCTGAGCCCTGAGGCACTCCTGTAGTTAGATGTTGTGACACCTCACCTCTTCATGATACCTTGAATGACCTATCTTAGAGGTAAGTCTCAAACCAATGGAGTGTGGTTCCTGAGATGCCGTTTGCCTATAGGGTTGACAAGAGGATCTGGTGGTTAACATGTCAAAAGCGGATGACAGATCCAGCAAGATAAATATTGAAGATTTTGAATCCACTCTTGCCAGTCTTAGGGCTTCAACAACTGAGAGCAAAGCAGTCTAGGTTGAATGTCCACTTCTGAAACCAGATTGGTTGCTGTCCAGGAGGTTTTTCTGTGTGAGAAAGGCAGAGTCTTGGTTGAACACAATTCGTTCAAGTGTTTTTGCAATGAAAGTAAGAAGGGAACTGGTCTGTAGTTCTCTAAAAGAGATGGGTTAAAAGCAGGCACGCTGCTTTTAGACCCCCCTCCAAGATTCACACTGACCCGATCCGTCCCCCTCACTCTCTCTATGAAAGGCAACATCGGTAAACAGAGGACTAATTAGGGTTTCCGCTATGTACATTAGCCTAAGTAGTGGTGGCCCAGCCCGCCACTCATTAAACATGCACTAAGAAAAACACTTTTGACCGCAGTGTCTGACCGAGTCCCAAAACACACTTATAGCCAATCAGCAGTAAGTGGGCATGTCTTGTACTGATAGAGAGAAGATAGTGCTCTATTTGAATGCACAGGACTAATATTAGCATATCGACTATAGATAGAGAGAGATGGTAGATAAAAAAAGAGGAAAATATCAAATAAATAAAACATTAAAAAGAAGGGTTACGATCAGGCAAGAGTTAGGACCCTTGTAAATATCTGAGCAGCTTTCCAGCAGTGGAGAGAACTCAAGGAGAGGAAAGGTCTCGAATCGGACGCAGAGGTTGTGTTGTTTCTTTTTGATTGGTGAGTAATGTTGATTTTGCTTTTTTTCACACAACTTATTCATGTAGGCTTTTGCTAGAATATGCTTTTGTGTCATCTTCGATTGTTGCCGTGATTGTCATTGCCATGGTTGTGTATGTACATGTAGATGTGGATATTTGTTTTCACTTTCAGTTTCGATATTTGCGATCGCATATACTCTGTTTATACTATGGAGCAGCAGTACTCAGCCAGTACTATGGAGCAGGATTCATGCTTTGGTCAAAAAGTCAAAACTAAATTGTCTAAACAATTTGTTTCATAGAGGATGTATGTTATTTGCATGTTATTTGCAAATGTGATACAGAGGGAACTG
This sequence comes from Gymnocypris eckloni scoliostomus, assembly GCA_027564155.1. Taxonomy (NCBI): domain Eukaryota; kingdom Metazoa; phylum Chordata; class Actinopteri; order Cypriniformes; family Cyprinidae; genus Gymnocypris; species Gymnocypris eckloni. Next base: position 1,982,401 of record CM050413.1, on the reverse strand, counting down.
TCTAACTCTTATGCAATCTTGATGTGAGAACAATTTTGTACCTTAATTTCAATTGTACCCCAAATGGTACAAAATAGTATCATCAGAGGTCTTTCCTGTACAATTATTGAAAAGGTACAACACTGTTCTTTGAGGAACATTATTTGTACCATTGTGCATTTTTTTTTGCATAATCTCTGCAAACTCGCATTCATATTCAGATCTGACTCTGGTGTGGAATGCACACTTCAAAAAATAACGTCAGGGTCATTCTGTTTGCAATTAAGATAACTGAACATATTTAAACAAGGGGTTTTAAGTTTTGTTGGCCTGGCTGAGTAGTCAACCCCTGCTTTTTTTACAGCAAACTCCATGGGCCTTTGGAAAACACTGGGGTTTTAAGGTTTAAAGGAAGACAAAAGAACTTTAGGATCCACTCCAAAGTTATGAATATTACAGCCCCATGCAAAGCATTGAGCGCATGACGTGTGAGCTAGTTGTAGATGCAAAGTCCTGTATTCACTTAACTTATAATACAGCGGCAGGAAAAAAAGTGTGTTCTTACGCGTCACAGAAGACAGTCAAAAGTCCGTAAACAAATGCGAGTTTAATCAAAACATAAAAATGACAAACAATCCAGAAGGTTCTTGTGTCCTATGATATAACACTCGTTAAACCTATAACTTGTATTTCCTTAAACGCTTAAACACAAGTTTTATCCATAAAGACAGCAAGACGGTAAGAAAACTGTTTCTCCATTATTTCTCTGCCCGCACCTATACCCAATGTAACGCGCGTGTGCGCCGTTAAAGAAACAGAACCGAAAATATACATCAGAAACATAAGTAATAATACTGAAACATAAACATAGAAAATATCAAAATTGTCTTTAAAGAAAGTACAACTAATTATTACAAGCAAATCAACACTCTAAGTAACAACAACAATATACAAATTATTGACATCTTAAATTGGCTCTTACATACCAGCCCCTAAATGTCTTTGTGTTCAACAAAACAATTACCAACCTATTTATACCAAAGAGCCAAACAAATTTCTTAAAATAACAAATTCTTGACTGAATATAGAAATAAAATAAAAACCTTTAAATGTGATGTTAACCTGAATTTAGGCAATAAACCTACAACAGATTTTTCAATTAGGATAGTGTAAGAGACTATAAGTCTGCCTCTAAAAGTAAACAAAGCTTAGTCACAGGCCGTAAAAGAGTGTTCGTTTTGGTTTTCACTTGGGCTTGCCTCACGAGACCCTTGTTTTCTGTGAATGTTTGTAGCACACGTCCCATTACCCAAGAGTTTCGCGGTGCAGACTCATCAGCAATCAATACAATGTCCCCAGGCTTTAGGTTTTTCATTAGGCTTTGCCATTTTTGTCTTTCTTGCAAGTCTGGCAGGTACTCTTTGACCCAGCGCTTCCAAAATAGATCAGCCATATACTGAACTTGACGCCACCTACGTCTGGAATATAGGTCTGCTTTATCAAAAACCCCAGGGGACATAGACGGTTTTACTTTCAGCAGCAGCAAATGATTCGGAGTAAGGGGCTCTAAGTCGTTCGGGTCATTGGACACCTTAGTGATGGGACGACTATTAATTATTGCCTCCACCTCGCATAAGAGCGTTTGAAGACTTTCTTCATCAAGAGACTGCTGTTTTACAATGGAGTTGAGAATTTTTCGAACGGTCCGTATTTGCCGTTCCCAAACTCCTCCATGGTGGGAAGCAGTTGGGGGGTTGAAAATCCATCGTACACCTTTTTCAAGTAATGTGGTTTGAATCCTGTCACTATTCAAACTTTGTATGGCCTTTCGCAACTCCCTTTCTGCTCCAATGAAATTCGTTCCATTGTCAGACCTGATTGTTTGAACCTGACCCCTTCTAGAAATGAATCTCCTCAGTGCATGGATGCACGAGTCAGTATCCAAAGAGCTAGCAATCTCAATGTGAACAGCTCTTAACGTCAGGCAAGTAAAGATTACCCCATATCTCTTAATCAATGTCCTTCCTCTTTTTATTTCAAACGGCCCAAAATAATCAATGCCTACATTTGTGAATGGGGGTTCATCTGGCAAAAGTCTGTCATGGGGAAGGTCAGCCATGAATTGTTTGCCTGTAATGCTGCGCTGGCGTTTTCAAACAATGCATTGAGACAGGATTTTTCTGATGGCTGTTTGCGCTTTTGGAATCCAGTATTTTTCTCGCAACTTTGACAACATGTGATTACGGCCGCTATGACCTACGTCTACATGAATTGATCTTAAGATCAGATGTGCGACATGGTGGTCCTTTGCCAAAATTGCAGGATGCTTGGACTCCTCGGGCATAGCTGATCTGCTTAATCTGCCACCTACTCTCAGGATTTTGTCTTGTAAAAATGGTGACAACCTGTAGAGAGCGCTACTGCGTTTTACAGTTTTACATTGCTGGAGGGCTTTGATTTCCTCGGGAAACATGATTGTTTGGCTGTAGCGAATGATCTCTTTCCCAGCATTTTCAATGTCACTTACAGTCAATGTATCACCTGTCATTGAAGCTTTGAAGTTTTTCATTTCCCTTTCAAGTTCAGAATTCACTGATATATTGTGTCTTAGAGTGTGGCACAACTCTTTCCTTTTTTTCATCAGTGTCTTCAGAATGCTTTTAAATTTGAGGAACCATGCAATGGCTCTTCTCAAACGGTACCAATCTGAATAGTGTGAAAATAACTGAGAGGTATGGTCATAATTATCTGCACACACTGCATTGACTGAGACTTCCTTAATTTCAAGATCATTGTCAGATATCTTGAGAGTGTGACTTTGAATTTTTGGCCACTCTGATTCTGGCTTTGTCAGAAAGGATGGACCTGTGAGCCATGAATTTGCTTTAAGGAAAGCATCTACACTAAGTCCTCTTGAGGCAATGTCAGCTGGGTTAGAAGAAGAACTAACATATCTCCATTGCGAGATCTTTGAGAGATCCCTGATTGCAGTTACCCTGTTGGCCACAAATGTACGGAACCGTGTGCTTTCATTGTTGAGATACTTCAGGACTGAAGTACTGTCTGTCCAAAATACAGACTCCTGCATAATCAAGTTCAATTCAGATTTCAGCATATTGTCCATTCTAGCAGCCATTGTAGCTGCAGTGAGCTCAAGACGTGGCACGGTAACTGATTTTACTGGAGTAACCCTTGCTTTACCCAAAACAAAGGCACAATGTTGGTTACCTCTGTGATTCTCCATGAGCAAGTATGATACCGTGCCATAACCCAGCTCACTGGCATCTGCAAATGATGCAGCTGTGCTGAAGTGACTTCACCAAAGTTAAGTGGCTTTATGAATCTTTCAACCTGAAAGTCATTTAAGTTCTGAAGACTAGCCAACCACAGCTTCCATTGATGTCTGAGTTTCTGGAATACTGTCATCCCATTCATGTTTTGTTCTACAAAGCTCTTGCAGTATTTGTTTTGCAGGCAGAATGACTGGAGAAAGTATTCCAAGGGGATCATAAATGGAGCTGACCATGGACAAGATACCTCTCCTTGTAAGAGGCTTTTCCTGTAGGGTTACTTTGAACTGCAAAGTATCAGTCTCTACACACCACTGAACCCCTAGGGCTCTTTCCATTGGCAACTTGTCCTTCTCCAAATCCAAATCCTTTACTGTCTTTGCTTTCCTCACTTATTGATGCAAGTACAGTGCGATTATTGGACATCCACTTGGTCAAATTAAATCCTCCTGATGCACACACCTCCCTTAATTCATGCATTAGAGCAATACCCTGCTGTTCAGTAGCCACAGACGTCAAACAGTCATCCACATAGAAATTTCTAAGGACTGTCTGGATTGCCTCTGATCTGTGATGTGCACTGTTTTCTTTTGCACAGCTTTGTAGAGCGTAGATTGCACAACTTGGGGAGGATGTGGCACCAAATAAGTGAACAGTCATTCTGTATTCCTCCATTTCCTGAGCAGTGTCCCCTTTAGGCCACCAAAGGAATCTCAACAGGTCTTTGTCTTTAGCAGGAACTCTGACCTGATGAAACATCCCTTCAACGTCTGCTGCAAGGGCTATTGGCTTATGTCTGAATCTCATCAGCACACCAATGAGAGAATTATTCAGGTTGGGTCCTTGTAACAGTTGAGAGTTGAGTGAATTTCCTTGGTAGGTAGCTGCGCAGTCGAACACCACTCGAAGTTTGTTTTTTTGTGGGTGATACACCCCGTGATGTGGGATGTACCAGATTCTACCAGGGTTTCCTTCGCTTTCACTTGCAGGGACCTTTTCAGCGTGACCTTTGAGTAACATATCCTCCATGAAACTAGAGTAGTCCTTGTGGAAATCTGAATTTCTTTTGAATTTCCTTTTCAAAAATTGAGCACGCAGAGAAGCAACAACATAGTTGTTGGGAAATGCTACATCCTTTTTCTTCAATGGAAGGTCAATGCAGTAATGTCCATCAACCAGCTTTATGGACTGTGATACTGACTCCATAAACTGCCTATCCTCTATGGACATTTCCAATTTTTCAGCGTGCTTACACTCAGGAAAATCATAGCTCATTTGCTGTTGAATTAAGTTATCCAGGCTTACCACTGAAATCCTGTTTGCCATCACCTGTGGCCATCCTGTGTCTCTGTTAGTTTGGATGTTCTCTCTCCAAAGGTCCATTTACAATCCAGCCCAGGATGGTCTTGACAGCAAAAGGTCCATCTTCTCTACTGTTGATGACTTTCCAAGGCTCAAGAATCTTGGGTACATTTGTTCCTATTAGTAAGCCAATGCCTGCATCAATCTGAGGAAGATGCACCTCATCAAGGTACTTCCATTTCTTAACATCCTTCTGTTGCGGAATGTTTTCTTTTTTCACTGGAATCTCCTTTTGTGAGAACACCTGAGGTAGGTCCACAAAATTGTTCTCATTCAGTCCGCTTATTTCCAGTTCGGTGAAAACATGTGTACTAACAGACCTTTCCTGTCCCATAGTACGCAACAGTATGTTTGATTTCCTACCAGTTAGCCTAAGTTCCTTCATTAGTTGATCTGTGCAAAATGTTGCAGAACTTCCCGGGTCCAAGAAGGCGTAGGTTGTAACCTCATGATTGCCCTTTTTGGACTCTAACTGGTACAATGGCCAAGGAGCACACTAAATGACCAGCCCCAGTACAGCCACATATTTCTCTGATTACGGTACACGACTCTGTGACAGTTGTGGGGCTTTCTCCATCTTGAGATCCTGGAAGTACTGGCTTCTTTTCTGGGAGATGAAGGATGGTTGGATGCTTTAGTGAGCATTTCTGACATGTAAGTCGTTGCATACAACCTTTACTCATGTGACCTGGTAACAAGCAACCATAGCACAAGCCCTTGGATTTCAGAAAGTAAAGCTTCTCGTTGTGTGGCTTATGCTTCAGAACGTTACAAATGTCCAATCCATGATCCTTATTACAGCATAAGCAGAGGGTTCTGTGTATTGCTTTCCCTCCAACCTTTTCCTTTGCTCTTTGGTTTTTGAATTCTGGAACGGTGTCACACTTGTTACAAATGTGGTTTTCCTTTCTTTCATTTGTAAGTTACTTGATGTGTTTGTTTTGAATTTGAAATTGTCTTTTGTAATTTTGTTATCTTGTATATTACCAAACAGTGGATGTGAAACAATCTTTGCCTGTTTGTCTACAAAATTAACCAAGTCAGAGAATCTTGCTCTCAAGCCAGTCCTTTCTTGAAGATCACAAGCAACTACTCTCCATCTTTCCCTCAGTTTAAAAGGAAGCTTTGATACAATCGCACGCATGTTGCTTGGACTGTCCATTTCTTCAATATATTCCACACTGTCAACCGTGTTGCGACAACCAGTAAGGAAAAGAGCAAAATTTGTTAAAGCTTTATTATCCTCAGGCTTTAAAGCTGGCCAGTCAAGTGCCTTTTCTATATAGGCAGTGGCGATTGTGTACTCATTGCCAAAATGTTGGTAGAGTAATCTCTTAGCCTCTTTGTAGCCCCTTTCCAAGGTCATGTGTTGACAACTGCGTACCAGTACCTTTGGTTGTCCTGTGGTAAACTGCTCTAAAAAGTAGAGTCTGTCTTTGTTATTTGTAGTCTTATTCTCTACTCCGTGTTCAAAGGCTCGAATAAAGAATGTAAATTCAAGCGGTCTCCACTAAAGACTGGAATATCCATAGGCGGAAGAGTAGACAAAGACTGCTGTTTTATGAAAATTTCAGCAATGTCATTTTGACGTTGCATGATGTTGAACAAACTTCCTGTATTAACATGTGCAGGTACACTCATATCTGTCCTTGGTGGCTGTGATTTAGCAAAATCCTGTTGCCCATCACTGACTGTTCGTACTGCATCATTGTCCGACACTAACTCACGAAAATGTGTTTTTGGCCGTACCACTCTATCAGAAGTAACTTTAATATTTTCTGCAGTTGTGGCTGCCCTTGCTGCACTACCAGATGCATCAGAAACACTACATGCTGGTTCATACATGGAAAAAAACTGTAGTTTGGCTTCAGCCACAGCAATAGCTGTTTGGAGCTCTACATTTTCCTTCTTTGCTTTGAGCTCAGCTTCCTCCATCTCAAGCTCTTGTTTTTGTTTCAAAGCATTAGCTCGCGCCATCAACTCTGCTTTTTCTGCTTCAATTCTCAGCCTAGAAGCTGTAGATGACACACCTGAGGCCACATGACTACCAGATTTTTTTGGCAAGCAGGGAAGTTGTGAAGAAGAAATAACCATTGAGGCACTGTCAGTACATTCAACCTCAGCATCACATTGCTCTGCCTCTTTGAATTGGAGTTTTACTCTTTCAATCCAGTCTTTGACCTTGTCTACAAAGTGCTTAACTGCTTGAGACTTAGGCTCAAACCAGTGTAGCTGATCTAAATATGCCTCATCTTCTGACATAAGTTCTCTGGTTGCATTGTTAATGTCTTGGAATGAAAGAAAAGACTGTGCAAACTCACCATTTATGCATTGATACACAGTGTCAAAATTACCAGAGTCCTCAAGCAAAGTTTCAATTTCTCTCATTTGCCTTGTTAAATGTCCCAGCTTGGCTTTTCTAGTCCCCGTCAACTGGTTAAGCCGTTCCTCTTGTGCTTTAACGGTCATTTTCGGCACTCTTTTAGAGGCCGCGCTCAATTCCTCTGTTTCCATAGTAATCAATATTCGTGTTCAAAGCCCGCGTTCATCACGAAAACAGATGGGATCGCCCTCTTGCGATACTGTGTGAAGGTGCGAAAATGCCGAGTCCATGACGCATCAAAGTCTAATAATATCCAAAAAACATCCAAAATCTGTAATAGTTAACCAAAATCCGATCAGATAAATACGTAGTGTGTGTAATCCAAACGCCATCGGAGGATCTCAGCCGCGATAGTCCATTATAATCCAAGTATCGTGTCTGAAGATGCGTGAATCACTCGATAATCCTCTCGTAAAACATAAATATTGCTCGTTTCGGACGAAAAAGAGAAGTTTTCTTACAATTGTGTAGATGCAAAGTCCTGTATTCACTTAACTTATAATACAGCGGCAGGAAAAAAAGTGTGTTCTTACGCGTCACAGAAGACAGTCAAAAGTCCGTAAACAAATGCGAGTTTAATCAAAACATAAAAATGACAAACAATCCAGAAGGTTATTGTGTCCTATGATATAACACTCGTTAAACCTATAACTTGTATTTCCTTAAACGCTTAAACACAAGTTTTATCCATAAAGACAGCAAGACGGTAAGAAAACTGTTTCTCCATTATTTCTCTGCCCGCACCTATACCCAGTGGTGTAGTGGAGGGTATACGCAGGTATACGGCGTATACCCACTTCTTTATCAGTCGGCATTCCGTATACCCACTTCTAAATCCGTCTGATGCGCATCATTCAGTAGTGTCCTGCATTAGCGAAAATCATGAAAGATCAGCACGAGTAGCTATTAGCTAACCCAATCAAATTGTGAATAAATGCAAATATTCCCTAAAAACACCCCCGAGGAGCCGGCTTCCCTTGAAATATGATAGCAACCGCCCCACCCCACGATAATCTGCCAATCTCCAACGCCATTGGATCAGAGCACTGTCAATCATTACTTGATTCGCTGCCTGTCATTTTAGCAATGTTCAACGCCATTTCAATTAATGAAATTAATAAGAAAGATGAAGAGAACTATTCAAGCAAAAATGTGTTTTCAGAATTACAAACGACCTTGCAATGCTACATTGGTGCTGTTAGCCAGCAGCTCAGCTAACGATAGCGATGCTACAACGGTGCTGTTAGACAGTACCGCGGCTAACGTGAGTCAAGCGACCGTGCCCGCACACACGCCGTCTCCACTCTGAGAGAGGGTGCCGACAACAGAGATTCTGCCTCTTCAGCTGAAGAGGTTAATCAAGATGAGCACTTTTTAACAACATGACCTTGTAAATTAGGTTAACATACCTGCATTGGATAAAAGAGTATATATAACTGTGGTTTTCATGAATATGTTGTAAAATGTATATATTTTTGTTCATTATATTGAACTAAATATTGTTATTTTTAGAATATTGTTTTACATATATTGTTGAATTCTTTGAATGATGAGGATATTTTAAACCAAATATTGTTTTTTTAACATTGTTTTAAAAAATACTGTTGAATTCTTTGAATGATGATGATATTTTAATGTATGTTCAAAATAAACTAATCTCTGGCTGAAACACCATGTTTGCGTTATCTTGAATATATCTTACATTCATGCATTAGACCTGTGAAGGACCAGTAATAGGGTATTTGCAAAATGCCCCTTTTAAGTAGCCTACTGGTGCAGACTACTTGCAAGGTGAGCAAATAGTTGTCCAATTTTCATGTGTGGTGTGGATGGACTAAGGAATAAAGAATAGTTCACCTCAAAATTAATAATTACTGTATGTAGTTGTCTGTGGGCCAGTATTGATTCCAAAATCTACACATCTTCTGTGGCTAATATTAATTTCATAATGATCCTCATTCTGTGAAGTCAGGCAGCAGAAGTTAAGTGACAATGTGGAAATACTACTCATTTTGGCGTTAACTAAATATGCACAATTAGTCTTACATGTCACTGTTTATAACCATGGTGTTCATCCTTTGCTGGACCGCTTTAAAAAAAAATTGGGGGTATAAATTAAGAGTATACCCACTTCTCCAGGGACCACTACACCACTGCCTATACCCAATGTAACGCGCGTGCGCGCCGTTAAAGAAACAGAACCGAAAATATACATCAGAAACATAAGTAATAATACTGAAACATAAACATAGAAAATATCAAAATTGTCTTTAAAGAAAGTACAACTAATTATTACAAGCAAATCAACACTCTAAGTAACAACAACAATATACAAATTATTGACATCTTAAATTGGCTCTTAAACTAGTATTTGTGAATACTAGCATCAGTCATTCAGTGGATCTTTTTGGTGGGTGTATTAATTTAATATTATCTAGAGTCACTAGACTGAAATTATATGTGGGCCACAGAAGAAAAAAAATCTGTTTTATTGTTTATTGACCATTTTAAATGTGTGTTTTGATTAGAATGAAAACTGTTCCATATTTTTTTTTCTGCTTATATGTATCAGATATCAAAAGCTGTAAAGAATTGGAACAACTTTTTAATGAATATGAAGATCAAATACAGGAGCTGTGTCGTCTTTATGACATACCCCCAAAAAGGTAACAGTCAATGAAATATTGTTGAATGTATCTGAATTTCACTGTTATTTGTCAACTGTCTGTTAATGTTTTGATTTCTCTCTCGTTCAAATCAAGCAAAAAAGGCCAAAAAAGGAGACTGAAGGCTGCAGCAAAAGAACTCCAAAAGCTTCTCATGGAAACTGAAGATCAGTCATTCAATGTCTCCTCTATACTCACTACTTTCGAATCAGGAACAGAAATGATCAAGAAAATAATCCAAGTTCTAGAAAATGATTCAGATCTTGTCCAGCCGTGTCGTGTCAGCAGTACGTGTCCTGATTATATTCCTTATATAAACTACTCCAGAAAATGCCACATTATGAACAATTGGTTAAATGGAAGCCCATTTAGCTTTGACCATAGAATGGCCATGTAAATATAATTTAAATACATTTGCAAACCATGCTTCTGCATTTGGGGGAAAAAACACCTCAAGCAATTTAGTGTAGATCATGTATAAAATAAACAATTATGCAGGTTATGAAACACTTCTGATATACTGTGAAACACTATGTCGTCATCATATCCAGAGCGTCCTTCAAAAACTTTTGGCTCTGGAAATGTGGACCAAAATATTTCAAACCTTATAGATTTTGAGCATGCAATGTCATTGCTGTTTTATGTTAATTTGGGTATTCCTAAATGTTCCTAAACTAGTTAGAGTGCATTACCTAAAATAAGTAACCTAATATAGATTACATTACTAACTGATTCATATTTGTGTTTCAGATACGCCCAGAGCTCTGTTTGATATTGAAAAGAAAAGCATTTCATTTGGTAAGTTAAGCATTCATGTGTTCCTGTGTGGCTCAGTGGTAGAGCATTGCGTCAGCTGCGTAAAAGGTTGTGGGTTCGATTCCCAGGGAACACATGTACTAATGAAAATGTATAACCTGAATGCAATTGTAAGTCGCTTTGGATAAAAGTGTCTGCTAAATGCGTAAATGTAAGCAGCTTTGATGTTTGGTGAAAATAATGAACCATGAAAATTCTGTAAAAAAAACAGTACATAAATGATCTAGTTCAGGGATGTCAAACATACGGGCCACAGCAAAATACAAACAAATATGATTTGAATAATAATAAAACATTCACACTTGCTGAATTGTTAATAATTCAGTGACCCACTCATAAAGACTGCACACTATGTTTCTAAATGAATCAGCCATTTTGAACAAATCTTTTGAATGAATAACTCATTAAGATGGGATTTCCCGACATCTACTGACTGTTTTAATTTCATATTTATGTATCCATGACATACTTAAACTAACCAAGATACTAGCTAAAAAAACATTGGCATTATTGAAAAAAAAAAAACGTTTTATGAGTTTTCTTGTAAATTCTATTGCAATTTGTATGGTTAGTATTAATGTAATTGTGAGCAAATTAAGGTTTAACAAAAGGTAATTCGTCCCATACTGTACAAGGGGACATTGTCTTGCCTGATCCTCAGCCTAAAATGAGTTTGACAGTTAAGAAATTATACTGCTCTTTTATTCTTCTTCCAGATGTAATTCAGTATGATCATAAAATGATGCCATTTATGAAATACCTCAAAGTGAATCACAAAGCATTTCCTGTGATCCATGAACTGATGCAGGAGCAGATGTTTTATAAATTAAGGCCAGCTTACAACAAAATGGGCATTGATACAAAAGGTAGGTTTCTCGTCAGAACTGATCTGAAAAAAGGCAGCGGATATTTGTACTAAATATAAATAGCAATAGAGCCTTTTTACACTAAGTGCAAATATGATATTTGCTTGCTCAGCTGGGGACACTTCATTTCCAGCGACATCACCGACTTAATTGCACAGATACTAATTAAACTGAATTGAGCTGGACGATGACATCACTGAATTCATTAATGAAATGCCTTTAACTGAAAAATTGGCATTTAATCTTGTAATTTTACATTAGTGACACACTATTTTCCTATTTTGATATTGTGCAGTTGCTTTGACACAATTTGTATTGTTAAAAGTGCTATATAAATAAAGGTGACTTGACTTGACTTAGCGATGAATGCTATTTACACTGTTAAAATAACAGGATTGTCTGATATTTATACTATTTAATGCAAATAATGGCAATTATCTGCACCTCAGTATTGTAGTACATTATAACAGAATGCAATAATAACGTATTGAGTTTAAATTATAATTTTAATTTTAATTATTAAAAGGACGCCACCTTATTGGGACATTAAAGCCCTCCCTACACCAACTCTAACCCTACCTGATATTTTAAGTTCAACTTTGTTATTATTTCCTTATTTTATATTGAAAATAAATGCCTTTCTTATGTCGTATAAGATTTGAAAATGGAGGAAAAAGTTGGACAAAGGCAGGTTTGAACCCTGGTAGATTGTGTCAAAAAACTGCGGTACTTGCTTTGCCATTCTACGCCACTGGAACTGATGTTTGACAGCCATCTTTTGTTGTGTTGACTAGACAAATCACACATTAGTGGGCGGAGTTATTGTAAATAGCTTCTGCCAACAAGATGGACGACTTGCACTTCGTGTAAATAGACACTCCAAAAAAGGCAGGAATATGGGGAAGATAATTGAAAAATATGAATCATTTCTTTGTTTTTTTTTTTTTTTTTTTTAAGATTTGATTATCGTAAGAGATTGATGAGATTGATGTTTAGTGTTGACACTGTTTTTTTGTGATGGACAGAGTGGTCGTTTGGTTTTGCTGATTGGTTTTGTTTATTAATCTTTATTCAGGTTGTGAGACCTGCGCTGCATTAGAGGTGAGAGCAGACAATCTGCTTCATTCATCCTGTCACAATACCTGTTTATTGCCACCCTGTAGCCTATATGTGTTTAGCTTCACTTGTTGTCATTATCAGTGGTTTTATATGGCTCATGGATACATTTAATTTATCCCACCTTGTAAACGTTGCTTAAAAATGGAAGAAGTGGAATATTTGTAGATTTTTTGACAGAGAACTGTTTCAAAATTCTATCGAAACTAAGCTTTTTCATTACTTCAGCGATTATTATATTTCTTCCTCTCAGGATGATTCTGAATGGGAAGTTAAAATACCTTTAGAAGTCACAACAGATGCAGATATCAAGTACAGGTACAGAGAGAAACCTTTATGAAATATTACATACTTGTAACATTATATATATATATATATATATATATATATATATATATATATATATATATACACTATATATAGTGTATAATATTGCATCTTCTGAGAGCATCTTTATCAGTGTTATATTTGGGTTTTCAGTGTCAGCTCCTCTGAAGGCCAGCATGAATGTTCAGAGACTAGCCTCCGCTGGCGGTCTGACAGTGATGTCAGTTTGGAGTATCGGTTTGTTGACTGGGAATCACTCAGTAAAGATGTTTTGAAGAACTACAAGCCATGTGGACCTTTGATGGACATCACTGTAACCTCTGGCACACTGGAGGAAATTCAGCTGCCTCACTTCATCTGTGTAGGTAAGGTATATCTCACTTCAGATCCAGTCATTTCAACATGTTCTCTCCATATGTGTAAACCTTTCAAGCCAGACCTATGTGCTGTCGTTCCTGAATAATATGTAACTTAAACTGCATTACTGTTCACAGATTCGGTATCTTCCTCAGATGATGCAGTGAAAGCTCTTCATGTGAAGGACGGCACTGTTTCAGTAGAGAGATGTGAATTAAGCAGATTCCATGCCAAGCTTGTCAATCCCACCTTCTCATTCTTGGCAATTATTGCAAAAGCGCGTCAGTACCTCACCATGAAATTTCACTGTGAAACTCTGATTTATCGCAACAGAACAGCTCCCCTCAACCTTCATGTGTACCTGATTTTAAAGGATAAAAAACTTAAGAAGGTAAAATCTAATGATAAGCTTTATGAGAGACCATGTATTCTGACATTTAGTTACTTACAACTGTAGAACATAATCAGTCATTTATTGGACGATTTTAGTCAAAAGTGACAATAACCAAACTCGTCTGAAGGGCTAATCAACGTTTTGCCATTACACTTTACAGCAGGCTGCTCTTTTCTGCACAACAAAAGCAAGCAAGACAAACATGATGTTATATTCCAAAGTCTATTGAACCCATACATTAACTTTCAAAGCTTACATTAATAAATAAATAAAACTGGCATGTTTATGATACATGATTAAACCTCTATGATTAAAAGTGATAGCACTCAACAGGTTTCAGTATTTGAGATTTAAAAGATGTCGTATGGCTTCAGAGCAGAGGTGGACAAAGTACACAACTCAATTACTCGAGTGAAAGTACAGATACTGCTGCTCAACTATTACTCCATTACAAATGAAAGTTTTAAAGTCAGATGTTTTTACTTTAGCAAAAGTACAGAAGCTTTCAAAAGTACTTGTAAATTGCCCTTTTTATGTCAATGCATGTTTTTATATTGTTTCATGTAATACTTGCAATACTTTAGGCCTCTGAAGCAACTTACAATACATTTCACCCACTGAATACACTGACTATATTCTGTTATCTTTGGAGTAAAGAGCTTTTATAATGTTGAAAACTTATAAAAATGAAACAAGAGAGTTAACAAAAATAGTGCATGCATTTAACACCCCTACCCACCTCCACAAAAGCAGGATGGTAGAGATCTTACTGCTCTGGCAGTCTGAACACATGTCTAAGTGTGGCTATTCATCCTCATTTGAGCAGAGTGGACAGTTAAATCCTGTAAATACAGAGGGATAAGAAAAAAAACAGCAACACATCTGTAGCTGTATAACTTTACAACAGCAAAACAGTGATATTTATTTGACATCATCGCTCTCACAGTATTTTGATGTCAAACACACAGAACGGTCTGCAGTGCTACTTCGAGTCAAACACCTGTTATGTTTTGTTAGAAGGCAAACAACAGTTCTTCTGTACCTTTATACATAATATTTCCATTTATACAATTTTACACAAAATCAGACAATATTTTGTCTCATATATACCACAATATTATTGAATTGTTGTATATAAATATCACATTTGCAACTGGTCAGTGTTCAACCAATTTTGGGAAATCACTTAATGTAGCCCTACAAGAGTGTTTAGTATAGGAAAATATTAGTAGATATATATTTTTAGACTTGTAGAAAGCAAAAACTTTTGTAAGTACAAGTTTAATTCTGACTAATTCTGTCTCTGTTAGGATGTGGAGAAGAAGGAGAAAAACAACATCGAGATTGTAAAACCAACTCCAGATAAACCCCTTAAAATCGATGACAGTTATAGCCTGAAGACATCTCGTGACTCCGAAATCAAACCTTTGGTACTTGCAAAAGTTAACCTGCACAATTTCAATTTGTATTTTTTTGGCTAGAAAATAATGCAGACTTACATGCTGTCTCTTTCTAAAATATTTCACTTCTTGCCAGAGTTTAACACTGACACCCTGCAAGACCAACTTCTTTGATTTATACATTCAAGAGTCAAAGGAACGTCTTGAACTCTATATAATGACAAAAGAGGACAAAAAAATATGGGATGTTAATATAGAATCAGGTAAACAACCCACAAGAACTTGCAAAATCATGCAGATCAGCTCTTATCTTATATATATATATATATATATATTATTATTATATTATTTTATAACAGTTTGTAAGTGGCAGTGCAATTTCATGAATCATACATATCCACGCATGCTATAAACATGAATACACATACATGCTGTAAATTCAAGCACATCTTTTACTGTTGTGCTGCAGTTTGAATAATATTTAATACAAGGTCAAGGTTCTTTTATTAGTCACATACTCAATTATACAGGATATACTCAGTAGTGAAATAATATAATACAGTTAAATAATAGGTTTTTTTTGGCCTCATTTCAGCGGACTGCAGGCAGACGACTTCTTCCACAAGTAAGTCACAATGAAAATTGTATTCAGTGAGCGGTATATGTTCTATAATGTTCAATATATTAGTATTATTATTATTATTATTATTATTATTATCATTATTTACACAATATATTATTATTGTGTATTTAGCCACCAATGCACTCTATGTAATTTAAGTTTTACTTAAACTTCAATGCACCATCTATCTTGTTTAAAACATTGCACTCTCATCTGGTCTGAGATCATGGGGCATTCTGGTATTGCTTTCCTGATGAAGGATAAATTCAATATATGCCTACATATACATTTCGATATGCAGTTTATGAATGTGCAGCCTAATGCAATTCCAGAAGCCTGGACATTAATTTGTATTATTAATATATATATATATATTTGATCTTTTCTCAGGTCATCCGTCTGCAAACACTGACACAGCACAGAAACAAGAGAGATGCAAAAATGGTAAATTTAAATATCATTTATAAAAATAGATCAGGTTGTTTCTATGCAGATTCTTAATAAAGTTCAGTTCAGTGCCTTTTCATAAAGATGAAAAAATAAATAAAACATTGTTCATCCAGGTGCTGAGTTTGTGGAGAAGCACAGGGCAGAGTTGATCAGAAAGGTCTCACTGGTGGAGCCCATTGCAGATGACATGAAACCTCTGATTGGTGATGAAAAATATAGAACCATCTTATATTTAAAAACATCACATGAACAAATGAGAAAGCTTCTGTCCTTCCTGACAACACATAAACTAAAAGAGAAATGTTATCAAAGTCTTTTAAAACATGAGCACTCCGTTGTTGAAGATTTGGAGCATTCTGAGTAGATGCTCTTCCATGCATCAGAAGAGTGAATTTGTTATGGTCTATTATTATTTTACAGCTGACAGGTCATTAATAATATAATGTGGTCTGTAGTACGAGATGTGCAATTTTTACATTGTCTATTAAACACTTCTTGCAATATACATTTCTGATTGGTTTACATTCAGATATGCAAATATTTTATACATACATATATATATATATATATATATATATATATATATATTAGGTGGGCATAGATTAATTTTTAATCTAGATTAATCTAGATTAAAATGGCTCATTTGAATTCTGCCGAAGGCATTCAGAATATGTGTGCTACCCAAATAATGACTAAAAGTAAGTCTTTGAGAACGGGTTTCTCAAGCCAGGTGGCGCATTAGACCAGGGGCTCATCTCCTGTTTCCAAAATCCATCACAAACTGCTTGAGAAAGCTGTTCTACTATGATAATTGGTGATGAAAATAAACTATGTTCAATAAGATGTACTTGTGTTTACTAACTGTTTATTCAGTTAAACATGAATTTTGAACTGTAGGCCTACATAAGAGGTCGTGATGAACTGTTTACAGTTTCCATTGGGAAGCTTCTTAAAAATAAATTTTCCCTGAAGCAAACCTGGCGGCTTCATAGCTGCATCCATGTTAGCACGTCACGTCTGATGTGGTAATTTCACAGTAACGTTAGGCATACACACAGGTTCGAAGCAGAGGGTGACACGGAGTGAATTCTCAAGTTCACATGAGACCTAAAGCGCATCCTGTTTGCTTAAAAGCGCAACGTTCGTTGTTATTCTGAGTGCACACAAATAACGTAGAGTCTTTACAGATTCGAAAGATGTATTAGGCTACTTTTATCTGTATGACCAAAATGACGGAGATTTTAAGAGCAAGTGAGCGCACCGAGCCTGTCCTGCAGCAAACGCTTCCACACAAACACTTCAATAGCGCACATTTCTCTAGGTTAACATCATATTGAGCGGCCATGTAAAGTTGCTACTACATACATCTTTCAGATGAAAAGCCATATTTGAGGTTGATGAATGATAGGTGAGCGTTTGGATGTCCTGCCCGATTGTATTACCACATAGACCAGCAATCTGTCCATCACGGACTGCGAGCCTCTAGTTCAAGACTCGTTCTCGCCCCCTACAGTGCAATTCGGCTAGGTATACATCCGCGCTAAAATATCAGGGTGAAAGTCATCATAGCTTGCGTAGTATAGACCCAGCTCCCAACCCAACTTTGAGAATAGATTAACGGTGATATTTTTTTTATCGCCGATAAGAGTCTCGCGTTAACACAGCACGTTAACGCCGATAACGGCCCACCACTAGTATATATATATACAGTGCTCAGCGTAAATGAGTACACCCCCTTTGAAAAGTAACATTTTAAACAATATCTCAATGAACACTAAAAACATTTCCAAAATGTTGACAAGACTAAGTTTAATATAACATCCGTTTAACTTATAACATGAAAGTAAGGTTAATAATATAACTTAGACTACACATTTTTCAGTTTTACTCAAATTAGGGTGATGCAAAAATGAGTACACCCCACAACAAAAACTACTAAATCTAGTGCTTCGTATGGCCTCCATGATTTTTAATGACAGCACCAAGTCTTCTAGGCATGGAATGAACAAGTTGGCGACATTTTGCCAGATCTATCTTTTTCCATTCTTCAAGAATGACCTCTTTTAGAGATTGGATGCTGGATGGAGTGTGATGCTCAACTTGTCTCTTCAGAATTCCCCATAGGTGTTCGATTGGGTTCAGATCAGGAGACGTACTTGACCACTGAATCACTTTCACCCTGTTCTTCTTCAGAAATCCAACAGTGGCCTTAGATGTGTGTTTAGGATCATTGTCATGTTGGAAAAGTGCACGACAACCAAGGGCACGGAGTAATGGTATTATCTTCTCTTTCAGTATAGAGCAGTACATTTGTGAATTCATGATGCCATCAATGAAATGCAGCTCCCCGACACCAGCAGCACTCATGCAGCCCCACATAAGGACACTGCCACCACCATGTTTCACTGTAGGCACCATGCATTTGTCTTTGTTTTCCTCACCTTTGCGACGCCATACAGTTTTGAAGCCATCAGTTCCAAAAACATTTATCTTGGTCTCATCACTCCAGAGTATAGAGTCCCAGTAGTCTTCATCTTTGTCAGCATGGGCCCTAGCAAACTCTAGGCGGGCTTTTTTGTGCCTGAGCTTTAGGAGAGGCTTCTTTCGTGGACGGCACCCATGCATGCCATTCCTCTGCAGTGTACACCGTATTGTGTCATGGGAAATAGTCACCCCAGTTTGGCTTTCTACTTCTTTAGATAACTGCAGTGAACTTGCATGTCGATTTTCTTCAACCCTTTTCATCAGAAGACGCTCCTGACGAGGTGTTAACTTCCGTGGACGACCTGGACGTCTCTGTGAGATGGTTGCAGTTCCATCTTTTTTAAATGTTTGTACCACTTTTGCTACAGTATTCTGACTGATAAGTAAAGCTTTGCTGATCTTCTTGTAGCCTTCACCTTTCTTGTGTAAAGAAATTATTTTCTTTCTCAGGTCTTGTGACATTTCTCTTCCATGTGGTGCCATTGCTGACAGCATGAAATGGGAAGGGGTTTTCTTTAAGTAACACCCTTTTATAGTCAACTGTCACCTGTGTAATGAATAATTAGACTCACCTGTGGTTGAATTCTTGTTAAATTAGACATTTGTAGTCTAAAATTTAGCTTTGCTCCAGAGACTTTCAGTGGGGTGTACTCATTTTTGCATCACCCTAATTTGAGTAAAACTGAAAATTTTGTTCTCTAAGTTATATTATTAACCTTACTTTCATGTTATAAGTTAAACAGATGTTATATAAAACTTAGTCTTGTCAACATTTTGGAAAATGTTTTTGTGTTCATTGAGATATTGTTTAAAATGTTACTTTTCAAAGGGGGTGTACTCATTTACGCTGAGCACTGTATATATATATATTATTTTTTTTATTTTTTTTGTGCAATGATGCATCTGACTGTTAATAAGAGAGGACTTTTTCACATCATTGGTCCTATTCATCCATCCATCCATCCATCCATCCATCCATCCATCCATTCCTTTTAATGACATACTCTCAGGAAAACATACAGAGAGTGGGGTAAAGACAAACAATACCGGACGTTGGAGACAAGGAAACACAGGGCTTAAGAACACAAGGAAATTACTAAATAATTAATTAAACACAGCTGAAAATAATGACTAAATTACACACGGGGTAAAAACTGCAAAAACTGACCACAAAGAAGCAGTATAAATACATTATAAACAAGTTGTGTTGCATTCCAAGTCTTCTGAAGCCAACCGAAGTCTTTATGCAAAGAAGAGAGTAAAACACAAGGTTTTACATCTCATTTAAAAATATAATCCAGTCCCGTAGCATGACGCAATCGATCAAGAGACATGCAAGAGCCAATGGCATTGTACAACCAAAGCTGATGTAAGGCTTCTTCTGGCGGCATTTTTTTGAATTCGCGCACAGACTGCAGCAGCACACAGGAAGTCTTTATGGTGGATGGAGACGGCGATCCCATCTGTTCCTCTCAAAATCAATCGTTTTGCC
This sequence comes from Gymnocypris eckloni scoliostomus, assembly GCA_027564155.1. NCBI lineage: Eukaryota > Metazoa > Chordata > Actinopteri > Cypriniformes > Cyprinidae > Gymnocypris > Gymnocypris eckloni. The sequence goes on along the minus strand of CM050413.1, from coordinate 1,962,397 downwards.
TCGGAAGACTTGGAATATTAATACTTTTTAAATAAATGATGACGGTAGTTGTATCTGCCTGCTATATCTTTTGTTTTATTGCTAGAGGGTAGGTTTAGGGGCAGGGGTTGGGATACGTGCTCATAAATGTGTAAAGTAATATAAATAAAACCGTTTTGACTGTTTACATTGAAAAATCACACCCCTATATATATATATATATGCAATAATGGCAATGTTATTACCCAATATATAATTTAATTATGACGATAAAGTTCCCAGTATCGCGTCGGCATATTGACGCTAAGGGTTTCCTATTTAAAACAACGGAGGACCCTTCACGTCGAAAAGTGACACTAAAGGGGTACCTTGAGCATCAAAAACTGACGCCAAAACGGTCCTGACCAAGCTTCAATAGGGATGAGACTGTGTTGGAGGCCGCGGCCCCAGCCCCCGCCCCCGCCCCGGTCTCTACGACCAGAGCCCTCTTACCACAGTTTTACAACGATAAAACCATGGAAAATTTGTGTAAGGTTTGTGATGTTCACATGTTTTTTTTGTTGAAAAGATTATAGAGGCTGTGTCATCTATACCAACAGGTGGCCAAAAATGAAAGATTAGGTCGATATTGGAATTAAATGTTTGGTCAATAGCCTATTAAACAAGGATTTGATCGTAAGTGTAACAACAGCAATTACTAGGCCTTTGACTCCCTTTGCAGGCATTTGTAATGACATGTAATGTACATAAATTTATTTTGTATTACATTATGAATTGTAACAGTGTTATTCAATGAAAACATTATTATTAATTAACCAACCAGCCTCATTATATAATGGATTTTAAGTCATTTTAAAGGCTGTTGTTGGCTTAGGTTTGTTTCTGTCACAAAAAAATAATAATATCTTAATACATATTTGTAAATTATTAGTTTAAGTAACAAAATAATGGTTAATTTACAGTTACCATGGCTACAAGAACCATGATTTTTAGTTTTATTCATGGTAAAACCATGGCTAATTTGCGTAAGGGAACGCGGAAAATGATTATGAGTAAAATATCTCTGAAGTATATTCCCCTTCATATTCACAATTTTGAGCACTCCAGGGTGATTATGAACATGAAATGATCCAGCCATGGCTTCCTGTTTCACAGAAATATAAATAGGAGGGAGAACAAAGCCCAAATTCCCTAAATCATCTATCACAATGATAAAAAATGGTAAATATATATCTGATGTGCAGCAAAAGATAATTGAGCCTCACCAATTAGTGAAGTGGCTTTATGAAAAGAGCTAAAGCAGTGAAAATTCCCATTTCCACAATCAAGGCAATAATTACGAATTTTCAATCAACATAAAATGTTACGAAACTGCCTGGAAGAGGATGTGAGTCTATATTGTCCTAATACATGGTGAGAAGGACAGTTTGATAAGCGAAATACTCTTCAAGGACCACAGCTGGAGAATTGCAGAATATAGTTGAGTCTCTGGGTCAGAAAACCTTTAAACAAATTGTCAAACATCACCTACTTCACCACATGTTGATTGGGAGGGTTTCAAGAAAAAGTCTCCTCGCTCATCCAAAAACAAGCTCCAGGATATTCAGTTATCAGACACGACTGGAACTTCAAATGGGACTGGCTTCTATGGTCAGATGAAACTAAAAAAATAGTTTTCTAACAGCAAACACTCAAGATGGGTTTGGTGAACACAGGGATAAAAAGTACCTCATGTGTACAATACAATGAAATATACTACTGTATTTTGTATGTTTTGGGTCTATATTTCTACTGGAGGTCCTGGACATCTTGTTTAGACACATGGCATCATGGATTATATCAAGTACCAACAGATAAAAAAAATCAACAAGTAACTGACTCTGTTAGAAATCTTATAATGGGCAATGTTTGGATCTCCCAACTGTACAATAATCCAAACACAAACCTCAAAAACAACACAAAAATGAGTCACTGGGCACAAAACCAAGCTTATGCTATGGCCATTCCAGTCCTCTGACCTGAACCCTAGAGAAAATGAGTGGGTGAACTGAAGAGAAGAAGCACCAACATGGAGCTGAGAGTCTAAAGTATCTGGAGAGATTCTGGATGAAGGAATGGTCTATGATCTCTTGTCAGGTGTTCTCTAACCTCATCAGGCATTACAGGAGAACATTTAGAGCTGTTAAACTGGCAAATAGAGGTTTAAAAAATGATTGAATAAAAGGGTGCTGTTAAATGTGGCCAATGTGTATTAGTGAAAAACATGTATTTCATAATGTTATTTCCCACCCATTTTAAATTCTTATTATTCAATGAAAGGTTAGATTTTTGTGATTTAAAAAAAAATAACAGAACAAAAGGATTAACAATACAGATTAATTCTCACAGCCTTTTTTTGATCATATTTACCAAGGGTGCCGATATTTTTGGCCATGACTGTATACACTATATTGTCAAAAGTATTGGGCCACCCCCTTTTAATGAAAGGTTTGACTACTTTAGTAATTTCCATGAGTACAAATCTTAATGTTTAAGCATATAATGATATTCCAGGGAATTGTGCTTACATTTACATTTAGCAGACGCTTTTATCCAAAGCAACTTACATTGCATTCAAGTGACAGTTTCTACATTTTATCAGCTCTTGCTTTCCCTGGGAATCAAACCCATGATTTTGGCGTTGCTAACACCATGCTCTACCAGTTGAGCTACAGGAATTCTATCATGACAGTGTCTCTGTGTATAAGACAAGAATCAAAGAGAAATGATGATTCAGTCAGTGTGGAAGAACTTGACTGGTCTGCAGAAAGCCAAGTCCTAATCCCAGTTGAACACTTCTGGTGTGACTTTATAATATAGTGTATATACATTTGCCACGAATTCAAACAAACTCCTTTCATGTTGTTATTATGGAATATTGTTTGTAGAATTTTGAGGAAATTAATGAGTTTAATACATTTTGGAATAAGGCTGTAATATAACAACATGTGGACATAATTAAGTGCTGTAAATACTATCCAGACACTGATTGTGCAACAAAAATAAATATATATCCTCATGACTTTAGCATGTTCATGAAGCAGTGCATAAAATATGGCCATTGTTTTCTAACTTTTATTTTCAGATAAACTTGTCTTGCTGATTTACTTTAACAGTGATTATATTTCATACAGTTTTCAATTTGTTAGTGTGTGCAGTACATCGTTGCCATATTTATAATTATATATATATATCCTTCCTTAGCTACTAGTGTAGAACACAACCAGACCATTGTGTTCTAACTTAAATTTTCAGAGAAATGAAATTCAGTCTGGTGAGCAGTGCTTCAAGGAAAACCCTCCCCAAACGGCATCCACCGATTTACAGTAAATTATGCATTTCTATGCTTTTTATATGTAGTTTGTTTGTTTGTCTTTATTTTGAAGTGGTTTTGTTGATATTGGTGAAGAGTGTGTAATATTGTGTAAATTATATATGGGTAGTTGACATATCAATGTGTCCGATGGTGTGATGGACAAATAAAAAAATACCTCTAACATTTAAGCAATATTTCTCTCATGCTATTTGTAACTCTAAGAATGAAGATACATTGTTCTCATGTTATTTGTATGTTAAGATATTTTTTTCTACATTTTTGCTATGTCACACAATAGGACACAGTTACATTTGTATTTGTCAACTACCCATATATATATATATATATATATATATATATATACATACAAAACATATGTTAATGCATATAGATAGATACGATAAATGTAGTGCTGACTAATGCATGTGGTATCAGATTTGAAGTCACAATGACATCATCTTAGTGTGATTCTTTCGCTTGATTATACACAAAGATAATTTTAGGTGTAACCGGTTTATGACACAAAAGGTGGCCAGACTTGATGACTCATTCCATGGCTATATAAACCTATGTGTTTCACTCTCTGCTATTAAATGAAGTTACAGCCACTGAATGCTAGCAGATTAATGGTAAGCACTTTCCTGTAGTTCATTGCCTTATAAAAGTATGTCTTTTATTTAATTATTGATGTTGTAAAAACATGTGCTTTCTATATTTAAATTTTCTATAAATTATTTAATTAATATAAGTAAAATGTTCTGTAATTCAATGTTATTTTACATTTCAACACTTTATTTTGATAGTCCACTTTAGACATTCCACTAACAGTAAGTAACTTTGCAATTACATGTCGACTAGCAGTTATTAGATTTTTTGTAGACTGTCTGATTAATATCTTCTAACACTTTATTTTGATGGCTCCACACCATACAGTGTGGTAAAAACTGTAAAATAAAACATTTCATCCCCTGCTGATTTTGTACGTTTGCCCACTGAAAAAGAAACGATCAGTCTATAATTGTAATGGTAGGTTTATTTGAACAGGGAGAGACAGAGCAACAACAAAAAATCAGAAAAAACGCTTTTCAAATAAGTTTTAATGAGTCAAATACGTATTTGCTCTCCTATCAATCAGCAAGATTTCTGGCTCCCAGGTGTCTTTTATACAGGCAAGGAGCTGAGATTAGGAAAACACTCTCTTAAAGGGAGAAGTCTCAGTTTGTTACATGTATAAAAGACACTTGTCCACAGAAGCAATCAATCAGATTCCAAACTCTCCACCATGGCCAAGACCAAAGAGCAGCCAAGGATGTCAGGGACAAAATGTAGAAAGGTAGCAGGCGCCCCGAACAACCCAAATGGAAGTGTGACAAATTGGTGTAATCCGAACGGCGTTGTGAAGGCTGACTTTTCTTTGGATAAGGGCGATAAGTGGATCTGCCAATATCCTTTGGTTAAGTCCAGAGTCGAATAAATACGAGCAGTACCTAGCCAATCAAGCAATTCGTCAACCCGCGGCATTGGATAGGCGTTGAATTTCGACACCGCATTCACCTTGCGATAATCCACACAGAACCGAACCGAGCCGTCTGTTTTTGGCACCAAAACGATCGGGCTCGCCCAGTCACTGTGGGACTCTTCGATCACTCCCATCTCTAACATTGCCTCTAATTCTGACTGAACCACTTTTTTTTTGTGTTCCGATAAACGATACGGCCGGCTGCGCACTACGACGCCCGGCTCCATCTCAATATGGTGCTGGATGAGGTTGGTTCGCCCGGGCAGGGGCAAGAACACGTCCGCAAACTCTTTTTGCAACCGGGCTACATCGGTGAGCTGGGAGGGCGAGAGGTGATCTCCCCCTGGGGCCAGAGTGAGGGATTGGATTTTGGTGATCACCTCTGGCCCGAGATCGTCCTCGCCACTTACCGCCGTCGCCAGCATCACCGGCTCCACCTCGCTCCACTTTTTAAGGAGATTGAGGTGGTAGATTTGACGTGCCCCGCTCCGGTCTGTTCGAACCACCTCATAATTGAGATCCCCTACTCGCCGTGTGACCTCAAAAGGTCCTTGCCACTTGGCGAGTAATTTCGAGCTAGAAGTAGGGAGCAATACAAGTACTTTATCTCCCGGTGCAAAATTGCGTAATCTGGTCCCCCGATTGTATAGCCGGCTTTGCTTGTCCTGGGCCTGTAACAAATTCTCCATGGAGAGCTGCCCCAGGGTGTGGAGTTTTGTTCTCAGGTCCAGCACATGCTGAATTTCGTTTTTGCTCCCCGAAGGTCCCTCCTCCCAAGTCTCCCTCAGGACGTCCAAGACCCCGCGGGGTTGGCGCCCATACAGGAGCTCAAAGGGGGAAAACCCCGTGGAGGCTTGCGGGACCTCCCGCACAGCGAACAAAAGGGGTTCCAGCCATTTGTCCCAATTTTTGGCGTCTTCGTGAACGAACTTTCGAATCATTGTTTTCGCTGAACCACGCCCCCCTCGCCACAATGCCAAAGAGAAACAATGAGTTGTGTTCTCTGTCGAATAATGAGTCAGTCATGTTGGCAATGGTAGAAACTGAAAGAGCTCTGGCCTTATCTGAAATTGAACTTTGATCGCATAAAAACAAAATTAAATTTGAACTCCATTAAATTATCTTGAAATTAAATTGCTTTATACAGTACTAATGTATCTAATAATTCAGTGTTTTTAACTAATGTGTAGTAACTGCTTTTGTTCATTTCATGTTTGGAAACTTGAGGCAGTTGATTACAAGCTCATTTTATGTATTGGAAAATAAAATAAAAGGCTTTAAATAAGTGGGTTGCAGACATAATTACCCATCTGCACCCCACTCCTGTCACAATATTCTTTTTGGAGAAGATGCAAAGGGTTTATGCATTTATCTTGACTAAGGGTAAGAGCAAGATTTGTGTTCAGAAATAATAATAATTATTTAAAATACATATATTTTTCTTAGTTAATATAATAAAGATTTAAGATTAATGTAAACTTGTATTAAAGCAGGCTCCACAGCACAGCAGGTGGACAGTGACATTCCCATAGCAGAGCAGCACAACAGCCCCTGTCAGGAGCAGTGCAGTGGTTCTATTTTGGAGCCGGAGAGCCTCACCGTGGAGCAGCCTGAGAGACTCACTGTGGAGCAGCCGGAGAGCCTCATCGTGGAGCAGCCGGAGAGCCTCACCGAGGACCTGCGGGAGAACCTCACCATGAAACAGGATAGCCTCACTGAGGAGCAGCCGAAGAATCTCACAAAGGAGTCCGAGAGAGTATTTATACTCAAACTTGTTTCTCTGTCTTCCCCAGACTCTCCATATTCTCTCTCTCCTCCATATTCTACTACTTTTACAGTTGTTCTTCCTCCACAGTCTTCTCCTCCTCCACCTCCACTGCCATGCTCTATGTCTTTGCGACAGAGGAAGACAATGACAAAAACCTAAATCTCAGTGGTGGACGAAGTACACAGATCAAGTACTTGAGTAAAAGTACAGATACGTATAATAAAATATTACTCCAGTAAAAGTAAAAGTACTGCTTTTTCAATTTTACTCGAGTGAAAGTACAAAAGTACTCAATTTTTTATGTACTTAAGTAAAAAAGTACTGTTAGACAGATTTATTTTGCAATTTTATATAGACTACTTTGTTTAATTTTATATTAGCACATATTTTTATAATCATACTGCCCAAAATACCTGTTTTTTTCCCAAAATAACCACTATATAGAGTCAAGATATATATTTTGTTGATATGGACTACGTTGATGAGAGTGATGTAGTAATGTTCACTGTGAAGCTTACACTGCCATGTACCTGAGAGAAAACAGATTTCACATCTAATCTTCACCAGTAAGAAAAAAGTGTTTTAGAACTTGTTGTTTTGCAGAACGTCGGTTATATATGACATGAGAATTAGGCCTGAAATTAGGAAGAACATTTTAAGGAAAATCGAATTATATTTTCATAATGATTTTTTTTCTTCTCAAACCTTGTCTGTGGTGTAAAAACACCCCTGGCCAAATGCCCCCAGAGGGCATCACTTCCCACTCTGATAATTACTGTAGTTACTATGTTCTGAACATCACATCCTTTCTTTTTCCCTCAGATGGAATCTATCTAGGTGGCTGAATAAAGATATTTTGACTTTATATCTAAAAATGTCCTCAACTTAGCACCAGCAAGTTTGTTAGCTAGACAGCTAGCATCAGCTAACAATATTTACTTATTTTCAGTATGGTTATGAATAAACATTCATATCTGTCTACTCGGCTAGTTGATCTAAACAATATAAAAATGTATACTGTTGATAAACAATATAAAAACAGACGTCACATAGGTCTAAATGCATAGCATTTTAATAAAACTGCTAATGTTACAGCAGTGGGGAATATGAACGTGCAGGAGTTATTTTATTTAATCTGTGTTATTTTAATGTTTTGTTTTTGACCTAAAACATAACGTTAGAGACACTGATGTTGATCTGTCTGCATTCAAGCATTTCAGTGGGCTTAAATAGATCACCCTTTACAGCAGATTTAGTTCACAAACAACTGACAGTTTTGACCTAAATATTATTTTCAGTTACAATAATGAATCCTAAAATTCGACATTAGTAACTTACTTTTCACAGCATCAGTAGCGCGCGCTCACGAGATCTCCCGGTTCTTTACTTGTGAGTTCAGTTCACTGAAGAAGACTCGCTCTAAACGGATCATTTGAATCAGTGAGTTTTCGACTCGAGAACAGCTGCAATCGGATCATTGCAATTCGTGAATGAATCGTTTGTTGCGATTTGCGAACCGATTTAACAGGTTCATTGAAAAGAATCAGTTTGTTCATGAATCAGACACCGCTTCTGCGTCTCGGAGCACGTGATGTATTATAAGGAGTAACGATATGTTTTATGAAATGTAGTGAAGTAAAAAGTACGATCTTATGCTTTGGAATGTAGTGAAGTAAAAGTAAAAGTTACTCAAAATAAAACTACTCCAGTAAAGTACAGATACTTGAAAAATTTACTTAAGTACAGTAACGAAGTAGTTTTACTTCGTTACTGACCACCACTGCTAAATCTGTTCACCTGCACCTTCTGCCACCTCTGTCTCTCCTCCATATCTTATCCCCACATATCTTTCCCTTCCACAGTATTGTCCTCGACATGCTACCTCTTCCATCTCCCAGTCATTGAGTTAGGAGGGGCCAAATGTGAAGAAGAAAAGAAAGGGTATGATTTGTTTTGCTGTGGTATACCTTAATACACTCTATTAATACATTTGCTCTCAGACAAAGTTGACTTTAGGCAAGTATTTTTTTGTTCAGGTCATTGGTAGCCATAGCCAATACACAGTATTTTTTTATTTAGTTATTTAGCTGTGTTTAACTGGACAGTGTCCAAGGGCTTTGGTTAATGTCAATCACTGACTTAAAGGTGCAGTAGGAGATCTTGTAAAATGCTAACTTTAGCCTGATAGCACTGAAAGCGTTAAGCACTGACAACATTACTGCAATACATCACATGTCATTAACCGGTGAGAAAACGTCATAGTATAGTTAGTTAAAAGTACTACAATACCAGGAAGGAAGGTCAGGTTGTTTGTTTGCCATTCTCACTGTCTGCGTAGCGTACGTGCACACGTTGATGATGTATCATGTCTGCACAAACCGGGTGCACAGAGGTATGCAAATACATGTTGACAGGCAGGTAGGAAAGCCAATATAAATTCTCGGAACGAGCATTTTGATTGGATGTACATTTCTTGTGCCTACGCCTTTCACAGAATATATACATACTGTGACGAGTCGGCTCCCCCCCCCCCCTTATCATCATCATCACCCCGTGCTTTAACGTCGCCCTTCACCAGGCTGGGGTGAGTGGGTGTGTGAGGGAGGAGGGGCGCTGAAACAGGCAGGTCTGGCGACGTGTGATGAGGCACACCGGACGTGGATGAAGCCTCATCACCGCCGCTGTTATATGCCGAGCGCGCCTCTCCTCGGGAGACCGGACTCTTTCCCGTGCATGCATGCTGGTGTCCTCGTGGGTCCAGGAAGGGAGGCCACGCCACCAGAGCTGCCGGACCCGCTGTCCGGACGAGATCCGCACCCGTGGTACGGCCGCGGGCCAGGATGCCGGGCCGACCAGCCCCGACGAGCGCCGTGGGCCAAGAGGTAGACGAAGCCGCTGGATAAGCCACCGCCCCTCGCGGTGACTGGTTGCCCACTGAAGCTAAGCAGGGTTTAGCCTGGTCAGTATCTGGATAGGAGACTCCTGGGAGAAACTAGGTTGCTGTTGGAAGAGGTGTTAGTGAGACCAGTAGGGGGTGCTCACCCTGTGGTCTGTGTGGGTCCTAACGCCCCAGTATAGTGACGGGGACACTATACTGTCAACAAGCACCGTCTTTCGGATGAGACGTTAATCCGAGGTCCTGACTCTGTGGTCATTAAAAATCCCATGGCACTTCTCATAAAGAGTAGGGGTGTAACCCCAGTGTCCTGGCCAAATTCCCCCCACTGGCCCTTGTAAATCATGGCTTCCTAATAGTCCCCATCCACTTGATTGGATCTATGACTCTCTCTCCTCTCCAGCTGTAGCTGGTGTGTGGTGAGCGCACTGGCGCCGTTGACCTGTGGCAGCCTTCGCATCATTCACGTGGATGCTCCACACTGGTGGTGGTTGAGGAGAGATCCCCCCACATGATTGTAAAGTGCTTTGGGTGTACAGCAATACATAATAAAGCGTTATATAAACGCATCAATCATTCCTTCATTTATATCAATAAATGTCAGTGAACTAAATTAAATTCAACCCAACAATGATCTTTATTTTTGTTCTGTGTTCTAATGATATGTCTCGCTTATGATACTTACAGTGGCAAAACTTGGGATGACACATGGGAGCCTGCCAGCGAGTTCCAGCATGTGTTGCCAGTGTCTCCAAATCCCACCCAGCTTTCACCATGACAGTGTTTTTTTAGGGGGTTGCAGACTATTTATATTCAGTTATGAAAAGGTAGGCTGGTCTTATTTGTATTGGAAAAGTAAGGCTGATAACCACTTGGCAAGTTTTGTATAGTATTTACTAAACTGTGTAAAAATTGTAATATTTTATGTAATCGAGGTCTGAGATGTGTGAACGGTGAAGAGAGAGGGCAAACATTTTGCATTTTAGGTCAAATCATCCAATATTGTCTTAAATAACCTGCATCGCACTTCATATTTTATAACATGGGATTTTGACCAAATATATATATATATTATATATATATATATATATATATATATATATATATATATATTCATCTTGATTTTTGTAAAATGTTGCAAAAGATGGTTGTTTGTTTTTGGTGTAAAATTACAGTTTGGACATATGAGGTAAAAAAAATATATTTTTAAAAATACCTGGAAGTATCTACATATGATCATGTAAAACAAATATCTTTAAAAAAATCCTTGTGAAGCATGTCGCCGGTTTTCACCCTTTTACCCCTTAACCTGTTTGCATCTCTGTATAGGAACATTCACATGAACTTTCTTTAATATCAAGTATCTAGGTGAGAGAGGATAATGTAATACATCCGTCTACATTTGTCTTCAAGGTTTGACATATTGATACATTTTGGGAAAGGATTATATATATATATATCAGTGGCGGCTGCTGATCTTTTAAAGAGGGGAAGCTCATTTTCGGCCTAAATCATAAAAATTGTCCATTTATTTATATGTAAATTCTGCCCTACGTTCCTTTTCAAGAAAATGCTCTGTAACCCTGTCGTACCAACTAGGCGTCTTTTCCAGTGACTTGACCAGTGTCCTCTCAATGGCCAGCAGAGCTAGGCTTAAACGGCCTTGGCCCATTGTGTTACGGTGTAGGACTTGAGCCGCTTTAAACAGGAGAAGCTCCTTTCTACACCTGCTGTGCAGTTTGCTAGCTGGCTAGTTCAGACTATATGAATTAATGAACAAACGATCTAATATATATATATATATTTAACTCAACGGGAGGAAATGTGGGAATTATGTTAAACTGAAACAATGAATGTGGTGTGAAATTGTGTGAAATATACGATGAAGGTTGCAGCAGTTTGTCTTTCGACTACACATGCAAAATCCGCGATGGGACTGAGTTGGAAATGGAGACACAGAGTGATACGCGTCATAATCTGAAGACCACGCCCACGCCCACACCAACCGTCTCTTTGCATTGCGAGAAGCTGCCGCCTCCTTGTCATTTATTTATATATATAAAAAAAAAAAATGTCTAAAAGCTGATGTGACAATGTGTATAGCAAACAAGCTAAAAAAACAATAAATACGTTTTTATAAGCTGTCGACCCCAAAAAACGAGCGTTTTAGGACATAAAAGTGGATTAAAAAGAGATGACAGACCCTCCAATCATCACGCAGACGCTCGGAGTCCGGGCCAGCCCACTCCTCCATTCATCCCAGAGACGCTGAGCGTCCGTGGGCGGGACATAATCGCAGCATTATCCAATGACCGTCTTGTTTCTGAGCACTGAAAAAAACTGTTTAAAGCAGCCCCATTGAAGTCAATGGACGCTGGGCTTCAACAGAGTAATGCACTGTACGCCACGGAATGAATGAGAAGGAAATCGAGTCAGCCGACCTAAGTAGCTGATTCTGAACGAAATTGTTTTCGTTCGAGATGAACGTGTTTAACGCATTTTTAGTCAATAAAATGTTAACATAATAGTACATATATTTGACCATTCATTTTTTGACAATTATAGGGGAAGCTGAGCTTCCCTTGCAGTCTTAAAGAAATCGCGGCTGATATATATATATATATATATATATATATATACGCAGAAATTAACCTTTTTGAAATAGTTTATTATATTTATTTATTATACAGTACACAGTTAGTTACCCTCCTGGTTAATACCATGGAAATCAATAGGCCCTTGCTTAGAAAAAAAGATTCACTAACATGTTTCTACATCAGGTTAGCACCAGATAGGAATCTATAACTATAACATATATTTGTATTTTTAGTAAGAAAAAACTAATATTTAACTAACCTTCTGGTATAACCCACCTTCAGCTGGAAGATCCCGTAATTACCATATTTGGACAAGTAAGTGTGATGTGGATTTTAAAACTGCCCAACCAAGACCAATATTTTAGAGTAGTTTATACTGCTTTACACAAATAATGTATGTAATCAATTTATTTTCAAGTCAAAAATCAAATGAGTGGTTCTGGTTTGATTGTTTCCCTGATATAGTCCTTGTTTGAAACATTCATAAGTGCCTAATCAATGTAGATATTCAATAGATCTTGGATGAAAAACTATACTGACCCTTATTTGACTGATTTCTGCTTGATCTTGGCCTTGCATAGACAATCTTTCCATCAATGTCTCTCTTCTCCAATGCACCCTTGGTTCAGTTGTATTTACTGGTGCTGCTTCCTCCTCTTCCTGCAGTTTACCAAGCAAGTCCGATTCTGATGGGAAAGGATACGTTTTCCAGACTGATTCTTGACATCATAAGAGAAAATAATACTAGCCAGTTCATTCAGTTCTTGGAGTTGGCTTCTTATTTGTTCTCCACAGACCCGTTTTTATCCTCAAACACTTACTTGCACGTTGGTATTAGATTGAGGTAAAATATGACAACAAATATGAGGTGGCAAGAAAATGGGCAGAAGAGGCCATTGAACGAGATCCCAAAAATTCACAAATCAAGGATACTTTGGGACAAGTTCACAAACACCATCTGCTGAATGAAGCTAAAAAAACATTCCCAAACATAAAGCATGTTTGCCCATTGCACAGTCTGCCAGTAATACATTTAAAGATGAAGATAAATCAGCTGAAGATGAGGCAAAAGACAACACTAAATAACAGGTCTCTTTGGGTTCCTCCAGGTTTGCAGGATCATTCATCCAAAAACTGGAATATAGTAAGTTCATCAGTGGTCTCAAAGGTGATGTTGAGACAAAATATGATTTAGTTGTATGGTTACTGGCATTCTCAAGACAAAGCTTCGAAAAACAGGACCCAGACTACATTCGTAAAGATTTTGAAGACTGCCAGACTATATTGAAATGGACAAGCAGGCTGATAAAATTACCGCTGATAAGAAAAAAACGAAGTATTCTGGAGAACTACTTCTTATCCTAAAAACAGACATCAATGTGCTTAAACAATATAAAAGTAAAATTGATAATTCACAGTCTGATAACGAAACCTAAACGGTTCTCTACATTCTTGCCAACATCATCTGTAGTGATTCTGGTGAGCAGTTTGACAAAATAAAAGAGTTTCAGGTCAGGTTACAGAAACTTTGGCTGAGAGAAATGCAAAACAGAAGACCAGAATTGTATCTCTTGATTATTTTGCTCTTTTGGCCTGATGATGTGCAGCCAGGAATCGCCAATCCTCCCAACCTTGAAAAGTGTCTCAGAAACATTTATCATTCATACAAGAGTAAGTATCAGAAATACCTTCATTCTCACTACCTGGTGACTCTGTTCTTCTTTTCAAAAGGACAGGGATTGCAGAGACTGGTTCACACCTCAAAACTATATCAAACTGCTCTGGAGCTCCTCACAGAAGGGGATGGAAGTGTAGAAATCAAAGATCTTCAACGGATCGATGGGCAGGTCAGAAATCATAAAGTGTTTGCCATTAGAAGAGAGAAACAGATTCAGGTCACTCCTCATGATCGGGCCAGTGTGTGCACACAAGGCCCGGTGTCTTTCTACCTGGGCTTCACAATCAGAGGACCAGTTGCCTACAACATCAGATATGAAGCGAACTGTAAGTTATACTATATTGTATTTCGTAATTCTGAAGAATCATAGAATGCAATTCTTACATGCAAAGCTTTTATCAATATGCAATTTGTTTGTTTTAAAAATATCTATCAATTGTATTTTACCCGCAGTGAGATATTTTATTCCAATTATTTTGCAGCTTCTGGGGATTATTATATGAAGATGGACAACGAGAGAATAAAACAAAACTGAATGATCATCTTCTTCTTCTGCCATGTGATTCCTGTCTTCTCAGCACACTGAAAAAAAGGAGAAATAACGAAAACGATGAATATTTAAAAAAGACATTGAATAAAACATTAATATGTATATAGACACATTCAAAGTTGTTGTATAAATCCCCTATAAACATAATGTACACATGTGACCTCATTCTATCAGTGTAACTGGATCACTACATCTGTCTTGCTCAGTAACCATTCTGCTGAAGAATTTATATATTGCTTGGTGGAAGGATTATAATTTGTTATCGATTAATTATTATATGTTTGTTGCTTTATGGTTATTTTCTAAACATTGGCAGTTATATGTAGTATACATTCTTAACAATAAAGTTGCTTTATGACGCCATATAAGAACCTTTGTTTTTGTCTAAATGTTTCCATCAAGATACTTTAACATCTGAAGAACCTTTCTGTTTCACAAAAGCTTCTTTTTTGGCAAAAGAAGGTTCTTCAGATTATAAAAAAGTAAGAAAGAGATGGTCCTTAAAATAAACTTTGACTGAATTGTTATTTTTGGAACCAAAAATGGTTATTCTATGGCATCACTGTGAAGAACATTTTAAGCACCTTTATTTTTAAGCGTGTAAAATCAATGAAGCCGTGGTTTACAGTGGTTTTACAACATATTTTATGTGCTCCGCTTCACGTTTTGCCTAACAACGCACCTTCTTGGTCTTGTTTGTGTTTGTCTTCACTCACTGAACAGGTTGTGGAATGTCAATACCTTATGATTTTTAAACAAACATAGACATAATAATCTGACCTGGCAATGAATCTCGAAGCGCCAAGCATCTCTGAAAGTCACATACCTGACAAGAAGTGTAGTACAGTACCATAGTTTTCAATTACATTACATCATATTTGGCCTAAGTTATTGTTCATGTACATTCTGTCTTCGTGGATCAGTTGTGGCTTAGAGTCGGACTTGGGTCATGGGTCTTTGATTCTCATGTCACTTTCATCCTAGCCTGGACAATGTGCATATTTGTTATTAATAAGACAAATGTACAGGCCTACATGCTGTCCAGCCTAGGATTGTGAATATGAAGTTTATACATAATATAGATAAACATCATAATACAGATCACACTTTTGTTTCCCCCTTATTTGTTCACACTAGAAGTGGACATTTGTTTGTATGGTAATTGACTGTTTGGGATTGTCACCTTGAACATAAGTATAGACCAGCCGCGATTTCTTTAAGACTGCAAGGGAAGCTCAGCTTCCCCTATAATTGTCAAAAAATGAATGGTCAAATATATGTACTATTATGTTAACATTTTATTGACTAAAATGCGTTAAACACGCTTCATCTCGAACGAAAACAATTTCGTTCAGAATCAGCTACTTAGGTCGGCTGACTCGATTTCCTTCTCATTCATTCCCGTAGCGTACAGTGCATTACTCTGTTGAAGCCCAGCGTCCATTGACTTCAATGGGGCTGCTTTAAACAGTTTTTTCAGTGCTCAGAAACAAGACGGTCATTGGATAATGCTGCGATTATGTCCGCCCACGGACGCTCAGCGTCTCTGGGATGAATGGAGGAGTGGGCTGGCCCGGACTCCAGCGTCTGCGTGATGATTGGAGGGTCTGTCATCTCTTTTTAATCCACTTTTATGTCCTAAAACGCTCGTTTTTTGGGGTCGACAGTGTCAGACTTTGTCTTCCTCTGCCTTCGTCTCCTCACCCATATTTGATCCGTCCTGTTCCCCATTATTAGTTGATTAGTCTTCGTCTGTATCTTGATTATGTCCCAGGTGTTTCCAGTCATGTCTCCCTATATCTAGTCTGTTCTGCCCCATGTTACTTGTGGATTATTGTTAATGTCATGTGTCAAAGCTGTTTGGATTCCTTACCTGTGTTCCTGTCTCTCCTCCGTTTGTCTCATTAAATACCTCGTTTGTCAGAATCCTCGTCTCCTCGTTCCTGGATCCCGTGCACCGTGACAGAATAATCCACCCTAAACGCGATGGAATTCGCCGCCCGGCGTTCGCCCTTATCCGGCGGGATCTCTCATTTGTGGAGTTCGCGGGAATTCTGCGGGCTGGCCGGTGGCGGAGCTCCACGAGGCAATCCTCCATCTATTTCGGCTCGGGCAAAGTACCAGCGCCTATGGATCTCCGGACACTACAGGATTGTGTTGGAGAGAGGATCTACGGTGTCTGGGAAGTTACCGGTCAAACCAGCCCACGAGTGTCTCCGGTGGCCCGTTCAGCTCTTCTTGTCTCCGCTGGTCCTGCGGAGCTCTTCTTCGCTAGTTCTGCCCAGCTCTTCTTCGCTAGTGCCACCCAGCTCGTCTTTCTCGGCTGGTTCCCGCGCGCGCCAGCGCTTCCCGGCGCGCCGAGAGCCCGCGCCCAGCGCTTCCCGCGCCGCCAGCCGAGCCAGCGCTTCCAGCGCCGCCGAGCCAGCGCTTCCAGCGCCGCCGAGCCAGCTTCCAGCGCCGCCGAGATCCAGTGGCTGCTCCCGACAGCGCCCTCCGGTGCCTGCTCGAGACTGCGCCCTCCAGTGCCTGCTCGAGGCTGCGCCCTCCAGTGCCTGCACCTCGCCAGTGCCCTCCAGTGCCTGCACCACGCCAGTGCCCTCCAGTGCCTGCACCACGCCAGTGCCCTCCAGTGCCTGCACCACGCCAGTGCCCTCCAGTGCCTGCACCACGCCAGGTGCCCTCCGGTGCCTGCACCACGCCAGTGCCCTCCGGTGCCTGCACCACGCCAGTGCCCTCCGGTGCCTGCACCACGCCGGTGCCCTCCGGTGCCTGCACCTCGCCAGCGCCCTCCGGTGCCTGCACCACGCCAGCGCCTCCAGTGCCTGCACCGCCCAGTGCCCTCCAGTGCCTGCACCACGCCAGTGCCCTCCAGTGCCTGCACCACGCCAGTGCCCTCCAGTGCCTGCACCACGCCAGTGCCCTCCAGTGCCTGCACCTCGACAGCGCCCTCCAGTGCCGGCTCCTCGTAAGTGCGCTTCAATTTCCCCGCTGGTTCCGTCCAGCTCTTCCGGCGCCCCGAGTCAGCGGCACCCAGCGCCACGCTGGCCCACGCTGGTCCCGTCCAGCTCACCTGGGCCTCCGCTGGTCCCGTCCCAGCTCACCATTGCCTCCGCTGGTCCCGTCCCAGCTCACCTTGGCCCACGCTGGTTCCGTCCCAGCTCACCTGGGCCTCCGCTGGTCCCGTCCAGCTCACCATTGCCTCCGCTGGTCCCGTCCCAGCTCACCTTGGCCCACGCTGGTTCCGTCCAGCTCTCCAGGGCCTCCGCTGGTCCCGTCCCAGCTCACCATTGCCTCCGCTGGTCCCGTCCCAGCTCACCTTGGCCCACGCTGGTTCCATCCAGCTCTCCAGGGCCTCCGCTGGTCCCGTCCAGCTCACCATTGCCTCCGCTGGTCCCGTCCAGCTCACCTTGGCCCACGCTGGTCCCGTCCAGCTCACCTGGGCCTCCGCTGGTCCCGTCCAGCTCACCATTGCCTCCGCTGGTCCCGTCCAGCTCACCTTGGCCCACGCTGGTCCCGTCCAGCTCACCTGGGCCTCCGCTGGTCCCGTCCAGCTCACTTTTCCCTCCGCTGGCCCGGTCCAGCTCGCCTTCCACGGCTCCTGAGCGCCCCCCTGGGATGGGGAGCTTCCCCATGAAAATTTTGGGGGGGGGCTACCCTCCATGGCCACCCGAGCACCCCGCTCCTCCATGGCCGCCCGAGCACCCCGCTCCGCCATGGCCTCCTCAGTTCCCGGACCCTCCGTGGCCGCCTGATCCGCCATGGCCGCCAGAATCCCCGGATCCGCCATGGCCGCCTGATCCGCCGTGGCCGCCTGATCCGCCGTGGCCGCCTGAGTCCCCGGATCCGCCGTGGGTCCCGGAACGGGCACCGCCCTGGAGGTCACCTGTCCGGTCTCCAGGTCCTTGAGGCCTCCAGAGTGCCCACCCCCCCTCCCCTTTCGATGTCGTACGGCGCGGGACGCGCCTATTGGAAGGGGGGGGTAATGTCAGACTTTGTCTTCCTCTGCCTTCGTCTCCTCACCCATATTTGATCCGTCCTGTTCCCCATTATTAGTTGATTAGTCTTCGTCTGTATCTTGATTATGTCCCAGGTGTTTCCAGTCATGTCTCCCTATATCTAGTCTGTTCTGCCCCATGTTACTTGTGGATTATTGTTAATGTCATGTGTCAAAGCTGTTTGGATTCCTTACCTGTGTTCCTGTCTCTCCTCCGTTTGTCTCATTAAATACCTCGTTTGTCAGAATCCTCGTCTCCTCGTTCCTGGATCCCCGTGCACCGTGACAGACAGCTTATAAAAACGTATTTATTGTTTTTTTTTAGCTTGTTTGCTATACACATTGTCACATATCAGCTTTTAGACCATTTTTTATTTTTTTTTTGTTATAAATAAATGACAAGGAGGCGGCAGCTTCTCGCAATGCAAAGAGACGGTTGGTGTGGGCGTGGGCGTGGTCTTCAGATTATGACGCGTATCACTCTGTGTCTCCATTTCCAACTCAGTCCCATCGCGGATTTTGCATGTGTAGTCGAAAGACAAACTGCTGCAACCTTCATCGTATATTTCACACAATTTCACACCACATTCATTGTTTCAGTTTAACATAATTCCCACATTTCCTCCCGTTGAGTTAAATATATATATATATATTAGATCGTTTGTTCATTAATTCATATAGTCTGAACTAGCCAGCTAGCAAACTGCACAGCAGGTGTAGAAAGGAGCTTCTCCTGTTTAAAGCGGCTCAAGTCCTACACCCGTAACACAATGGGCCAAGGCCGTTTAAGCAGCCTAGCTCTGCTGGCCATTGAGAGGACACTGGTCAAGTCACTGGAAAAGACGCCTAGTTGGTACGACAGGGTTACAGAGCATTTTCTTGAAAAGGAACGTAGGGCAGAATTTACATATAAATAAATGGACAATTTTTATGATTTAGGCCGAAAATGAGCTTCCCCTCTTTAAAAGATCAGCAGCCGCCACTGGTATAGACTATGAAATATTTTACATGGTTGGTTGATTTAGTTAAACTTTTATTTTTCTTAATTGTGTTAGTTATCAACAAAAAAATGATTCTGTAATATTCCCATTTCCTTTAATATAAATATATACTAATACAAGTAATATATGACAATGTGTTTAGCTGTAAACTCATTTGAACAACGGGCTAACAAGTGCGCTTAAATCTACGCCAACACTCATTTTGTAAAAACGTCCTTTTATTTGGAAAAGTGCTTAGCGTCATGTCAGGGCCTGAGTAGATGTACGCAGTACTGCAAGTTTTATACATGTAAGCTGTTCTTGCAAAAGGATTTGGACAATGACTTTTGATATTTTATATGTTAATGACATTAATTAGGAGTTGTTTACAAGGCAGAGAGCTGAAACCATTCCCTTGCGCGCAAGTTCAACATAATTTGTGATTCATAGATTTCAGCTGAAAAGTCTTTCAGTCATCTGAAAGAGACACGTACCTGCGTTTTCTGTGCGTACATTCTTTTAATCACATGTATGCATATGGTTGTAAGATCAAATTTAGGATGTTTTCTGCTCAACATTTCATAAATGAGGCCTCAAATATTTAGGTTTTACTGCCCTTCCACCCACAGGGGCCCAGTCTCAAAACAATGCACATTTTAAATGGCTGTAAATCAAAGTCCGATTAAAGTATCTGTCACGAATCTGGTTGCCCTTCCACCACATGGACTCTTGCACTCCACCTCAGACTACATTTCCCATCATTCATTGCACCGACCACACACAATACAAATACAAATTAAGCTCGGATGAGCTTTATTTGTCACATACACAATTATACAGCGTATAATGAGGAGTGAAATGTGTTCTCTGCATTTAACCCATCCAAGTGTACACACTTGGAGCAGTGGGCAGCCGACTGTGCAGCGCCCGGGTAGCAGTTGTGGACTTCCTGTCGGAGCCGGGATTCGAACCCACAACCTTGGGTTACCTCGGGTTTCAAGTCCAACGCTCTATCCATTAGGCCAACGACTGCCCAAACACACACACACCCAGCTGATTGCACTAATCACACGCTGCACCGATCACACAGCTGTCTCCAATTACACGCTCACCTGGGAGCCATCACACACACCTTACAAAAGACATTCATTTCCTCTTCCTCCCTGCCGAGTATTGTTTGAGCATTTAGCATCCTCCAGATGATAGCCACATACCAAGCCGTTCCATATTTGTCATAGTTCCTGTTGTCGTCATTCTAAGTTTCCTAGTTGTCTGGTTCCTGACCTTCAGTTTGTTACCTGGATCATCTCTCTGCCTTGCCCTCTGGATATAGTTTGCTGATTGTAGACCACGCCCATTTACCTGAGTACTCTCCTGCCTTGCCCCTATGTACCTGTTACATTGCTCGACCCTGCCTGTGTTTTGACCTTGTCTTCTAATAAAGCCTGCATATGGATCCGCACGCCTCTCGTCTAGTCGGTCCTGTTACAGTATCAAAGAGAAAATCGTCAGGATTACTACTTATGTTATGTTGATTAAATAACGTTTGGCACAGTTTTCAGAAATATATGGAAAGGTGGCATTAAGACATTTTAAATATTGCTCATCTTAAGATACAAATTTCAGCCTGCCTCTCAAATATGTCATAGAAGTTTGCAGAATGAATATATTTAGCTATCCACTTTTCCATTAAATATATTATTTCATTTCTTTAACAAAAGTTTTAAACGACATTACCTGTACGCCTCTGTCCTTCTGTTGATAGAACGGGAAAAATATATGTAGTTCAGTGAAGTTATGTTTAAGTTTAGGATCTCGGCAAAGGAGTAATTCCAATCAAAATAGCAACACTTAGTTGTTAACTTAAAGCTGCTCTCTGTAACTTTTTGGGTTAAAAATTATCTAAAATCAATATTTGAGCAAGGTCATAACTAGCCAGTGTTCAAAACTATCACATTGCTTTAGCCTGATTCACAACGGTTAGCTTATAATAATGTTTTGTAATTTGAGTGATGCGGGTAGGTTTTTGTGGGAAATTGGAGCATGGCACTGTGTCATTACGTCAAGTCTGTAAGCATAAAGCAGTTGTCCCGGCTGCTAGACTATCGCATGTGAGGATCCTGCTGGTGGCGGATCGTTTCTTTTCTCACAGCAGCTGGAATAATTAAATGTATCATTTTGATGGCAGATTGTACTCCAGAAATGATTGTGTGTTTATGAAACACGTGAATTAAATTCAGTTATATGCATGTTTTAAATGTGCTTCTGATTACATATTGCCTGGGATTACACAATATTTGTATTTTAAAGACAACCAGTTCGAATGAAGCATAAGTTGCTTTTTGGGTTGAGATAATTTCTTAATATGAAATTTGAATGTCATGACAATTAGATTACACTATACAAAAATTGAAATCTACACACTAATATACACTATACTCATTGCCATGCAATGCTGATGTTGTTAACACTAATAATTTAAGATGAACTTATAACAATAATAATTTGCACGGTTAGATGTGATATGAGCTAACCGATCGTTAGATTTAATCACCATTGGTAGCATGATTTATTGTAATGCTTTTTTGCTCAGTTGGTAAGAACAAGCGTGACAGACTTGTTACTTGCTTGTTCAGATGGCAATATACGGTGAACATTCTTATTTGGGTCATATATTCCAAGACATAGGCTAGAATCTGTGATTTCGGTGTGGTGACTGATAGACTGACACACATTCTCCTCAAAACGTTAGATTAATCCGCGCTGGAGCCGTGCCAGAGCACAACCCACGCAAGGAAGATAATTCTGCACATAGCTGCAATTCCAGGTTTTCAAACAGAGATGGCAACAAAGAGGCAGAATTTACGGACTGCAGCTTTAATATATTACTAATGTGATAATATCCTACTAGGATACCTATTAGATTTTGTTTTATTAACATCTACACCTAGCCTAACCCTAAACCTACATCTTACAATAATGAAAAAATAGTAATTATTGTTGATCAGCGTGACAATAATTCTGCAATATTGCCGTGCGCATGCACAGTAGCCACAGCTGTATCCCATCTAGCCTTAACCGACAGATTCCTCTTATCAAATATAACAAATATATTTTAAAAAGACAATTATTTGTGTGATGAAAATATGTTTTTTATCATTATCTCTTTATTAATAAATGTTGGAACACACATAGTTTTGCAAGTATTGCCCAGTATTTATTGATATGTCAAACTCATTTAAAGACAAACATACTGCCCAAACTACTGCACTGAATCCTCTGTCACCAGGCTATCTTTGCCACTATGAAGAATAAAAAGCAGTTAACTATACAAATGTATCCAGATAGAGGCAATTCATTATAGAAAAAGATGACATGAGGGAAATAATGGAAACAAATGGGAACAGGTGTGTAACTCAGAAATATGTAACTCTCTCTCTCGTATATGTTAATATATATATATATATATATATTAATATTAATCTCCCAAGGACAACAATAAAAAGTAATCAGTTTTCACAATGAGAAATGTTATTCAAATTGATATCGTTTAGAATAATGTCTAATCATCCTCTCCAAAAGTAAGTTTCAAAATATTTCAGTAAGTCACAAAGTTCATGAATTTATGTATTCATAAGGCTTTTATCCGAACACTTAATTATATTAAGTGTAAAAATATAGACAAAAAAAAAACACTTTCCACAGCTCTGTATGTAAACCAATTAGAACTGTATATTTCACATCTCATTATACTCCAGGCCATATTAGATTATTAATGACCTGCCTGCTGTAAAATAATAACAAAACAAACCATAATTAATTAATTATTCTGACGCATGGAAGCGCATCTACACAGCATCCTCCAAATATTCAACAACAGAGAGCTCATGTATAACAAGACTTTTGTAAAGTTTATATTTCAGTTTAGGTGTTGTCAGAAAGTCCAAAAGTATTCTCATTTTTTCATGTTTTGTTGCTGCATTTGAGATGATTCCGTATTTCTCTTCTCCAATCAGAGATTTCATGTCATCTGCAATGGGCCCCACCAGTGAGACTTTTCTGATCAACTCTGTCCTGTGCTTCTCCACAAACTCAGCACCTGGATGAACAAAATGTTGCCTCATCTTCATGAAAAGCCACTGAACAGTACTTTATGAAGAATCTTCATAAACAGCTTGATCTCTTTTCATTATAAATTAAATAATATTTACCTTCATTTTTGGATCTTTTTTTCTTCTGTTCTGTGTCAGTCTCTGCAGACTGAAGACCTGGGTAATGATTAAAACAAATTATAATAATACAAATAATACTTAAAAATGATTACATCTGATAAGGGTTAGACACAATAAAAATAATTAAGAAATATATATAAATAATTTTTTTATAAAAAAAAAACTATTGAAGGTCTACATATATTTAAGAGATGAGGAGAAACAATCACTAAGTGGTACTGGGCTTCAGAGAGACCCAAGGCCAAAAACAACAAATCAAATCAGTTTATATATGAAATCAAAGTAATTAACCGAACAAAATAAAATAAAAATACAAATATCCTTACCTAACTTCTCTTAACAAAAACAGAGAGAACAGATTCAAACAAAAGGGCAGGTCTCTTCTACACTGACCACATAATAAGTATGAAACAACTTTAATAAACGCTAACATGAGTCTTTGGCCTGGTGGCTGACGAAGAGTCTGGAACAGAGCCAGTGGCGCAATTCTCAGGGGTCATGTCCCCCCTCAGCTTAATGCTTTATTTTTGACTCGTCACGAAAGTTCATCATTTGCATGAGTTTTTATTAGGGCTGTCAACCGATTGACATATTTAATCGCGATTAACCACATTGTGGTCATGAGATAACTTGTGATTAATCGCAATTAATCGAACAATTATATTTGTTCTAAATGTACCTTAAATTATTACTTATCAAGTTTTTAATACACAAATCAACATGGGCATGGACAAATATGGATGCTTTATGCAAATGTATGTTTTGTTATTATTGAAACCACAGTCTACACTGTGCATGACGACTAGACATGTTTCAAAGGTAATAGATGTTTTTCAAAGAAATTGTTCATGTCTATTAGACAGTAGCAATTTACTGACACAAACCGGTTTACATTTTTGCACGACAGGGCAGATCTTCTTCTAAACATGCAAAATGTACATAGCCTATATTATTTATTATTGCATTTGTTTGCCTCTCCGTGCCCACATACTTTATTTTGATGCAGCTAAATTCTCAATAATACTGTTTTAATTGATACATTTTACTGTTTCTGTTGTCAGAAAACGGGATGAATATGAAATAGTGACTAAAACGTGTTTGAAATAGTGACAGCACTAGTTTTATGTTTTGCTAATTTTAGCATTTAAACGATTTTAAATGTTCAACCACAAGAAATCGCGAAACAGAGCTACATTCGGTACACGAGCACTGGTTTCTGTTCACCTTCAAAGCGTGCACAGAGAGAACCGTGTTTCATACAGTGCACCATCACAGAACTGTTAACTTTTAATCTTATCGTGCTCAAATGGCCAAATACACACAGAATTAAGTCAAAATGCCAGTTTTACTGCATATCCGCGCAAACATGCAGCGTAGCTTTCATTTTGTTTGAAAACGAGGAAGGAAGGATGCTGAAAGAATGAAATTAAATAATTTATGAATTAATTAATTCAGGGGAACTGACTGTCTTGAGAAAAGTGTCAGTGGCATTTTCTTTTCATCTTCTCTCAGTGTAATGCCTCATAAACCAGTGTTTCTAAGCGCATAATTTCTATTTTAACAGCGTTTAACGTTTATCTGCTGTTCATAAGCACCACCTGCTGTCAGACAGTAGAATTACATACATTTTCCTTCAGTTTGTCTGCCTTTTTGTTCAGACCAATGCAAAAATCATATTAGATGTTTGTTGTAAATTTGAATTGGTATATTGTAAGCTAATGTGCACTTTAAATATATCAACATTGTGGATAATAACACTTATAGAATAGATTTTTGGAACAGATAAAAGGCCTAAACTTTATGATTGTGATAATGTTCTTAAAAATTTGTTAACGAGTGAAATATAATGTTTATCATTTCATAAACTTTATTTGAGCATGTAGTAGGCATACATGTTATGTTGTAGGCCCAGTAACCCACCCTAACAAATATGTTTTGATTGTTTAAAAAAATCAGTCATCATTTTTAATATTACTATTTTAATGTTTATGCAAACACAAATTGCATAGTGCTGCTAATTGTATTTGTTGTTTGTTGGTTTTCGACATAAAACTCATGATTTCATGATTTCACATGATTTCATGACTTCATCATGTGTATGAGTAGCTACTTTTTTGTACTTTGTGGCTTTTCTGACTTCATACACAAAAAAGTACAACATTTGATTTCTTTATATTTTGATATTTTATAATAGTGGTTTTAGAATTCCAAAATATAAAGCAAAAAGTAGAGATAGATTAAGCCAATAAGTGCTCTTCTGATACCTACTGGTTATCTACTGGTTATTTTGGTAATTTTATTAGATTTTTAGTTTATTTTTTTTACGAGTGTTTACCACAAAGTATATATTGGTTATCCCTATGAAAATACAATTTAAACCAGATGTTTTTTCAGTTTTAAAATACTGGAAATAATTGTGTGAAATGTTTGAAAGTTATTGAAAAGTACTAGAATTTATATATAAAAATGTTGTACAAACCCTGAAATGAATAATGTAATAACATTTGACTATTTACGCCACAACACCATGGTTATGTTTGGTGTTACTACTTGTTTTTTTACGTACGTCAGCACTGTTTGATCTGTTTTTACCAGAGCATTATGTGCAGCATTCAGACACTTCTTACTGTACAGTAACAGCACTGTGCAGGGACATTAGTAAAGATTGTTTTCAGAGTAAACCTGTTGAGCTCAGACCAGTTTGCTTGTGCTGATCTCAAGTATTGTTCCTAGCTGATAAACTGTGCAACTCAAATGAGTAGCACAGTTTCGTTATTCTGGGCCCCCGTCATTTGTGACACTGGACCATAAAACCAGTCTTAAGTAGCTACAGGTATATATGTAGCAATAACCAACAATATATTGTATGGGTCAAAATTATATATTTTTTATTTTATGCCAAATATCATTAGGATATTAAGTAAAGATCATGTTCCATGAAGACATTTTGTAAATGTCCTACCGTAAATATACAACACTTGACTTGAACTTGACTTGACTAATATGCATTGCTAAGAACTTAATTTGGACAATTTTAAAGTCAATTTTCTCAATGTTTAGATTTTTTTGCACCCTCATATTCCAGATATTCAAATAGCTTTATCTTGGTCAAATATTGTCCTATCCTAACAAAAATATATCAATGGACATTTTATTTATTCATCTTTCAGATGAATAAATCATTTTTTGTATTGATCCTCATGACTGGTTTTGTGGTCCAGGGTCACATTTATTAAACTGCAATGTAGTCGAAAACTATTAAAACAATAAAGTTGTTCCTTAAATTATGTCAATATTAATTTCCTGAAAACATAATTTTATTTGTGTTGTTTTCATTTGAATAAATATTTGCATATTAAAGTGGTACTAAAACTGACTTTAATCAAACACTTACCTTTCAGAGTAGAAAAGCGCTCCTGAAAAGTGCTACCGGGCCGAAGTCGCATCTGGTCACTTCCAGATGGCAGAGGTTCAAAACGAGCGCGAGCTGAGTGTTCCATAGTCTCTAACATGTGGCGCCACCATTGCCACATCAGTGCCGTTTTATTAACTCAAAAGACAACAAAGAGAATAGGAAGAACATACAAATAACAAAATACAACAACTCATAACACAACACAATTATTGTCCAGGCTTTTGGAATTACATAAGAAAGTGTAGGCAATACATTGCATAAATTGGCATAAAGTGCGTATCGAAATGTATATATAGGCAAATATTATTCAGAAATACAGCAGTTTTGGCCCAATTCTAGGAAAGCATTTAATTTATCCCTCATCAAGAAAAAGCAAAACCAGAATGCTCCACAAGTACAATTTTGTAAACAAGATGATAGATAGTGTATTTAATATTAGGTCAAATTTAAATGACATATAGTGGCTAAATACACAAAAAAATATAAATATTTGCAGAACATTTACTGGACACTGAATTAAATTGTCATCATCACTTACTTTTTTTCTGCCTCCAGTCAGCTGAAATGAGGCCAAAAATATCTAAATTATTTAACTGCATTATTACTGCATATTATTCTAACTGCTGCAGAACAAGAGCAAACTACTTGCTAAAATGTAGCGTATACAGTATATATATGTGTATTCATGTTTATAGCATGGGCAGATCTGTTTGATTCATTAAAGTATACTGCCACTTACCTACTGAACTGTTTGCTTTCCATTCATCTGAAATAACAAAAAAAAAATATATATATAAAAGATAAAGATCTGATCTGATCTGCAGAGAGTTTTGCAAGTTCTTGTGGATTGTTTACCTGATTCTATATTGACCTCCCATATTTTTTGGCCCTCTTTTGTCGTTATACTGAGTTCAAGACATTCCATTTCATCTTTAATGTGTAAATCAAAGAAGTTGGTCTTGTTGGGTGACAATTTTAAACTCTGGCAAGAAGTGAATTGAAATATTTTAGCAAGAGACAGAATGTAAGTCTGGATAATTTTCTAGCCAAAAAATAAAGGGAAACAAATGTGAATGCACAATTTTTTTGCAAGTACCTGAGGTTTTATTTTGGAGTCACAAGATGTCTGCAGGATGTAAGAGTCACTCATTTTAAGGGCTTCATCTGGAGTTGGTTTTAAAATCTCCATATTATTTTGCTCCTTCTCCTCCACATCCTATTAGTGTCAGACATAATTATTTGTCACTTAAACATGTACTCAGTGCCAATCCTAGACTTGGGGCCCTATGCAGAACGGGGAAGAATAGATGCAACGCAGTTCTCTGTTTCACTCCATCTCGAATCGCACCCCCGAAAGCGCTTCATCTCTTCCGGCTTCAGACACTTTCAGCTCTTTTTAGAGCAAGCGACTGTACAATATTCACATTACATGATTTGACTGATTTTTACGTAGAGAGGGTGACAGTGTACCACATTAAAATAACTGATCATTCATGTTTTCATAACCTCTGGCCAAACTCCAAAACAAAACTAAAGTTAAAACATCTTTTTGAGCAAGGGGGGCCCCTGGTGTTTCGGGGGCCCAACGCAGCTTGCGTATTCTGCGTATAGTGAGGATCGGCTCTGCATGTACTTATAGAAGTAGTGTTACATTTGCTTTCTGCAAAAGCAAAAAGATAAATGTACTCATGTTGTCCATACAATTTGCCATAACCCAAATCCTCTTAATCTTTAAATCTCGAATACTAAAACATGTTGAGTGGTATTTATAACCTATAATCATAGATGTTCACACATGTATCAGACACATTACATATTTATTTATGTAATTATTTATTTAGCTTTGAAAGTTAATGAATGGCTTCAAAAGACTTAAACATATGGCATTCTTTTTGTTTTGTTTGCTTTTGTTGTGTAGAAAAGAGGGGCCTGAGGGAATGTATAATGGGAAAATTTCCCTTAGCCCTTCAGAAGAGTTTGGTTATTGTCACTTTCAGAAAAAAAATTATGAATCAATAAATGGCTGATTATGTTCTATTAATTGTAAGTAAATAAATGTCAAAATACATGGTCATATGGTACAAGGTCATATGGTGCATACAATTTATATTAGATTTTACCTTCTTAAGTTTTTTATCCTTTAAAATCAGGTACACATGAAGGTTGAGGGGAGATGTTCTGTTGCGATAAATCACAGTTTCACAGTGAAATTTCATGTTGATGTACTGTTGCACCTCTACAACAATTGCCAGGAATGAGAAGGTGGGATTGACAAGCTTGGCATGGAATCCGCTTAATTCACATGTTTCCACTGTAACAATGCCATCCTTCACATGAAGAGCTTTCAATGCATCACCGAAGATTCAGAATCTGTGGACAGTAATGCAGTTTAAGTTACATATTCTTCAAGAACGACAGCGCATAGGTCTGGCTTGAAAGGTTTACACATATGGAGAGAACATGTTAAAATGACTGGATCTGAAGTGAGATATACCTTACCTACACAGATGAAGTGAGGCAGCTGAATTTCCTCCAGTGTGCCAGAGGTTACAGTGATGTCCATCAAAGGTCCACATGGCTTGTAGTTCTTCAAAACATCTTTACTGAGTGATTTCCAGTCAACAAACTTATAATCCAAACTAACATTACTATCAGACGCCAGCGGAGGCTAGTCTCTGAACATTCATGCTGGCCTTCAGAGGAGCTGACACTGAAAACCCAAATATAACACTGATAAAGATGCTCTCAGAAAATGTAATATGCAATGTTGCAAGTATGTCATATTTTATAAAGGTTACTTTCTGTACCTGTACTTGATATCTGCATCTGTTTTGACCTCTGAAGGTCTTTTAACTTCCCATTCAGAATCATCCTGAGAGGGAGAAAAATGATAATTAAACGACAAACCATGGTTCACTGCAAAACTCTGTCAGGCCAAAGAAGATGCCTGACAGACAACTAGTTTTTAATCTAAGAAAGAAAGAAAGAAAGAAAGAACGTAACAGAGGTATGTTAAGATACACACCAGTTTCTCATCAATATTGATGTTGGTGAAGCAATTGTAAATGCGATCATGTTCCTCACGGACCTTCATCACACGCTCTCGTAGCTGTTTCATACTTTTCCATTGAGGAGAAACACATGAGAAATTCCTCAAAAGCATATTCACAGCATATGATTCTGCTTGCATATAATAAAGCATGAGATGCAGTTGGATATTTCGGGCTCTGGAGACAGAGTTTTGAGGTTTGTACTCACTCCTTCTCAATCATCTCAGATTGAGGGTGATGCAAACGAGAGGCTTCGGCTGCATCTTGATCCAGAGAATTCAGCAGCTCCAGTGAATTCAGGATTGTCTTTTTGATGTGCTCCTGGTACTGGGGCTGCCTCTCTTCATTAATCGTCTTGATATCCTAGCATCATCAAACAGCAATGCAATTAAATATAGTTATGTAGCAATTGTTAAAGGAATAGTCCACCCCTTTGGCTGGCTGCACACTAGATCATTTTCAAATCTTAAACAATTTTAAAACCATGAAAGACCACAGACATGCAGACAGTTCAACCTATTTTTAGCCTTATAATCATCTGAACGCACACTAGACAATTTGACCAAACTGCAAGACCACACATTTGATGATTGTAGGAACAATTTCAAAGTGACCCGTGATCTCACAGACACCCGCGAGATTAAACGTGACTAGAGAAGAAAAATTAGAGGACAATCAACGTTGTCAGCTGGCTCTCCTGGCGTGCATCTGTTTTACAGTGAAAAACAAAGTATATACACTCATATGGGTGGCTCTCTGACTTCATGGCACGATTGGGTCTGCCAGGTTTCAGCTATAGAAGCACGCAACATCCGTAGGTGACGCTTGCTCGCTTTCATTGGTTATCGCGGGCATCACGCCAGAGTCAGCCCGATCAAGAGTCTTAAATATCAAACATGTTTTGAGTTCAGGGACGCTCCGTCTCGACCAGGAGCAGTTAAATTACCATAATGACACCACACAATAGAGGATTTTTGAGAGACTACTTGAGAGACCTCAGGGAAGATTGGGCTTTGCCAATGCATACTTTATCAAACCAAAACATATTTCGAACAAAGGTCAAAGTAATAATGTGGTATTTTTTTATTTATTTGTTAATTTGTATTATATTATATTATATTATTTCTTGATATTGGTAATATGTAGTCCCTTTCAGGGTGGTAAAGTAGCTGTATACATCTGAATTGAATGTTTTCTATTTTGTATGTAATAAAACTATTGATTTGAAATACTTTTGACACTATATTTTTTTACAACACAGACAATAGTTATGTGGTGACTGCATCCATTTCAGATGTATAATAACAGTTTTTCCCGAGACTTAAATCATAGTAGTTGAAAAGTAGTTATAGTGAAACAGATTTATTGTTGTAGATTAATAGTGCAGGCCCTATAGTGAGGGCTTCCTGGGGGCTAAGTGAGGGCTGCCCATGTAGGGCCAAAGTCCTTTACATTTCACTACTGATTATATCCTGTATAATTGAGTATGTGACGAATAAAAGAACCTTGAACCTTGAAGTCTCAGTGGCCCTGTGCTGGCAGCTCACTGGGGGCCCTTAGACTAGCCCTAAGTGGGCTCGTAAAGGGCCAGTTCAGGCTTGTTTACAGGGACGCAATAAAATATAATTTGTCTGATCTTGTGGTGATTTTGTGCATTTAAATAAGGGCAAAGGGGTCCAACTTTCAATGTAGAGATAAAACAGTCTAAGTATTCTTCAACATATCTTATTTTATGTTACACAGTGGAAAGATACGTCATGGAATTAAATGAGGTTGAGTAAATTATGACAATTTGTATTTATTGGCAAACGATCCCTTTAATGTTTCTTTCCACTGGCATGCACTAGTTTTGTTAAAGTTAACTGAAACATTATTAATTCATGTTTAATTTTTATTTATTTTTATAAATAAATAAGTAAAAATAAAATAAAATAAAAGTAAAGTAAAATAAAATAAAATAAAATCTGGTGAAAAACAAAACTTTAACAGAAAATACAAATATTAACTGAATGCTAACTGAAAAAATAGCAAGAGCACATAACAAAACAATTAAAAACATTTAAATTAAAATGAAAGTGTAAAGATAATGGTGAATATCTTTATGTATATAGCTATATACAGTATATCAATTATACTAAAATAACACTGCATACACTTTCTGCAACTATATCACAAATAACTCTAAACTGACATAATTCAAGGGCTTTAACATGCTTAATGGTGGGAAGATAGCAGGAATAATGAACTCTGGCTTTAATTTGTAATCCTCGGAAGCACTTCTGAACTTACCCTGCTGAGATTATGTTGTGCCTCAATGATGTTCCTCTCCACTTTGCCTGCATTCATCTGCAACTTATCATTCAAGGCCACTAAATAACTGACAGGTGGTCTGGGGAAAACGTTTTGTGGGATCAGTTTGATATAGTTTCAGTAGGCCAAATACAGGTGCATCTCAATAAATTAGAATGTCGTGAAAAGTTCATTTGTTTCAGTAATTCAACAAGCAAAAGGAGCCCCTGCCAAGTATTGCGTAGACATAAAGTAAATGAACATACTTTCCAGAAGGCCACCAATTCACTAAAAATGCTTTTTTATTGGTCTTATGAAGTATTCTAATTTATTGAGATAGTGAATTGGTGGGTTTTTGTTAAATGTGAGCCAAATCATCCCAATTAAAAGAACAAAAGACTTAAACTACTTCAGTCTGTGTGCATTGAATTTATTTAATACAGAGTTTATCAATTTGAGTTGAATTACTGAAATAAATAAAATTTTCAACAACATTCTAATTTATTGAGATGCATCTGTATACATGTTTCTCTGTATTTCCCTTAGTACTGCAGCAAATGTAGTAGGTTTGTTATGTTGAATCTCTACATCTTGGACAAAACACAACACCTCGCTTCAATTATAGGGCATGCTGAGATGCTCTGAAAATAAATACAGTTCCCCTTCATGGAACTCGAACTGCGTCCCCTAGGGTCGCTACGGGGAACGCCTCAGCGTGACTCGGTCTGAAGATACATATGAAAAAACACCACCTGTTGGCTGGAGACAGCCCATGACGTCACTACCAGCGTGCCACAATATAAGTGCCACCGGGTGAAAACATCATCAGCTTTTTCGCCTTCACTGACTGGTTTGTTTGAAGCGTGCAGAGTGAATCTGGTAAGAGTACTAACTCTACTATGGCGAGCACTAGCAAGGCGTTTAGGAAGTGTGTGGATCCGTGTCCTCGTTATTTGACACCGATGACACACACGACTGTTGCGTCTTTTGTTTGGGCATGGAGCACGCACGCGATGTCCTTGAGGGGCGGTTTGCATGCATTGTGA
The DNA here is from genome assembly GCA_027564155.1 of Gymnocypris eckloni scoliostomus. Taxonomy (NCBI): domain Eukaryota; kingdom Metazoa; phylum Chordata; class Actinopteri; order Cypriniformes; family Cyprinidae; genus Gymnocypris; species Gymnocypris eckloni. Next base: position 1,929,049 of record CM050413.1, on the reverse strand, counting down.
GCGGCTCTCTATGAGGAAGCTCAGCTCTCGCCTGTCCCTCTTTCGAGGAAAGAGGGGCAGCCGCTCTGCTTCCCGCGATTCAAGACCCACCGTTGCCGAGGCACGGAGGCGAATGAAATCGTGGGGTTCGAGAACCAGAGTGAGCTGCTGGATTGTGATGATGCGATCTTTCTGACATCATCAGATGCAGCAGCTAGTGCTCCGCTGCATATGAACGAGTTTTTGGAGGTTATGGATCATAAAATAAATCTAAATAACCCCCAGCTCGAGTGAGCCTTCCTTTCTTCATAAATCTCGATGGAGGTTGAGAAGGAGTGGGAAAAGCTATTTTTTCTCAGATTCATAGGTTTCAGCATACTAGTTATGCTGACACTGAGGATGCGTGAAAATGGCTATGAGGGATGCCCCTGTGCAAGAGATGATAACCAGCTTATCTCTCTATGGCGAGACATCCTCTCTCAAGGCTCCCTCCTGGCCATCTAAGCCCCTAAATTTTGCTTAAATGGCAGGGCATATGCAGCAGCAGGTCAGACCATCGCTGCTGCACACGGCGTACCAGACTGACCTGCTAAAAGTCCTGGATAAGGTCCAGGTCTGAGCCCGAACAACCAGGGTCCTAACCCATCTCGGTCTGAGGACCAGAGATGGGCTTAGAACTAGTCTCGCGACTCATGCCCATCCCCTCCTGCGGCTAGGGTGAGACAGGCGCGGGTCAGAGAGAGGCAAGCCCTCTCATTCCTCTCTAATTCCCTGTAACCACCGTGAAACTCCACCGACCGAGGTTAGGTGGAAGTTTCCTGCCAGCGCCTAGAGGCGCCTCCCTTGTGAGCGGCGGAGTTCCCTCTCATTCTGAGGAATGAGTTCTCCGCCTCCTCAGAGCTCTGTGATAGGTCGCCTCCGTGCTGGTCGAGCTAGCATTGCTCCCTCACTATAGAGGGTTATCTATGAGCATGCCTCCCTGCTGAGCGCCTGAGTTCCTTCTCATTCTGAGGAATGAGTTCTCCGCCTCCAGAGCTCGATATAGGTGGCATTATAGGCTCTCATTCTGAGGAATGAGTTCCCAACTAAGAACTGCAGTCAGGCTGGACCTATGATGATTTCAGGCAGGTTCTGTATTCTCGAACTGCCTTACTGATGGTCTGGACGTGAGTCCCCTTGGAGGTTTCTGATCCTCCTGGATCTTCAGTCATTCTGGTCACCACTGCAAGGGTAGAGCCAGCATTACTCCCTCACGATAAGAGGGTTACCTATGAGTATGCCGCTCCCTTCTGAGCGGCTGAGTGTCTTTTCATTCTGAGGAATGAGTTCTCCACTCCAGAGCTCGTTATAGGTAGAGCTAGCATTGCTCCCCTCGTTAGAGGGTCACATTTGAGCATGCCGCCTCCGCGGAGCTGCCTGAGTTCCCACTCATTCTGAGGAATGAGTTCTCCGCCTCAGAGCTCTGTGATAGGTCGCCTCCTTGCTGGTCGAGCTAGCATTGCTCCCCTCACTATAGAGGGTTATCTATGAGCATGCCGCCCCTGCTGAGCTGCCTGAGTTCCTTCTCATTCTGAGGAATGAGTTCTCCGCCTCCGGAGCTCGTTATAGGTAGAGCTAGCATTGCTCCCCTCTAGAGGGTTATCTGTGAGCATGCCGCCTCCTGCTGAGCTGCCTGAGTTCCTTCTCATTCTGAGGAATGAGTTCTCCACTCTCCAGAGCTCGTTATAGGTAGAGCTAGCACTGCTCCCCTCATTAGAGGGTTATCTATGAGCATGCCGCCCCTGCTGAGCTGCCTGAGTTCCTTCTCATTCTGAGGAATGAGTTCTCCGCTCCCAGAGCTCTCCTGGTTGGTCGAGCTAGCATTGCTATGAGCATGCCGCTCCCTTCGGGCGTCTGAGTTCCCTCTCACTCTGAGGAGTGAGTTCTCCGCCTAGAGCTCCTTATTGGTAGCTGAGGTCCTCTCATTCTGAGGAATGAGTGCTCCGCCTCCAGAGCTCGTTATAGGTAGAGCTAGCATTTCTCCCCTCATTAGAGGGTTATCTATGAGCATGCCTCCCTGCTGAGCGGAGAATCATGGTTGGGAGGTCTCACTCTGAGGAGTGAGTTTCTCCGCCCAGAGCTCTGTGATAGGTCGCCGCCCTGTTGGTCGAGCCAGCATTGCTCCCCTCAACCAGAGGGTCATCTATGAGCTTGCCGCCCCTTCTGAGCTGCCTGAGTTCCCTCTCACTCCGAGGAATGAGTAGTTCTCCGCTCCAGGGCATAGAACGTTCTTCTAATAAGTGCACGCGAGACTTTGGGCACTTTCTAAAATCCACTCAGTGGTAAGTCCGCACATCAAGGTTCTGCGTTCTTTCTAAAATCCCGTAAGGGTAGGGTTACGCGCACAGCTTCTGCCCTTTTGAGTTGGTTAAAGCCCGGTTTGTGCCTTGGGCCCCGCCTTGTCCCATATGTGTTGGGTCCAAAATGAAAAGAAAAAGGAAAAAGGTGTACACTACCAAGAGGTCTGTTGAGACAGTTCCTCAGTAAGCTTGGGAGATCAAGTGGTAACCCCTGAGTGATCGGCCAGGACCTAGTGAGCCAGGTGCCTGGCCATATCCCCTTGAAGGAATCTTTTCTGATTCCAAGACCTTGAGTCACCCTAGGCCCGGTAATCCCGGGCGCCTAACAGGTAAGTACTAGGGTATGCAGCTCGGGCCTTTGGCCGAAGGATAATATCACTGACAGCCATCAGCCGTCCCGGGAAACTCCCTGCCGGATAGAGTTGGCTTAGTGCTCGCCTTTTTGAGAAATTGGCTTGCATTCCCTCAGCATGGTGAAGTGGGTATAACGTTCCCGTAGCGACCCCTAGGGGACGCAGTTCGAGTTCCCATGAAGGGGAACGTCTCAGGTTACGATGTTACCATGGTTCCCCGAGTGGGGAACGAGACACTGCGCCCCTGGGCTTTGAGCCATGCTCGACGCAAGCTTCAGACGAAGAAGCTGATGATGTTTTCACCCGGCGGCACTTATATTGTGGCACGCCGGTGGTGACGCTGGGCTGTCGCCGCCAACAGGTGGTGTTTTTTCATATGTATCTTCAGACCGAGTCACGCTGAGGGCGTTCCCGTAGCGCGACCCCTAGACGCAGTGTCTCGCTCCCCACTGGGGAACCATGGTTACATACGTAACCTGAGACGTTCTTGAAACACTTTCATTCCATAAACAAAAAAAAAAGTTTCTTAGCTGAACAACTGAAAAAAGAAATGTTGTTTAACATTAACAGCCTAACAGTAGTGCATTCAGAAAATTCTAGAGAAATTCTGTTTGACAGAGCATAGACATGACTAAACTTCATCAGAAGCTAATTACACACCTCAAACAGGTCTGACAGGTTTCATTAATGTGCCTCTATACATGCAAAAGGATAACAAGGACAACTGCCTTCTGATCTAAACTCATCTGCAAATGAATCTCATCAAAATGAGTGGTAAAACAAAGCTGGACTGTTAAAGCATGATATTATGTAACCAATGTTGTTGTAATTTATTTAATCACAAACAACTATTAAAGCAGCAGCAATAACGATAGCAACAATAATAATATAATAAACAATGCTGCACATGAATATACTGAAGGGTGAGAACCAGAAGGGTGTAAGTGACATTTTGGGTGAAATGGAGAATACCATATATATATTAAATACTTGATATTCTAAGCCAATTGGTGCCAAGAGGGTGTAACAAAACTTATGCCACTTTACCAGTGAAAACATGTATTGTGAGTAAAGTTTGTTCATGCAACAAAAGTCAAATGGCTGACACCACATGTAATTTAATGTCAGTGAGGTGCTGCTTGCTAGCATGTAGTTACCAATAACTTACATTCTAATCGTATGTCATCATATAGGCACTCAGTTATTAATTAGCCACAAGAGAGAGAATTTATAGAAAGAACCATTATTACTATTGTTAATAATAAGTAGTTCTGCAATTTATTACTTCATGACTCAATTAAAGGTGTTTGCTATGATATTGCTAAACCCTAGTGAAATAGTAATATACTTATCACACTCCACACGGGAAGAGGAGATGCAGGTAGAACTCAAAACAACTTTAATAACTCAAAACAGGATACATATACTGGCTGGAACACAACGTGGAGACTTGAAGACCTTTAACAACCGACAGCAAACATGGGGCAGAACACACTATAAATAGACAGGACTAACTAGACACACCTGGAACATAATCAAGACACAAGGCTGGGACTAACTGAACTAATAATGGACAGGAAACAGGAAGGACCACACATGGGCACAAGATGAAGGGAGACACAAGACTTGGGGACACAGGTCTGACATTACCACCCCCCCCCCCACCCAACAGATGCGTCCCACACCGTACAACATCCAACGCCTTCAGAGCGCCCCCCTGAACATTTATTGGGAGATCGCAGTCCCGGGGGGGACTCGGGATGCGCAGACACTTAGAACCGTTCTGGTGGGTGCTGCCGAGGAGCGGCCTCTGGAGGCACGGACTCTGGGGGCTCTCTGGAGGTGGACACTTGGGGGCGCTCTGGAGGTGGACACTTGGGGTGCTCTGGAGGGTGGACACTTGGGGCGCTCTGGAAGCATGGACTCGAGGCGCTCTGGAAGTGCGGACACTTGCGGTGCTCGGGAGGCGCAGACACTTGGGAGCGCCGGGAAGCGCGAACACTTGGGGGCGCTCTGAATGGACTCTGTGAGCTCCTGGCCTGGAGCGGGCTCTGTAAGGGACTCTGTGAGCTCCTGGACAGGAGTGGGCTCTGAGTGGACTATGTGAGCTCCTGGACCGGAGCGAGCTCTGGAGTGGACTCTGTGAGCTCCTGGACTGGAGCGGGCACTGGCGGGCGCTGTCGAGGAGCCGGCACTGGCGAACGCTGTCGAGGAGCCGGCACTGGTGGGCGCTGACAAGGAGCCGGCACTGGCGGGTGCTGACGAGGAGCTGGCACTGGCGGGCGCTCTGGGCTGGAGTCAACGGCAGCCGACGGGATTCCGGCTCGAAACTCTCCAGACACCGGATGATCGCCTCCTTCCAGTCGAGGTTGCTAGTGTCGGGGAGTTCCATAGGCTGGTGGTACGTGATCCAGATCCAGAAAAGTGTAAGGAGGACTTATCCGTCGAGGGAGCTGGTGAGGGCGAGCGGCACGAATACCCTCGCATAGGTGAGTGGGTAGTGGCTCGCCTGAGCCACGGTGATGAATCTCATGTGTTCATCCATTTTGGAGGTCGGTTGTTCACTCACACTCCACACGGGAAGAGGAGATGAGGAGACGCAGGTAGAAGTCAAAACAACTTGAATAACTCCAAACAGGATACAAATACTGGCACATTGTAATCAGATGCACCTATTTTTATATGCAAAATGGATTGCAAAAACATTGATATGCAAAAACATGCAAAAACATTGGTGCCAAAAAAGCGCATGTTTTAAATAAATGTTAAATAAATTTGTTTTAAATAAATGTTCAACTAGTGTTCAATAATAAAACTATCATCCTATCATGATCAAACTATCATTATAAATTGTAATTATAATGATTGAAATCAGTACAGTCATATCAAACTATGGTATTTTTTGTGTGTTTTGGCCCTCCCGTTAGTGCAAAATCAGATGTGTTTAGATCAGGGGCCAGCTGCATAAACATCCAACTAACAGTTGGCCAAGAGGTAATCAGTCTAACTTTTCCGATTAAAATTGGGCCAGTCTAACTTTTCCGATTTTTGTAACTGACTTTAAACAGTTATGACCAGTCTAGATGAAAACAACTTTTTATGACTTGTCTAATCAGTATATGCAAACGGCCCCTGATAGTATATATATTTTCTTTTATCGGTTTTGCATATACTGAGACAGTAAAAACCTGTCAGACCTGTTTGAGTTGTGTAATTGACTTCTTATGAAGTTTAGTCATGCATATGCACTTTCAAACAGAATTTCTCTAGAATTTTCTGCACAACTAAGCTCACTGCAAACAAACAGATACGGCATGCCTTTCTGTTAAAAAAACAGACAGACAAATCACAAAACTTGGCAAATTTGACACTAAATGCATAACTCTTTAAAACAACACCCAAAGATGACCTAAATAGAAAACTGTTTAATTTTTTTTAAACAATAAAATAAATTTGACGCAAATGGAAACCATTTTCCTAGAGTAAAATCCCCTACTTTGTTACAGTGAACAACCCTTCACTACTTTCACAATATTAGTGACCAAACTATTAGGAGTACTTCCTCATCTCTCAAACCATCAGAAGTTTATGCTCATTTAAACGTGTCATGCCAATTACTGCTACCCATAACATTTAGCTTTCTTTAAACATTCCTCATGCATTTTGAATGTAGCCTGTTCTGATACAGGTGTAACTTGAGTACTATATACAATAAGTCAAATAATAAAATGTTGATTACTATAAAGTAATAATAATAATAATAATAATAATAAATTATAAATCAATTATAGGAAATATACATTTGAATTACTGTAAATTAATTTAACATGCATTTCACAGTTATTCCTATACTTTGTTAAGAAGATAATAACTAGTAACTAACTACTTTGACCAAAATAGTTTATTCAATCGTGCCAGTGTCACCTTGGACTGTCTTACCTGCACTCCTAACATGGAGTGTGTCAGAACTAAAATATATATTTGAAGATTATCAAGTTATTTATCACAAAGTGATGCAGGTCTATATATAGACCAGAACCTATTTAAGTACAGTGTAATCATTCAACACATAGACCTACACTCCTTGACTATAAACATGGTCCCTAAGTAGCAGCCTACAGCTGAAACCAGGCATACAATTGACACAATTAAAAGACCACAGTGCAACAAAACTTTGAGAGAAAGTATCTGGTTGCCACTGACCTGCTTTCACTGTTATTTGACATGATGACAGTTGCAGAGTTTCTTAACACCCGCCTGCTAAGATTATGCACAGTTATGATCCCTCTCTGGTGTCTGGCATTTAATACTCGAGGCGTCTTCCAGGAGAGGTACACACCTTACATAACACAATGCACAAAAGAGCAACTACCGGTCCGTGTACTTTTGCATTCATTCATCCGGTCTGTGTAATTTTGCATTTATTCATCCGGTCCATGTACTTTTGTATTAATTAATTTTTATTTTCAATTTTTACCCAGAAATTAAATATGGAAAATACAGTTCATGGTTCAAACACTGATTAATAGAATAAGCAGACACAAACTAATTTCCATTATTGAAAATATATTATTATTATTATTACATAAAATGAATAAATTATTATTGAAAAATCTAAACAATTATATAAAGAAGGGATGCACCGATACCACTTTTTACAGAACTGGTCGATACCGATAAGCAATATGTATTTGGAGAAGAGGAAGGGTCCAAGTAGGGCTGTAGTACTCGAGTCCGGACTCAAGACATTTTTCTATCGTCTCGGACTTGTCTTGGACTCGTTGGTATTTGGACTCGGACTTGTCTCGGACTTGGTCATTGAACTCACCAAATGTTCAAGTTGGTCTCGACCGAGTCCAGCAATATATGCTTTTTTTTCTCTTTTAAAACAAAACCATTAATCTGGCTCGCTTGTTCCGCAAATGGGTAATGTAATTGCCATTGGTCTAATGGGCATTGTCATTGGCCGCCTGTTAAATGCACAGCTGCGTCATATGAGTGTGCGTGCTGCGTGGAGGCATAAATAATCTTTATTTTGGCCACAGACACGCTGTCGGCAAGTTGCATAATACAGTTTGGTTGTACAAAGTTCGTTGGAGTTTTCCCTCTCACTTTCCTTCGCTTTTAAATACCTTATTAATGCCCATGCGCATTTTGCTTTCACTTTCATTTCAGGTCAATTGCTTATCTATAACTAAAAACAACAACTTTTCTGCAATAAACATGGGACTTTAATTAACAAAACGAATAAAAACACACAATCACCATGCTTTAAGCCTAATATAAAATTACAAACTTACAAAATGTTTAGATGTAAAAAAAAAATGAATGACCAAAAAATGACCAAATGAATAAGAAAAAGAACGAATAAGAACAAAACGCGGGCAGTAGAATAGGAAAAATACAAGAAGATGTGAGTTAAACATATTTTAATAACTAGCGCGCCGTGTTTTTAGAAAGCCGCTTCATGCAGGAGACGCTGCAAGAGACGCGAGCGCAACAGTCAAACGTGTCCATGCTTACATAGAAAAAACAATGGAACAGCAGCGTAATCAAATACAAAACCTGTGAAGAACTACTGCTGTATATCTGATATTTCAGGTTTGCATCCCGGTGACAGGCTGAAAACTGCTGTTTGTTTTACAGAGCCTTTATAGTTAATAATAGCAGTCTAAGTGTTATACCTTCAGTTTTTTTGAGCATTTGTCTTGTATTATTTCAGAACATATAGCCTAATATGCATAATATAAGTTTGTACAAGATGTAGTTGTAGTTCATCTTTTTATGATAAAAGATATTTAGTGATTTGTTTAACATTTACATCATGAAGACAACGTCATGTGTGGTGCACTTAGAATATACTTTTCTTTAACTAGAGGGTTAATAAAGAAAAAGTTGCTTGAATCATGTTGTAGTTACATTTTCAAGTTGACTAGTTAAAATCTAACATAATCGAGAATTGGTCAAATATTCTGAGAAAAGCATTTTTTTTTTGCCATATCGCCCAGCACTAGAAACACTCTGGACGCTCTGCTTTAGAACAAGTAACAAGTTCAAGAATGGGAACATGTTGATTTTTTTACACTTATGTTGCTTGTTATTTGTAATATTTTCCATTGGCAGCCCAGAATGTGATTGTTACACTATAATAATAATGCTGAAAATGTGAAGTTGCATATCAGCTTATGTGACTTTAGTGAAATTGCTAAACCTAAAATATTCTCCTGAGACCCCCCCCAAAAAAAGTTTTGTGAATTTAGTATTTTTTTCTTGTCATTACATTGTTTAGACCATAATAAAAACATTGAAAAATAACATTTTGAAAAATTGTATTTTATTAATATTTTATTTTATGTCCTCTGGCATGAATAGATATCAAAAGGCAAAATCAATGTTTTTTTTAAATCTGCAAATACATTTTAGGTTTCAGGAATTTTTATACTAAACTTTATAGATGATTCTCAACTATGTTATAAAATATATAACACAATTATTTGATATACCTTTTTGATTTATGCAATATGTGTGTAAAAATGTCCATAAACTGGTTTCCCATTAAACACAGTGTACCAATACACTGTATCTAATTTGCAAATTAATGTGTTGCTGTTGGGACAGAATGTTGAAAAATAATTTTCATAATGGGAGTAATACATGGCCAGATTTTCATAATAATATATACAATATTTCATAAGAAAACTGATATATAATTTATTTCCCTATTCAATTGTTGTCTCCCAGAATGCATAATAAACATGCTTTTAGTCCTGTGTCCTCTACATTGAACATGTATGAAATGATGTCCTGTTTCATAACAGGAAGTCATATTTGAATTTGAAAACCCATAACATTTTCCTGAGATGTTGCTTTATGACAAACAATCTGAAAAGTATGAAAAGACCCTGTGATACCCAGTGATGAGAGGGTGGAGAGGAGGATCTGATGTTAACTGTGTCGAAACTGCAGATAGATTCAGCAGAATGAGAACTGATCATTTAGATTCAGCTTTCACAATCAGCTGAGGTTCAGTGACTGACAACAAGGCAATCTCAGTTGAGTAGCCGCTGGGTTATCATCTATATGTTTAATCTGTGAAAGGAAAGATCATACCATGATTGAAATCATCTCATGAATGGTTTTTGCTATGAACAGGAGACAGACATGTCTGTAAAATGTAATTTGCTGACACAATTAAAGCTGTGTGACTGTTTCATCTCCAAGGCAGTTAAGTGTGTAAGAGACATTTTAACATAAAATAAATAAACCCCCAGTCTTTTAATCCTGGTGGACATGTTCAGTTTGCTGGTACAAAAATAAACTACAAGGACAAAAGAGTTCCAATAAAGAGAAAAGGGATTTATTTACAGTGAGGGGTGACATAAAAACATTTTCAACCAATCTGGCAACATTACAAAAAGGAGGGAGGGGGGGAGCGATGGGCTGGGAGCAGGAATTGAGTGGAGCTAAAAAAAAAAAAAAATGTGCAAGTAGCAAAAAAAATACTTAAAGCAGGGATCATCAAATCTGGCCCATGAAATCAACTTTCCTTCAGAGCTTAGCTCTAACCCCAATCAAACACACCTGCGCATGTCTATCAATGTCTTCAGGATCGTACAAATCAAATAAAAAAATCACAGGTAGGTGAGTTTGATCAGGGCTGGAGCTAAACTCTGCAGGAAAGTGGCCCACCAGGGCAAGATTTGAGGAACCCTGACATGAGTATCAAAGTAACACCAAAACAAACAAACTGAAAAGTAAGTTCAAAACAGGAACAACGTTAACACAAAAAATGAAGCCAAGGACCAATAACATAGTTAAAAGCATGCCAAAAGAATAAACATGGACCAAAGCCATTCTCCTTTTTCCCTTTCCTTTGCTTCCGGTAGGCGTCCGCATTTTTTCCTCCACCTGTACATTATGTTCTCATGTTCATGATGACAGACAACCACCTCAGCCAATAGTGTAGTCATTTATTACGTTATTCCCCAGTGACATCACGCTACGACGTCAGCCGCCGGAAATTTCCAGGAAACACACAGAAACACACAGAAACGGAAAGATCTGCGACTAACTCAACTTAAAGCAAGTAGACCAAACAAATCCCTAATCTTTCTGAACTGATGAATTGAGCTGTACACAGAAAAGACAGCAAAGTTCTCTGTTGTGATCTTCCTCTAGTTAAAGTTACAAGATAGAAAAGAGTGCTCATTTTAAACTTTCTTCTAATGTTAACCGCAAAACTCAGAGTGTGTGTGTGTGTGTGTGTGTGTGTGTGTGTTTATGTGTTGTTTACGTGTTTTATTAAGTTTATTCCATGTCTTGTAGAATAACAGTTAGCAAATAAACCTTGCTTCATTTATAAAGCATGATGCCTTGTGATGTGATTTTCAGGTTTTAAACTATTTGCCAAAGATCGTGTTACCTAGCTCAAATTGGATAAAGTACTAATTTTGTTTATTTTTATCGTTGGCCACGAAGCAAGATAAACAAAATTGTTAAAGATATACTGATGTTAATGGTCGCTGGACGAGTCATTAATAAAGTATAAATCATAAGTTAAAGATTAAAATCACAAATATTGAATCTGTAATAAATTATTTCCCAAGTCTGAAATAATAGCTTCAAAGATTTATTTCAAATGGTGGAGGAAATAGCTGGCAATTAATTTGAATGGAAAATGCATAACACATTCATAAGAGTTAATAAGTGTATTGGTCTATTTTTATCCGGAAAAATAGATTAGATACAGAGAAACAGCATTTGTTTGTGATACTGTATTCTTGTTTGTGGCACACGGTGCGTTTTGAATGAAAGACAGTGCAACGCGAGTTGTAAATAATGCAGTAAATAATTAATATTTGTCTATTAAAACAAGAGTAAGTCGCTCTAAAAGCGCATGAGAGACAAATGAGTGGATTCCTCATTTCTTTCTTTAAGGCCTTTATAGTCTGATTTGTAAAAGATAATAATCTAAATAGTGCTTGTTGATTTTGAAGTGTGAAACACACTTACGGCTCCGTTTATGTACTAAAACATAAATCACATCCTGGTGTGTGTGACAAGCTCAACCAGGAAGTCTTCAGAAACCATTTCCGGAACATGTGCTAGTGCAGGCTCAGTCCCCCGCCGTTTTGAGCTTTTGTAAACAAATAGCATTAGCACAAAGCTAAGCTAACTGAAGCTAAGGAGCTTGCATGGAAGCTATGCAAGGCTATCAGCATTGAAGGCTAGCGGTTAGCAGGAACGGAGCGGACTGCGTGGGCTCACGGAATGAAGCGGGCTCTGGAGCGGGCTTTGTGGGCTCACGGATCGGATCGGGTTCTGGAGCGGGCTTTGTGGGCTCACGGAACGAAACGGGCTCTGGAGCGGGCTCTGTGGGCTCACGGAACGAAGCGGGCTCTGGAGCGGGCTCTGTGGGCTCACGGATCGGAGCAGGCTCTGGAGCGGGCTCTGTGGGCTCAAGGATGGAGCGGGCTCAGGAGCGGACTCTGTGGGCTCACGGATCGTAGCGGGCTCAGGAGCAGACTCTGTGATGGCCACCATGGCCTACAGGACCACTGGGCTAAAGTTCACTGGAGACTAGCCGGCTGCCCGTACCGACTTCATGGGTGGATCCTCCAGCTTACGTACCAGCCTCGGCATCCCGGGGTGCGCTGCAGCTTCGACGGCTGCCACTGGAGGCACTTTTGCTTCATCAAATAATCAAATAAACGCATACTTGGTGAGCAGAAGAGACGTCTTTAAAAAACTAAAAATCGTTCAAAATTGTTCAAAAACTTTTGACTGGTAGAAAATAGCCTATATGATAAAATTTATTCAGAACAACATTCTAAAGTACTGTTGCCTCTTACTTAATAGTTGAGATTAGAACCTGGAATACCATGGCAACATTAGCGGGTTAAGTTGGTTTCGTTTTCGATATTCGTGACACATTCAGCTATAAACGGCAATAATTCCAAAACAATCTAAATAGAGTGACCGCCAAAAGGGCAAAGCTGATCATGTTTCACAGCCTTCTTTTTCATAGTTTTTGCTCGATGTAATAAGCACTAGCCCGCACAAGCCATCTCAATGTGCATCAAGCCGGGAGAGCTCGCTATCAGCGGAGCTTTCAGTAAGGGACCGTGGGGAAAGTGCACGTTTTCTTCGTTTTTGCTATAGCAGAGTGGGCAGTGTTTTGTAATTGCTTGTTAGTTAAAGGGCCTATAGACATGAGACCAGTGTCAATCAATAGAAGGGGACAGTGGACACCTTTCACAACCCTCCATTTCACTCCTAGATGCTGATATAGGGAATTGCTTGTCCAAAATTAACCTTCTTTTTGTAAAAACTTTTGTCAACAGGAAAACTAGACATGAGACCACTGTCCATCAATGGAACATCAGTGACACATTTCACAGTGATGTTTACAGCCATCACCTCAGGAATAGGTGTTTTTCTAAGATTTATTGTAATATGCATTGTTTACTTCTTTTAACACTTCTTTGTCAATCTTGCCTCTTTTTTTTTTTTTTTTTTTTTGCAGGGCGGGACCCTACCTCCCCTTTCAAGTGAGTTACCTTACCAATTATTGTCACCTGAATTGTAATTTGTTTGTCACTGCTCAATGTTTTTTGTATAATTTTCTATCGCTTTTTGTTTATCTTATTTCTTACTGTTTGATTCACTTCTGTTTTAGTTTTTATAACCAATTCTTACTATGTGTAAGTTGTTGTTTGTTAACATGTGTTTTTGACAGTGTTCTTTTTTTAGGATTACTGATAAACTAATGCCGTTTTATTTATCTGTTTTAATTTTAGATAAATTATGTATGAATTTATTATGTATTTATAGGTATTTTCTTTAGTTTTAGTTTTTAATAAATTTGAGTTATTTTAGTAACATTACTTCAACATACTACATGGAAATTAAATATATATATATATATGGGCGTTTAGCTTAGTGTCATGTTAGAATCATTTTTATACTCAGACCTTTTATTGTTTTAATATTTTGAATTGTTTTTAGCTTTATTTTTTTTCATTAAAATATTTAGTTTTGAAATGTTGTTGTATGCAGTTGTCATTTTATTTAAGTTACACATTTTCTTAAATGTGTGTATATATATATATATATATATATATATAGTATTTATAGAATTTTAACTTAGTTTGAGTTACTTTTTCTTATTTGTAAGTCACTGTGGATGAAAGCGTCTACTAAATGACTAAAAAGTAAAGTAAAAGTAATCCGGAAAACATAATGCGCATTGCAAGATTTAAAGGAACATGATGCCTTAGCTGTCATAAATGGACACCAACACTTTCTACTGCGAGCAACCTTTAACTGCTGGTAAGTGAAAACAAGTGTGCAGCAAGGATTTTGTTTCCTAAATTTTTCATAAATTACATGTGTCCATGATGTCTTCATTTTTATGCTACTGTAATGAAGATAGTAGATACGGGAAGAAGGAGGCGGGAACCGGCGAACATTTAAACATTTTAATAACAAAATAAACAAACATAACAGAAAAGCGGCAGCCCCTCACGGACGACTGCCACACACAAAACATAAAGTAAAAGCCAGGCCTGGTCCTCTCTCGTCTTCCAATGTCGTCACTCCTCCTTTTATTCCTTCTGAAGCTCCTCCGTGGGACTCGAGACCGGTGAGTGGCGCAGGTGTCGTTCATTATCATTCACTCCACCGGCCTCGCCCGCTCACGGCTCGGCCCCGCCCACTGCCACATACCCCCATCGCCTCGCAGGCCGGGGTACTCACGAGACTGCGCCTACTCTCCCCTCCCTCTCCCGGGGAGCCCGTCCAGGGCGGCCGCGGCGCACCTGGGGTAAGGACAGACGAGGCGAGAGAAAGGAGACGGAAGGATGAGGAGTGACAGAGACGAGAGAGGGAGAGAGGAAAAATCTCGGTCCGGTTCCCGGACACACTGCCGCCGGTCCTCAACCAGCTGAGCGGTTCACTCATGTGCCATGCGATGGTACTGGACCTCTTTGGTGGACGGCCCGATGCTCATCCGCCTCCTGGCGGACGGCGGTGGCTCCTCCGGTCGAGGGCAGCCGGCAGCGAGTCCCTCCCTGCTCCTCCCCAAACATGGCGGATGGCAGCAGGCTTCGCCTCCAGGCTAACGGGGCGACTCCTCCGCCTCCCTCTCGGACGGCAGCCACCCTCCTCGTCCCAGGAGCACGGCAGCAGTCTTCCGTCCCACCTGTTCTTCTTTGCTCCAGCACCACCGCCGGGCAGCCACTGGCGGTCTCCGCCACTTCCTGCTGCCCGATCTTCTCAGCACCGCGATCCCACTCAGCAGCGAGGGCTCTCTGACAGCGTGTCCCTCCTTCCTCCCGGTTTCGCACCAATGTAATGAAGTTGATAGGTACGGGAAGAAGGAGGCGGAACCGCAACATTTAAACACATTTAATAACAAAATAAACAAACATAACAGAAAAGCGGCAGCCCTCGCAGACTGCCGCACACAAAACATAAAGTAAAATCCAGGCCTGGTCCTCTCTCGTTTTCCAATGTCGCTACCTCCTTTTATTCCTTCCAAGCTCCTCCGCGGGGACTCGAGACCGTGAGTGGCGCAGGTGTCGCTTATTATCATTCACTCCACCGGCCTCGCCCGCTCCCACGGCTCGGCCCCGCCCCACTCGTCACATACCCCATCGCCTCGCAGGCCGGGGGTACTCACGAGACTGCGCTTACTCCCCTCCCCTCTCCCGGGAGCCTGCCAGGGCGGCCGCGGCACCTGGGGGTAAGGACAGACGAGGCGAGAGAAAGGAGACGGAAGGATGAGGAGTGACAGAGACGAGAGAGGGAGAGAGGAGAAAATCTCGGTCCGGTTCCCGGACACACTGCCGCCGGTCCTCAACCAGCTGAGCGGTTCACTCATGTGCCATGCGATGGTACTGGACCTCTTTGGTGGACGGCCCGATGCTCCTCCGCCTCCTGGCGGACGGCGGTGGCTCCTCCGGTCGAGGGTAGCCGGGCAGCGAGTCCCCTGTTCCCTGCTCCTCCCCAAACATGGCGGATGGCAGCAGGCTTGCCTCCAGGCGAACGGGGCGACTCCTCCGCCTCTCTCGGACGGCAGCCACCCCTCCTCGCCCCAGGAGCACGGCAGCGAGTCTTCCGTCCCACCTGTTCTTCTTTGCTCCAGCACCACCGCCGGGCAGCCACTGGCGGTCTCCGCCACTTCCTGCTGCCCGATCTTCTCAGCACCGCGATCCCACTCAGCAGCGAGGGCTCTCTGACAGCGTGTCCCTCCTTCCTCCCGGGTTTCGGCACCAATGTAATGAAGATAGTAGATACGGGAAGAAGGAGGCGGGAACCGGCGAACATTTAAACACATTTAATAACAAAATAAACAAACATAACAGAAAAGCGGCAGCCCCTCGCGGACGACTGCCGCACACAAAACATAAAGTAAAATCCAGGCCTGGTCCTCTCTCGTCTTCCAATGTCGTCACTCCTCCTTTCATTCCTTCCGAAGCTCCTCCGTGGGACTCGAGACCGGTGAGTGGCGCAGGTGTCGTTCATTATCATTCACTCCACCGGCCTCGCTCCGTTCCCACGGCTCTCGGCCCCGCCCCACTCGTCACAGCTACCCTGCAAAGGCCTTATTTTTTCAATGTCCATATGGACGTGTAAAGTGTAAAACACTTGGGTCCTGGCCTTGTGTTTATATATGGCTTCTTTTAAAGTTGCTGTTGGTGCTTAGACTTTGATTCCACGCCGCGCTCTCCATCACTGTCTGTCAGCTCCACAGGTGAGGGATGGTCTGCAGGCTCTGGTGCCACGCCGCGCTCTCCATCACTGTCTGTCAGCTCCACAGGTGAGGGATGGTCTGCAGGCTCTGGTGCCACGCCGCGCTCTCCATCACTGTCTGTCAGCTCCACAGGTGAGGGATGGTCCGCAGGCTCTGGTGACACGCCGCGCTCTCCATCACTGTCTGTCAGCTCCACAGGTGAGGGATGGTCTGCAGGCTCTGGTGATATGCCATGCCGTGCTCTCCATCACTGTCTGTCAGCTCCACAGGTGAGGGATGGTCCACAGGCTCTGGTGACACGCGCGCCTCCATCACTGTCTGTCAGCTCCACAGGTGAGGGATGGTCTGCAGGCTCTGGTGATATGCCACGCTCCATCACTGTCTGTCAGCTCCACAGGTGAGGGATGGTCTGCAGGCTCTGGTGATATGCCACGCCTCCATCACTGTCTGTCAGCTCCACAGGTGAGGGATGGTCTGCAGGCTCTGGTGATATGCCACGCTCTCCATCACTGTCTGTCAGCTCCACAGGTGAGGGATGGTCTACAGGCTCTGGTGCCACGCCGCACTCTCCATCACTGTCTGTCAGCTCCACAGGTGAGGGATGGTCTGCAGGCTCTGGTGATATGCCACGCCTCCATCACTGTCTGTCAGCTCCACAGGTGAGGGATGGTCTGCAGGCTCTGGTGCCACGCTCTCCATCACTGTCTGTCAGCTCCACAGGTGAGGGATGGTCTGCAGGCTCTGGTGCCACGCCGCCGCCTCCATCACTGTCTGTCAGCTCCACAGGTGAGGGATGGTCTGCAGGCTCTGGTGCCACGCCGCTCTCCATCACTGTCTGTCAGCTCCACAGGTGAGGGATGGTCTGCAGGCTCTGGTGCCACGCTCCATCACTGTCTGTCAGCTCCACAGGTGAGGGATGGTCTGCAGGCTCTGGTGATATGCCACGCTCTCCATCACTGTCTGTCAGCTCCACAGGTGAGGGATGGTCTACAGGCTCTGGTGACACGCCGTGCTCTCCATCACTGTCTGTCAGCTCCACAGGTGAGGGATGGTCTACAGGCTCTGGTGACACGCCGTGCTCTCCATCACTGTCTGTCAGCTCCACAGGTGAGGGATGGTCTGCAGGCTCTGGTGATATGCCACGCTCTCCATCACTGTCTGTCAGCTCCACAGGTGAGGGATGGTCTGCATGCTCTGGTGATATGCCACGCTCTCCATCACTGTCTGTCAGCTCCACAGGTGAGGGATGGTCTGCAGGCTCTGGTGATATGCCACGCTCTCCATCACTGTCTGTCAGCTCCACAGGTGAGGGATGGTCTACAGGCTCTGGTGACACGCTGCTTTCCATCACTGTCTGTCAGCTCCACAGGTGAGGGATGGTCTGCAGGCTCTGGTGATATGCCACGCTCTCCATCACTGTCTGTCAGCTCCACAGGTGAGGGATGGTCTGCATGCTCTGGTGATACGCCACGCTCTCCATCACTGTCTGTCAGCTCCACAGGTGAGGGATGGTCTGCAGGCTCTGGTGATATGCCACGCTCTCCATCACTGTCTGTCAGCTCCACAGGTGAGGGATGGTCTGCAGGCTCTGGTGATATGCCACGCTCTCCATCACTGTCTGTCAGCTCCACAGGTGAGGGATGGTCCGCAGACTTTTCACTGCCTTTATCATCATAGCTTTTTGGTTTCATGACATGTGTTCTGAGTCCTCTTCTGTCTTGTTTCCAAACAGTTTTGATTAGTATTCACTCCAAAAAACAGCTGTACACAGTTCTGACCATACCTCTGAACTCCAATCCGTTTTCTTCATCCTTATATTAACACTATCGAACAAGTCAATAAGTCGGGCAAGTGCTCCCAATCTTAATCATAAATCATTTTTTTTTCACTCTACCCATTTCAACATAAAATACTTTATAAAACCAAATTATCCATATGTCACGAGCAGAATGAATGTCAGCATCCTATAGTGGTTTAACGAATCTTAGAGACCACAGAATCCTGGGACGTAATATCATTATTTTTTTTAAACAACTTCTTACTGCATAAAAATATTACATTCTAAATGTGTACATAACTGTATATTGACTGTATTTATTTTATAAATATATGTATAAAATAAATATATGTAAGATTCCGTTCAGGTGCCATTCCGAATAAGGCCAGTTGGTGTCCCCAACTTAATTATAAATGCTTTTTATAACATATTATTGTTGTTGTTGTTGCAATGCAAATGTTATTTAAAATAAAAAATATATAGATTTTCAATTCAATTTTTTATTTCCAATACAATTTGTAAAGATTAGTGATGTGACATTCGACACTGAGGCTTCGAAGCTTACGAAATATCTCACATCGAAGCGCTGTATCAGAGCTTGATTCATTTTTCCAAAAGCACGTGATCTATGACGTCCGAAGCTTCATTCGCCTGAAAACCACGTGACGGCTTCAGTATCTGCTTCAAACGAAGCGTACAGTTTCCTTTACATTGTATTACATTATAATGCATTTGCATTGTTTTATTTTTATCCTAATTTATATATTATGGTCAAATGAACTTTGCCCATGAAATAACAGATCACAGATTTAATTCATGAGTATCTGTTTGATTTATTTGAATTATTTTTGTAGCTGTAAACCCACACAAATGAATGACTTTGACAATGGCCATTATTTTTATACAATAAATGAATCAAGGAATCAGTAGTAGAACCATATGTGAAACCAGCAGCTGTTATGAATCACAGCATTTTTAAAGGTGTTGTTTATTTTAAAACCACAAGATGGCCACAGCATGAACAGTTTTAAAAAGCTCAGAGTAATGAACCTTTTTCCGATACAATTGGGTTGAAAGCTTCTCTGGTTCAGAACGCTTCACTTCGACATCTCTATTAAAGATGAAAACATAATTTTACTGTAAAATATTAAAGTAAAATTCATAGAACTCAAATATGTAGAAGTCATTGTTAACTATTTGTTGATTAGCTTTGCAAATTACAAGATTATTGGCAGTTTATTGGCATTAATAAAGCATATATTAATGCCGCCTTCAGAGTGATCCAATTCTGCATCCATTAATACTATAAAATACATAAAATTAATTGCCACAACAACTATCATACTAACTATTAATAAGCATAAAATGTCAAATTTATTCATGAATAAATTTCTGTTTTTAATGAAAAGTTATACAAGGCAGCATTGTTTTTAGAGTGGGATGATGAATGTAGATTTAAAATGTTGGCATACTGAAATCAATAATTTAAATAATCAATGTATTAATATGTACAACAACAATAAATCCTGCAAAAAATATGTGACAATACAAAAATGTGACAAAATGTATTGTCATTACCGACAGTATGAACTAAGTAAAATGGTTCTAAACAGAACCAAAAAAGGGTTATTCAGCTTGTAACAATATCAGAATAATTTTTTGGTGCTAAATAAAAACCTTTTTATAGTGTTCAATAAAGAATCATGCTATATAGGACCTTAATAATGTTATAAACTTATACATTTTTAAATTACAATTATTTTTTATTAATATTAGTATATTCATATCATTCATAATAGTACTATTAGTAATATGTGTATGCATTATTGATATAGCTGCCTGGACGTATAGTGTCTTGCAGACTCTATCAGGTTTTTACATAATAAAAAACAATTGTATGTTGTGCAAGTCCATCAATATGTATTTTTTGTGTATGTGATTAAGTGGTAGTTTCTCTCTGCTGATGATGAGGTTGTAAAATGTAACAGCATATTAAATGCACAACTACGTTTATAGTTACAATGTGTCTCCTTCTATTTTAATTTATATATATATATATTTAAGATGGAAAAGTTAGGTTTTACAAGTGCTAGAAACAAATGCTAGTTTTTCAAAGGAAAGGTTGCTATATAAAAGTACTCCTGGTTCCTAGCTGATGACGACCAGTTTCTGGTCCTAGAATTAATACCTCTGTTTTTTCAGAATTTAGCAGCAAGAAATTACTAGTCATCTAGGTTTTGATATCAACTTTCCTTTCTTTTTACAAATTGGTAAGTTTCATCGGGTCGTGACGAACATATAGAGCAGATTATCATCAGTATTACAGTGAAAGTTATCACCGTGTTTCCTAATGATATCTCCCAACGATGTAAAAAGTGATAAGTTGACTTAACTTAAAAAAAAGGTGGAAACCTGTTGCCTTAAAATTAAGTACAAAATAATAATAAAAAATAAGTTAAGTGAACTTTTGGTACTTTTGGCATTGTGGGCAGGTGACAAATCCTGCTGGAAATGAAATCAGCATCTTTAAAAAGCTGGTTAGCAGACGGAAGCATGAAGTGCTCCAAAATGTCTTGGTAAATGGGTGCAGTGACGTTGGTTTTCAAAAAACATAATGGACCAACACCAGTAGATTACATTGCACCCTGAATCATCACAGACTGTGGAAACTTAACACTGGACTTCAAGCGACTTGGTCTATGAGCTTCTGCACCCTTCCTCTAGACTCTAGGACCTTGGTTTCCAAATTAAATACAAAACCTGCTCTCATCTGAAAAGAGGAGTTTGGACCACATGGCAACAGTCCAGTTCTTCTTCTCCTTAGCCCAGGTAAGACGCCTCTGACAACAATTGTTGCCAAATTCCTTGACACGTCTGTGTGTGGAGGCTTTTGATGCCTTGACCCCAGCCTAATGTCCATTCCTTGTGAAGTTCACCCAATTTCTTGAATCGATTTTGCTTGACAATCCTCACAAGGCTGCAGTTCTCTCGGTTGGTTGTGCATCTTTTTATTCCACATTTGTTCCCTCCACTCAACTTTCTGTTAACATGCTTGGATACAGCACTCTGTGAAAAGCCAGCTTCTTTGGCAATGAATGTTTGTGGCTTACACTCCTTGTGAAGGGTGTCAATGATTGTCTTTTGGACAACTGTCAGATCAGCAGTCTTCCCTATGATTGTGTAGCCTAGTGAACCAAACTGAGAGACCATTTTGAAGGCTCAGGAAACATTTGCAGGTGTTTTGAGTTAATTAGCTGATTGGTATGTCACCAAATTCTAATTTGAATTCTAATGAATTGGTGTGTTTTATTGAATGTGAGCCAAAATCATCACAATTAAAATAACCAAAGACTTGAACTACTTCACTTTGTGTGCATTGCATTTATTTAATTTATTTATTTAATTGCATTTAGTTTCACAATTTGAGTCAAATTAATGAAACAAACAAACTTTTCCATGACATTCTAATTTATTGAGATGCATCTGTACATACTATGTACATTTATTTATTCTAATATAATAATTTTTACAATAATTGTGTGTGTGTGTGTGTGTGTGTGTGTGTGTGTGTGTGTGTGTGTGTGTGTGTGTGTGTGTGTATTGTGTTATACTGGTATTCCCTAAGTTATGGGGTCCAAATGTCCCCACCGGTATTACAACTTTTTTTTTAGGAATTTGTTTTTTCCCTATGAGGGATTTTTTTTCCCTATTTTTTCCAATGTCGGCTGCCCACTGCTCCAGGTGTGTGTACACTTGGATGGGTTAAATGCAGAGAACACATTTCACTCCTCATTATACTCTGTATAATTGTGTATGTGACAAATAAAGCTCATCCGAGCTTAATTTTTCTTTTCTTTTTTTTTTTTTTTTTAAATGGAAGGTTGTTAAATATGTATACTGTCCCCTTCTATTGATGGACACTGGTCTCATGATTCTATCTTCAAGCTGACAAAAGTTATTACACAAATAATGTTAATTTTGGACGTGCAATTCATATTTCTACCAGTAGGGGTAAAATGGAAAGTTGTGAAAGGTGTCCACTGTCCCACTCTTCTGATTGACACTGGTCTAAATACTATTTTCCTGCTGACAAAAGTTATTACAAAAGAAAAAATAATTTTGGACATACAATTCCCTTTTTTTGTGCTTTATTTGTCACATACACAATTATACAGAGTATAATGAGGAGTGAAATGTGTTCTCTGCATTTAACCCATCCAAGTGCACACACTTGGAGCAGTGGGCAGCCGACTGCGCAGCGCCAGGGGAGCAGTCGTGGACTTCCTGCCGGAGCCGGGATTCGAACCCACAACCTTGTGTTACAAGTCCAACGTGCTATCCATAAGGCCACGACTGCCCTATCTTCCTGCTGAGGAACGTTATTACAAAAATAAAGTTAATTTTGGACATACAATTCTCTTTTCTAAGATGTACACTGTCCCCTTCCATTGATTGACACTGGTCTCATGTCTATAGGCCCTTTAACTAACAAGCAATTACAAAAACACTGCCCACTCTGCTATAGCAAAAAACGAAGAAAACGTGCACTTTCCCCACGGTCCCTTACTGAAAGCTCCGCAGATAGCGAGCTCTCCCGGCTAGATGCACATTGAGATGGCTTGTGCGGGCTAGTGCTTATTACATCGAGCGAAAACTATGAAAAAGGAGGCTGTGAAACTTGTTCAGCTTTGCCCCTTTGGCGGTCACACTGTTTAGATTGTTTTTGGGGCAAGTCGATTTGGAGTTATTGTCGTTTATCGCTGAATGTGTCACGAATATAAAAAACAAAACCAACTTAACTGGCAAAATTTTGGAAAAAGTTTAGACCGACTAATAATGTTTGTATTTTGAAAATGGATGATGAAAAATGTCAACCATCATAACAGCAAAGCGTTACTCATTCGTCCTACAGTAATTCCTGCTTGTTAAGTAAGAAAAGGTATACAGCATTACGATTAACAGTATGGATATTATAATATTTCACAGAGAAAGGAAGACGGAAACATGACGTGTCGCATTGAAAGGGGAGGAGAAAGCAATTTTACTTTCGTTTGTGTTCGCTGCACTTTACAGGGATATCTTTAAATAGCTTTTCCACACGTCTTTTACATCATTCACAAAGGTAAGTGTGTGTTGTTTAGTAGAGAAGTCTTAATTACTAAAGCAGCTCATAAAGTGTTTTATTAACAGCTACAACACAAATAACACATCTTTTCGATCGTAGTAACAACTGTCTACAACATATTTTCCTCAAAACGAGACTTCCTCGTTGAGGCGGCTGAGGGACAAGTTCGTCTGCAAAGCGAGAAATAACCTTGTACTGGTTTATGGTTGTATTGGTTTTAGCGGGAACTGTAATGTTGGTCTCTACTAGTAATTGGTCGCATTGGCTTGTTAAAACTACTAAAGTCAGTGGAATATGTCCCAAAATACACTACAGGATACATGGTACTAGGAAACCTTCTTTATTTTATTATTATTATTATATATATATATATATATATATATATTAATGGTTTTAATGGTTAATAGGTCTATATATCTATCTATCTATCTATCTATCTATCTATCTATCTATCTATCTATCTATCTATCTATCTATCTATCTATCTATCTATCTATCTATCTATCTATCTATCTATCAGATACTACATAAATAGCCAACAGTTTCAATATTACAACTGTAGTGACACCCAATAGTGTTCATATGGTCTCTCATTGTTCATAGTACATCACTTAGTTTGAAAAAAAGTGCTTTTTATGAAAAACATTCAATAAGTTCCCTGTGACACACGGTCCTGTCACCAAATTCAATTCACACACCACTGCTCTCCTACAGGTTACACTTCAAAACATAATTTTAAGAAAAACATTAAGCATAATTTTTATATTTTATTAAGATAACTCATTATGCAGTGCAATGGAGTCCAATTCAGTTCACACATCAGTACTTTCCCGGTGGTCATACTACAATATAGTTGAATACAAAAGAGAATAAAATAAATAACAGTGACATTATATAATATTTTTAATTCAAAAAAGCCTTTAATATGACTTTAAAATGCCACTTCAAAACAAATAACACATCGATTTGATGTAATATTTATTTGAATGTTACCTATATTCTTGCTGTTGTGCTCCTTCGCTGGAGATGCAGCAGGGAGGTTGAATTTGGATCGCAGACAGTGAAATACATGCATAACTGTGGTGTGATGCTTATCTTCAGATGAATGATTGTGTGCTATTAAGAGAATATGAAGTGATATGGAAGTATAAGTGTTTCAGAGGAATATATATTTCTCATTAACAGTAGTCCAGCATGGCTGTGCATGAAGTCCTTCTGGAGTGTTTGGAGAACCTGGATTCTGAGGAAATGGATTTATTTCGATGGCACTTAACTCAAGGCATAAACGGCTTCAAAATTCCCAAAAGTCAATTGGAGAAGAAACCAAGGTTTGCCGTTGTGACATGCATGATTCAACAATATCCTGATGGAGCTGGGAAGCTCACTCTGCTCGTGTTGGAAAAGATGAAGCAGATTAATCTTGTAAAAGATCTGCAGGAGAAGCTGGGTAAATTACATATATTGCATATATTTATTACAAGATGATGCACCAAGACCATCTATTAAGATACAATGCAGTGTTTTATTTAATATGATACACAAATACATACAGTAACACATCCACAATTACTTTGTGCAGTCTTAGATGTCAAGGCTTTTGATAATGTTTGATAACGTCACTAAATATACTATTTTTATTATTATTATTATCAGTCTCTGCAGGTCATACTACGGATACACTGCAGTCCAAACATACTGAGGCTGGTACAGCACAAAAACAAGAGACATGCAAACCTGGTAAGTCTATCTATCTATCTATCTATCTATCTATCTATCTATCTATCTATCTATCTATCTATCTATCTATCTATCTATCTATCTATCTATCTATCTATCTATCTATCTATCTATAAATAAATGCATTATAAACAGCTATTGTGCTCGGTAGTGAGTGTTATTTATGACATTGAAAAACTGTTTTTCTGTGTCCACAGGGGCTGAGTTTGTGGCGAAGCACAGGACAGAGTTGATCAGAAGAGTCTCACTGGTGGAGCCCATTGCAGATGACATGAAATCTCTGATTGGTGATGAAAAATATGCAATCATCTTAAAGCCAGGAACAAGACAGGCACAAATGAGAGCTCTTCTGGACTTTCTGACAACAACTAAACTGAAAGAAGAATTTTACCAAAGTCTTAAGAAACATGAGCTCTTACTTGTTGAAGATTTGGAGGATTCTGATTAGATGGGTCTGATTTGGTTTATTGTCATTCACGGTATAAAGTAAGACAAAACCCGTTTGCACTGCAAGTTACCAAAATACAGACAGGACAATCAGCTTGAGACCTGTACCATGCTGTCCTTGCTTGATTGTTAATAAAATATTTGGAACTCACTCTGGAACATCTTTCTTATCAATGCCTACACATACAAACACACACACACACACACACACACACACACACACACACACACACACACACACACTCTCTCACACACATACACACACACACACACACTCTCTCACACACACACACACACACACACACACACTCTCTCTCACACACAGACACACACACACACTCTCTCTCACACACACACACACACACACACACACACACTCTCTCTCTCTCTCTCACACACAGAGGCATAGCAATGGGGCAGGTAAGGCAGGCAATTGCCTGGGGCCCCGTATTTTGAGGGGGCCCCCGACAGCTGACCATTTGAACAATCGGAAATGTCATTATTAATAATATACACGTAACATGGAGCAATATATCGGCATCCCCACTAGGGGATCCCTCTCGCGTTACGCTGGATGTGTTTTCTTTTTCCTCGTGATGCGTGGATCGCAATTAACTAAGATGAGTGACAGCTTTTAATTATTAAGCTATTAAGGGAGTTTTGCAAATGTGATGTTGATTTAATACAACAGTTAATTAAACAAGAAGTTAATATTAAGTGACTAATATTGTCTGACTACAGCACTATGGTCTTATTTTGCTATATTTCGTCAATGAGACAGCTGAGCGCTACATATCTCCATTCAAACACAGCGGTGTTTCGTTAATGAATGAACGGCATTTTTAAATGAATCTAGTGAGTCAATGATTCAATTACCCATTCATCAAGACTCGTTCCTGAATGAATCAGCTGTTTAAACGAATCAATTGAATGAATGATTCAGTGATCAAATCAGTGACTTGCCGCCACCTACTGGCAGTTTTAGTTAAATTTTTAAAGTATATTTTTTGTTATTTAAATCATTGAATATTTATAAATTCAAAAATAAATAGAAAAAGCAAAATCTCCGAGCCTCTGAAAATACACCTACATGGCACTTGTGCGTTCTTCTGTGCCACATGTATTTCTTAAATACTGATTTGATTTAATTGGTAACTTATTGTTAATCTACTTCTTATTCTTCTTGTTTTTATTCTGCTGTTTTAATTAGAATTGTTAAAAAGCTTATATATATATATTTTTTTTTTTTTTTTTTGACAAAATATGACACTTTTAATAAAGTTACAAAAATGCCATTACAAAGGTAAAAACAACAAATCCCTATAAATCACTTTAAGGAGTCAAATATCGCCTCATAATGGGAAGCTTATTTTTTTATCAGAATTTTTGATTATTGATTAGAAAGTGCTCCTAAATCTTTTAAAGTAGAATTATCCTAGAGTAAGAATTAAGATACAATTTCAAATTATACATATCAGACCTGTACATACATAATTGCCTATGGTATATATTGTTTTTGCTATTTTGTACATTGCCTATTTGTATAATATTATGTTATTATCTGTGTCCTGTCCTGTTGTTGTCATTCTGTTGCATTGTGGAGGTTCTGTCACTATAACAAATCCCTCGTATAACATAACTGGCCAATAAAGCTCATTCTCTCATTCATTCTCTCATAAAAGTTATTGTTCAAGTGTAGTGTAATAGAAATATTGTCCATAAAATATCTTTATTTCGTAAAAAGTATATTTTTATTTCATCGGAAAATATAGATGTCCACAGTGGTCTCAAAGTCCCAAGTCCTGAAGTTATTTTTCAAATTGGAGTATGATATCACAAAATAGGTTCCTGTAAGCGATCATGGCATGTTCCCAACATTGCAACTATGGTGCTTTAAAATGCCAATTGGTATTCTATTTAGAATTTATTATATGAACATGAATGTGCTTACTTTGTACATTATGCACATAATTAATTTTCTTGTACTGTTTAGTGTTTTGCTAATGGACCTTGATTCTGGAAATAAATTAGAATGAATGAATGATTGACGCGTAAAGTAATAAACAGAACAAACATTTTGAGCGGGAAACACAAACAGCCCAGTTTGAAAACAGAAGCTGCGCAGTCATTGGCTAGTAGTCACGAGAAGACGTCACACAGGCGGGAAGGGGGGAATGGGGGATGAGTCATGTAACATGGACCTGGTTTCAATTAGGTCCTGTACGTAACTGTAAAGATCCTTCCTGAAACACGTTGTGTTCTATTCGTTTTCATCGCTTAACTTCAGAAAGTAAATTCTTAGTCATGTCTGGAAGAGGTAAAGGCGGGAAAGGACTCGGGAAAGGAGGCGCTAAGCGTCATCGTAAAGTGCTGCGCGATAACATCCAGGGAATCACCAAACCCGCCATTCGTCGTCTCGCGCGCCGCGGCGGCGTCAAGCGCATCTCCGGTCTGATCTACGAGGAGACCCGCGGGGTGTTGAAGGTGTTCCTGGAGAACGTTATCCGCGATGCCGTCACCTACACCGAGCACGCCAAGAGAAAGACCGTCACCGCCATGGACGTTGTGTACGCGCTCAAGCGACAGGGACGCACCTTGTACGGCTTCGGAGGATAAACACTTCAATCAGGAGAACAAACCCAACGGCTCTTTTAAGAGCCACCCACACGGTCATAGAAAGAGCTGATGCTGAAATAACGTCTGTTTTAATAATTTAAACGGTAATTTACACGTACATACAAATGTGAGGCTATGCATGATGCCCGCGGGTCCTTAGAAAGTATTAAATAACGTTTTCCTAATAAAAGGCATTACAATGTCTTTAAGTTGTTATTTTTCGGGTTAAGTAATTGATTATTGACTGGCAATAGCCCTATAGTGTATATTCAATTTATTGATTCATTGAAATAATTTGATGAAAGATGCATACATTTAAAAAGGCTGTAAAGGTGAATTAAAGCATACAGATGTATGTAAAAGCTCATTAAACATGATGAAAATAATTATTCAGAATAAATAGTTTACACCAGAAATATCGGTGATGCAGAACATTTGTGGATATTTTGTATGAAATATTGTCTTCTGATATGAAAAGTTAACAGTATATCATTGTAACTTAATAACATTTAACAGCAATTGTATGTTTTTATTTTTACATTAAATACATCAAATATTCTTAAAGATGATATACGATGTATATAACACGATGTGTATTGATTCCTTTATTTATTTTTTTAATTGAAGTCAGTTATTAGATAACGATAAAAACAATAAGGCAGTGTTAAGAACAGCAGAGGAAAATAGTGTCTAATCATTATTACTGTTTCTCCATATTCTCTCAATGGGTCTATAAGGGTTTTAAAAATTACACTGTATGATATTTGAGGCCCATTTGTTTTGTATTCAATATGACAAACAAAAAGAGCGGGAATTAAAACAAAGAAAGCTTAGTCATGTGGGCTGATGTCGCTCAAACATGGAGCGGTGGGGGGCTATCTTATCACTTGATTGGCTGTCGTTCCGCTCGTATGACTTCAAGTTGTCCAATCACAGTCGAGTTTATGGGTGTGGTCTGTGGAAACACGCAATCAGAAGGCTCCACATCTCTGTGTAAATTAGCATAGGTTAGTGAATAAACGGCTCTGTCCGGCTCTTTCTAATCATTGACTCGTCAGCATCATCATGCCTGAACCAGCGAAGTCTGCGCCTAAGAAGGGCTCCAAGAAGGCCGTCACAAAGACCGCGGTGAAGGGAGGAAAGAAGCGCAGAAAGACCAGGAAGGAGAGCTACGCTATCTACATCTACAAGGTGATGAAGCAGGTTCATCCTGACACCGGGATCTCTTCCAAGGCGATGGGGATCATGAACTCTTTCGTCAACGACATCTTCGAGCGCATCGCCGGTGAAGCGTCTCGTCTCGCTCACTACAACAAGCGCTCCACCATCACTTCCAGAGAGATCCAGACCGCCGTGCGTCTGCTGCTGCCCGGGGAGCTGGCCAAACACGCCGTGTCTGAGGGCACCAAGGCCGTCACCAAGTACACCAGCTCCAAGTAGATCACCGGAGACTGTTAGACCACCAAAGGCTCTTTTAAGAGCCACCCAACTATTCCTTTAAAGAGCCAATTAATTAACTGGTGTTTCTCTCACTGAATTTATAACGTTAGTAATTGTGTTCGGTCTGTACTTAAAGCGTATGTGAATTACAGTAAGTGTGAATATACACTAGTGCAATAGAGGACACAGCTTTTCTTTCTCTCCTATTCCTCTTCGTTCTCTCGCTCAGATAATAAACATTAAAGTGGACAATCGGCATCTGTCTTTGGTTGGGTCTATTCATTAATTTATACATTTCGTGTAACAAATATTGGCGGTTATTCAAACATTATCAGATTAACTCAGGTTTTTTTTATATTTAAAGAGCTGTTTGTGGAGCATAAACAAACTTTAATTAAAAAGCGTAGAAAGAGGAAAATAAAGTTGTCTTTTTAACGTTTGTTAAGCCTTTATAAGAAACCGTCTCTTTTATTTCTCCAAATAATGGAATGAGCCAAACTGTCGTCTCGGATTCTGATTGGACTGTTGTTGTGTGACGTCACTGGCGTGCGACGGCGCCGCTGCAGCGATGGAAAGATGCAGAAGGGGAAGAAGAGAGAAAAGACATGAAACGGAGGCAGTCTGGTGGAGAGATGAAGAGGAATCATACTGAATCCAGCTCGGAGGTGAGAGAGACGGGTTTATTGAAATAACTAACACTGACTGAGCGATTATAATAACAATGGCCGTTTCTCAATATCAGTCAGCTCGTTCAGTACACTGTATTACAATACAACGACATATCAAACACACTGCCGCACTTGTTTTCATGTAAACGTATTAATAGACGCAAAAATGTAGTTCAGGGAACATACAAACATTACAGTTAAACGAAATATTATATCAAACAGCGTTGCCTCTTTTCTGTTTCATTAAAATATTAATAGCCACAAAAAATGATATCAAGCACCAGTGCCTTTTTGATTTCTTCAAAATATAAAACAACTATTTTCGTTTTCCTATAAAACATTGATATGTGGTTTAGGTCATATGTGCACATATACACTGATTATCTTTACTGTAATTGTAATTACGATTAGAACATTTCTAGGCTGGACTACTGCAATGCTCTTCTAGCTGGACTTCCATCAAACACAATCAAACCTCTACAAATGATTCAGAATGCAGCGGCACGACTGGTCTTCAACGAGCCCAAAAGAGCCCATGTTACACCTCTCTTTGTGTCCTTGCACTGGCTCCCGGTTGCACCTTGCATCAAGTTCATCAATATATTTTGTAGAACCAAATCACCCACCCTGCCGTTAATCAGTCCTTGTCTAGCTTGGTCTAATCTGAACAATGTGTGAAACTATTACGAGCACTTATTTAATTTTCTTGCTGTATTTCATCCATTATAAGTCGCTTTGGATTAAAAACATCTGCTAAATGAATAAATATAATTGTAAACTTTACACTGGGGTTTGAATCCTGGTAATGAATTGTAACATTGTGTTATTTGGGTTGGTGTCTGTCAGGCTTTAATTTGTACCGTGTGTGATTTCTGCTAAATGTGAAAGGAGCCGGAGGTTCCTCAGGAGCCCAGTGATCTGGAGGAGGGAGGACTGGACCTGAACAAGATCTTCAGACCCATCAGCTCCTACATGCAGGACCGCAAGGAGATGCTGGAGCAGTGTTTGCATGTGCTGGGAGAGAATAAACTCAAACACATGCTTCCGGACGAACTGAAGGTACCTTTGTGTGTTTTGTGCTTATATAAAATAACTGATGGTTGCCCTGCTGATTGTTGATGTCTGTGTGTCAGCATTTGTCCCATTTGCAAGGAACGGTTAATATATTATGGTGCTAAAATCAGCTCACTTAGTCACATCAGTGAAAAATCCATGATACAGGTGTCAGTAGTACATGTAATGCATTAATATCACCACATTTAATAAGGATTGATTTATGGAAAGGATTTAGTTTGGACACTTTTAAAAGCAGATGTTGTCATGATGATAATCACACGGTCAGTAAGATTCATGTATTAATGTGGACGAAGCTCCAGGTATAACAAACTAAAAAAACACTGGTCACGGTAACAAAACCATTATCAGTGAGACATCAGTTTATGGAGTCAGCTTCTGTGTTGTGCTCTTAAAAAATAGTTTATAACATTCATATTTAAACATTCAAGATTACATTAAAAAGGCAGGTCCACCTCTGCTGAATTATAGATTGGTTATCTTTCACTAATTTTCCAGTTTATATTAACAGAAAACCAAAACACTTCATTAATGCCTCAAATCATCTCATTCTTCCATAACTCTAGCAAAAGTGTTCACCAAACAAACACTCGATCACTCATAACACAACGACCTTAAATACACTAACAGGCAGCATTATACAGTGTTTTCTTTTGTAAAGTGTATTCTGTCACGTTCACTCCTCAATCGAGGGGTTGAGGAGGAACTAACAAGAAAACTAAAGTAAAGATGTGGCTCTAAAATAATAAATATAAAACTTAGCCAAAGAAAAATGACAGCAAACCAAGTGTGGGTGAATCTCCTTTCCTCCTATCCCAGCTCAAGTTTACATCCACAACACTTTTAATTAACACCACCCAAACACAGAATATTATTCTCAAATGAAGTGGTTTTATTGCCACCTTATCAAAGTCAATTAAATATCAAACAAAGATCGATAAACAGAAAAACTACCAAATCATCAGAAGAGGGCAATGCCAAAATAATAATCAAAAGATCTTCCTAGAGTTTAAACGATATGAATTAACTACTAAAAGAAAAGCAAATTAAAGACAGTTGTCTTACCTCTCTCTCTGACTAACCTAAAAACAGGAGAACAACAGAAAGGGGTTAAAACCCCAAAAAATAGGTGCCCCTACACGGTTTTACTGTTTAACTCACACAAGGATCAACTGTCCACTTCGTATTCACACAAGATTCACCGATTCACTTTATTTAACCGCAGTTACACAACACGTTTAGCTCTCCGAGCTCATCTTCTCAGCCGCGGAAAACAACCACCAGTATACACAACACGAATTACGTCACGGGACGTAACACTTTACAAAACAAGAAAGATCAACCCGATCCCATGAAAGTGCATATAAATAGTACGCCAAATAAAAATGAAAACTTGTGGTATTGATACGCAAAAATGGTCTTTATGTGTGTATATGCTACGCGATGGGTATGATTAGGGATTGGGGGTGGATGCGTATCATATGTACACCAAAGTCCATTTTTGCATATCAAAACCACAAGTTTTTATTTGGAGTACTATTTATATGCATTATCATGAGACCGGGCTCCAATGATACTCTCTACAGATTATAATTCTCTGCAGTATATGCATTATATGTTGCATGTTTACATTACAGCAAAAAATATTCCTAAGTTTTTCCCTTTTGTATAGATTGTAATGAAAGTGAAAGACTAACACAACTGCTTTGATATTTTAGTTTTTTTTTTTTACATTCAGAATATTTTTTCTATATGATATTACTATAGAAATGTTGCCATTTTCTGTCTTAATTTGTGTACTGTGCTACATTTTAAACTGAAATGTAATTTTTTTAAACCGGTATGTAAATGTGCAAATTGATTTGTATGGCATTATACAATTTTGGGTGGTGTTTGTGTCAAAGTGATCAAATAATTGGTGTAATTTGACAGATGTGGTCACGAATGACTTTTGTGCCAAAGCACTGATAAATGATCCACGGTTTAGCCCACATAGACTGTGTTCACTGTGTGAAGAGTTTTGACAAAAGTGACCTAAGTTCTTAGAAATATCTCCTAGTGATTGTGTAAAAAAACAACAACTGTAAGTAACTGAAAAAGTGACAGGGATGTTTGTTAGGTTTTACATCGAAACTGTCATGCGACTAATGATAACATGTAAATAGTAACTCTGTTCTGATTTCCCAAACCCTAAAATATTAATGTTGGAAATGTGTAGTGTTTTTATTGTCTGTTATAATAAAGGGCTGTTGTTTCCCGCAGGACTGTTCGTTTAGTGAGATGAAGAAACTGTGCTGGGATCAGCTGCAGCAGCTCTCTGAGATTCATCTGCTGGAGATTCTGGAGGGTAAATCTTTAAAGGGGTCATCGAATGTACAATTTATTTTACAAGTTGTTTGAACATAAATGTGTTGGAAGTGTGTGCAAACATTAGGGGTGTCACGATATTAGTTCCCCCCCGGGAACTCGAGCTGCGTCGAAAACGCTAGGGGAACGCCATCAGCGATATCAAGATGTCAGGTGCGGGTTACGTCATGACCAGGAAGCTTAAAATCCAAGATGGCGGTGCGCATGAGTGCAGCGGCTTTTGGCTCACCGGTACGGTGCTTGTGTTTTATGTATGTCTTATTGTGTATGCTCATTTGTGCTAAGTTTTGTCAAGCGAAGCAAGTCTATAGCCGGCAGGAATTGATTAATATTGGACTGCAATCCAGAATGGCCATTACAGCTGACTTTCAGCAAGCAAACAGTATCCCCGCGGACATAGCGAAACCTCCTGGATCTACATGGATTGTCATCGGGTGCATCAAGCAGCGCAGGCGGCGGAAAGAGAGGAAACAAAAGCGAGGCTGCCGGGCGGGCCTACTTGCTAGCTGCCATACAAACCACCGCTCCCGAGTTTATTTCTCTCCAATGCCAGGTCCTTCACACACAAAATGGACGACATGGAGCTATTGATAGCCAACAACAACTCATTACGTGACTGCTGTGTGATTATAATAACTGAGACCTGGCTACACCAGGGGATTCCCAATGCTGCTGTACAGCTGGCAAGCCGCACACTATATCGCGGGGACCGTACCATGGATTCTGGTAAGAGCAAAGGTGGAGGACTTTGCATGTATGTATTAAATGACTGGTGCTCACAGAGCCGCATCATAGAGAGCCACTGCTCACCTGATATAGAGTCCATGACAGTCATATTTAGACCCTTTTATCTGCCGCGAGAGCTAACAGTGGTTGTTGTTACTGCTGTTTATATCCCACCTGATGCTAACATTAGCTCAGCTCTCACCTATTTGCACATTATCATTAGTAAACACCAGAGGGCCTATCCGGATGGAGTTCATATCATAGCTGGTGATTTCAACCAGGCATGTTTAAAGACTGTCCTTCCAAAATTTTCACAATATGTAAAGTGTGCCACGAGAGGAAGTAACACACTTGATCGTGTGTATTCTAATATTAAGCATGGCTATAGAGCCGTGCCTCTGCCGCATTTGGGTCTATCTGACCACGTCTCACTGTTCCTTGTCCCAGCCTATACTCCCCTCAGGAAACGGATGAATCCAACTACTAAAACTATCAAAACCTGGCCTGAGGGAGCACTATTCCAACTACAAGACTGTTTTGCTAGGACTAGATGGGGCTTATTTAAACATCAGGATGTGGCAGAATATACACAAACTGTTTTGTTCTACATTGCCAGCTGTACTGACATTGTCACTGAGGAGAAGTATGTCCGGGTTCTGGATCCATGGTCCAGAAACCATGGATGACGTCAGAAGTTCATACTCTCCTCAGAGCCCGTGATATGGCCTTCAAATCAGGTGAAAGGGCTCTTTACAGTGCTGCAAGAGGTAACCTAAAAAGAGGCATCAAAACTGCTAAGCTGGCTTACAAGAGGAGGATAGAGGAACATTTTACTGGCAACAACACAAGGCGGGTGTGGCAGGGAGTGCAGCACATTACGAACTTCAAGGGCAGCGCCACTACTGGCAGTAACTCCAGCGCATCACTGGCAGAGGAGCTAAACTGTTTCTTTGCACGTTTTGATAAGACGTCTCCACTCCAACATACATCTCTACCTGTTACAGGCACCCAGTCACTGACTCTACAGGAATATGAGGTGTTTAGGTTAGTAAATCCAAGAAAGGCTGCAGGCCCTGATGGAGTGCTTGGAAAGGTACTCATGGCCTGTGCCTTGAAGTTGCTGCTGCTGTCTTTACAGATATTTTTAATCAGTCCCTGTCACAAGCCATCGTACCAGCCTGCCTTAAATCAGCCATTATCATTCCCGTCCCTGGTCCACAAATACAACAGCGGCTGTTAAAAAGGCACAGCAGCGTTTGCACTTCCTGCGAGTCCTAAAGAAAAAGCGTCTGTGTCAAAAACTACTGGTGGCATTCTACCGCTCTGCCATAGAGAGTGTTTTAACATACTGTCTTACGGTGTGGTATGGGGGTTGTTCATGAGCTGAC
This sequence comes from Gymnocypris eckloni scoliostomus, assembly GCA_027564155.1. Taxonomy (NCBI): domain Eukaryota; kingdom Metazoa; phylum Chordata; class Actinopteri; order Cypriniformes; family Cyprinidae; genus Gymnocypris; species Gymnocypris eckloni. Next base: position 1,893,257 of record CM050413.1, on the reverse strand, counting down.
AAAAAAGCTCTGCAGAGGGTCATAAAGAACGCTCAGAATATCATTGGCTGCCCTCTCCCTTTACTACTGGACATTGCTAACACTCGGTATCTTTCCAGAGCAAAAAACATTGTTAAGGACTTCTCTCACCCCGGTCACCATCTGTTTTCCCTCCTACCTTCGGGAAGGCGATACAGGTCAATTAAAACATGCACAGACAGATTTTCAAATAGTTTTTATCCAAGAGCCATTCAGTCCCTGAACTAAGGATGCTTTGTGGACTGTGCAATAATTTCTGTATTTCAGAACTGTACTTTATTGTCTTACCTGCATCATTCACATTGCTTACATATATTTGATTACGTATAGTGGTCTATGTGTATGTGGTTATCATATTGTAGCACCTCTGTGTGTAGTCTTTGAAATTTCGTTGCATTTCGATGCAATGACAATAAAAGCTTGAAATTGATAAAAGCACGTGAGGTGCAGCCGGCGCCAGATTTCTGTCACTCAGCAAAGCTCTCTGTGTGTGTCAGTCACGATATATGTTAAAAAGTATGCATTGTGAGCGGTTACCACTGCGTACACTTCACTCCCGGAGGGCTCTCTTCACGGAGGGAGCCTTCACTAGCTTTACTCGTGGTGCTGGCCCCGCTTCCGCCGAGTCGGAGTGGAGGCTGCATTCGTGGGGTTCGCAGTTGGATCTGGCATAGGGAATGGAGACGGGGGAGTCCCTATCTTCTTCCTTACCTGCCAGATTCACTGCCCGCTCTCTGGGATTTCTTCCCACTCTGCAGTTACTTTCCCTCAGGGAGCGGACTCGGCGCTTCTCCTATCTTCCTCCGAGGAGGTGGATGTGAAGAGCGCTGATTATTTGCCCCCTCAATCCCCACAATACGAGGAGCTATTGGAGGTAGTTACTCGCGCGTTTGCCAAGTTAAACATCGATTGGCCCGCCGAGAAAAAGACCCAACCACACCGAGGTGTCAACGATCGTGGAAGAAACCATTCTTGGCCCGTTTATTCATCCACCGCCTCTGATTATTATGGCAATGTGGCGGGGCTGAGGCTGTGTGGTGCAGAGATGCCCCGGGTTGAGCAGATGCTTGCGGGCTATCTGTCACCCGGTGCGGCATCATCTCTGAAGGCTCCGGTCTTGCCCTCCAAGCCGCTGTGCGCAACATCAGCGCTGGTGGGCAAGAGGTACACGGCAGCGGGTCAGGCTGGTGCATGTCTGCAGACTACGTCAGTGTTACAAGCGCACCAAGCCGACCTGCTAAAATAACTAGATGAAGGCGAGCAAGTCAGTTCTAATGATATTGTAGAACTGAGGAGAACCGCTGACCGCCCGGGCGGTCCATGGCAGCGCTAGTGGCGGCGGAGAGGCATTTATGGTTGACTCTATCCGATATGAAGAAGAACATGGTCTTCCTAATGGACCCCCTGTTTGCGCCTTCTGGTCTGTTTGGCGACACTTTCAATTCCGACGTCAACAGATACCAGGAGGGTCGTAAACAGGTGGTGGCATTTCAGCGGTTTCTCCCTCGCCCTTTTATAGTTCTGGGGGCTGCTGAACGGGAGCAGCCCCAGCCGTGTACCAGCTCCTCATACAGGGAGATTCAGAAACAGAGCGGAGTGTACCGCATTACACGGTGTCTGTCTCTCCTCAGCACCCTCTGGAGATCGTTCTGCCAACCCTGCCAGGTTTCAGGGCACAGCGGTCTCCAGCGAGTGCTTCTCTTAGTTCTTTCCACCCAGAATCGTTGCGGAGCTGAGAGCCTCGCCACCCATTCGGGGGTCTCTCGAGCAGCTACTTCGGACATCTCCTGCCGGTCCTTCGCTCCAGGGCACTGAGCTAGCAGCTCCAAGCACACCCAGAGACCGGTCTCGAGAGACTGGTTCCCTTAGTAGATTATTTTGCAGCATGGAAACTACTGCCAAATGTATCTCGTTGGGTCCTGCAGACTGTAGAGAAAGGCTATCGCATTCAGTTCTGCGCTCCGCCGCTGCCTTTCAAAGGAATTTTTCTCTCATTAGTGAATCCCGAGCAGGCTGTGGTATTAGAACAAGAAGTGATCTCTCTCTTGAGGAAGGAGGCCATCGAGGTGGTACCTCCTCTCGACAGGGAGTCAGGGTTCTACAGCCGGTACTTCATTGTTCCAAAGAAGGATGGTGAGTTGCATCCAATTTTAGATCTGCGGCTATTGAACCGCTCAGTCATGCGTCTGAAGTTCAAAATGCTCACTGTCGAACAGGTCGTGTCTCAGAACAGGTCCGAGGACTGGTTTGTAATGATAGATTTAAAAACGCTTATTTCCATGGATCCATTCTTCCCGGTCACAGGAAGTTCCTGAGGTTTGCTTTCAGGGGCAAAGCTTACCAATATTGGGTTCTTCCTTTCGGCCTAGCACTCTCACCCCAGACTTTCACAAAGTGTGTGGATGCTGCTCTGACTCCAGGGCATCCGCTTACTCAATTACATCGACGATTGGTTGATTTTAGCTCAATCAGAGCAGATGGCGGTTCGACATCGAGATGCACATCTGGGCATGGTGTGGCATTCGACCACGATGCAGGCACGTTTGTCTCCTGCTTGGATCGAGTCGATTCTCACTGTAGCCAGGAGAGTCAGAGAAGGCCTGTCGTTCACTGTCAAGCAGTTTAAAAAATTGCTGGGTCTGATGGCAGCTGCGTCTAACGTGATACCTTTTGGCCTGCTGTACATGGTGGCTCAAGACCAAGGGGTTCTCCCCGAGGGGAAACCAGCTTCACATGAACAAGGTCATGCGGCGATGCCTACGTGCCTTGGACATGTGGAGGAAACCTTGGTACTTGTCTCAGGCCCCGGTATTGGGAGCTCCTTGTCACTGCGTAACGCTAGCGATGGACGCTTCCCTGACCGGTTGGGGAGCGGTCATGAGTGGCCACCCTGCACACGGTCTGTGGAGTGGTCGCCATCTCAAGTAGCACATCAACTGCCTGGAGATGCTGGCAGTGTTTCGAGCACTCTTTCTTCCAGACCTAAGAGATCGCCATGTGTTGGTACGCACAGACAATACAACTTATTTATTTTTTTATATCAACCACCAGGGAGGTCTATTAATATAGATATTTATATATATAGATATTTATCTCACAATTCTAACTTATTTTCACAGAATTGCGTGATATAAAAAAACATGTATATACATGATAAAGACATGTACTGATAAAATAAAATGTATAATCTGAAGGCACTGTAAGTCGCTTTGGATAAAAGCGTCTGCTAAATGCATAAATGCAAATATAAACTCACATTTAAAGTCCGGATTTGAGTTGGAAAAAGACTGATATGTTCTCATAATTACGAGTTTATATCATGCGATTCTGAGAAAAAAAGGTCAGAATTGTGAGATAAAAAGTTGCAATAACCATTGTTATTTTTTATTCAGTGGCAGAAACAGGCTTTCATACAATAGTCCATCTATAGAAACATTGGGGAATCAGTCAAATTAAGTTTTACTTTATTTCTTTAGTTTTTATGTTTTACCCAGTGAACATAAGGAGACCGATAAACACAGGGCACATGCATTTTCATTTCTTCTTCAGGTCACAGCTTTGTCTGTCTTCTTTGAAGCTCTCGATGATATAACAAGAGAGAACATAGTCAAGTTCAACAGTATGATGAAGAAATATGAACATCAAAACTGATACTTTAACTTGTGTACCCGTATTTTAATTTCTAATCTATAGTTGCGCCAGTGCCAATGAAGTCATGGAGTTAACGTGCCTCTAATTCAGTTTTAGTTCAATTCAGTTGCCTCTAATTCATGTGCGCCTAACGACTACAGATGAGGCATTAAGTGCATGCACTGTGACCAACTTTACATTTATCAGAGTTTAATGCGGTCGCTCAGTTGTTCTAGACCAGTTCTAATCATGATTTTAACAAATAAACCAAGTTCTACGCACATGTTTTGGCCATGACTTGATTGCAAATACAAAAATTAGACGAGTAAAGAAAATGCGGTACTTATTAAAATAATCACCCCTTTATTTAAATAAATGAACACAGTAAACCATTGTTAACATGTTAATGTAATGTATCCCATTTAATTTCTAGTAAAATAATGGAAACTTACTGTCTGGACAATATTGAACATGGTTCTTCTCGGAGTAGCGCGGCCTCGAACTGCGTCGTCTTCTTGTTTGACATGTGTCAGCGTTAAGGTGCAATACTGCCACCTGTTAATTTTAAATATTGTGGTAATCACCAATACTGGTATATCGTCACACCCTAAATTAACATGATGTCGATATTTCATGATTTAAATATCATAGTTATCATCAATACTAGTATATCGCGACACCCTTTGTACTCATCCATCCTATAATCATAAAAACCCACCCAGATATTTTGAAATCCCTGTTTTAAAATCCCTTTCTCAAATCAGGCTGTTCTGAGATTCCTGTCAGAATAATGTAGTTCTGTACAGGCCCCTCCCACAATAGTGGATTGACATGTCTGTCTTACCTTAACCCCGCCCCCCTGAGTGAGCCGAGAGCTGTCCCCCTCCGGTGCAGGGAAGACAAGATGTCTCTGATTAAGCGATTGCAGTATTTTGTTGTTGGATGCAATAATGAATATAGCAGTTGTCATTTACTCCTGACATCTGAGCCGCTGAAGACACAGAGGGTTAACATTACTTTCATTTTGAAGGGAATGCATCCCCAATCTGCCCTAAAGGCATTTATGTTCTCGCAAATCATTCGTAATCCAGCTTCATCTACAGAATAATTGAGTATAAGGTTATTTTATGAATCTTTGCAAATCGCCTTTCCTAATAAAGTGCTTGTTAGCCAGTTTCGCGGCTGAAGTTTACAGTCTGCTCATTACCCCACGGAAGAAAGGGGCGGAGTCAGCAGAGTCATTAGCATTTAAAGCAACATGGACTAGAATGGCTTGCTGAAAACAGAGCTGATTTTGACCGAGTAAAGGTGTTTTTTTTTACACTTCCATTGATATATTTTAACCAAAGTATGTTATAGAGTTTTCATTAAAACCCTAAAGAATCATATCAACTTGTGGAAAATGGGCATCCGATGATCCCTTTAATCTGTCTCTGAATAAACAAATAAAAAGCTACATCGAGTTCCACTGGTACCTTTGTATTATGTTTGATTAAGTTTATTATTTTGTTTGTTTGCAAAGGTAAAGAGTTATCAGCCGAACCTGAAGAGAATAACTTTCCTGACAGTCAGTAAGTCAAAACTCTCTAAATTATTAAAATAACAAACTTATAATTTAACTTTTGACAATGTTTTGATTTAACATTGACAGGCAGGACAGTAACGTGGACTCCACTTCATCTCTGAGAGAAAACCCTGAAACAGAAGAACATGGTAAATTACTCATTATAGATTTAGACTATTATTCCTGAGTGTTTGAATGAGTGAAAATGAGGCTTTGATGTAAATCCGTGTCTTTGTGTGTGTGTGTGTGTATCTGTGTCTGTCTGCGTGCGTGTGTGTGTGTATCTGTGTTTTTCTGTGTGTCTGTGTTCATCAGGCGCAGGTTCAGCAGAAGACAGTGATGTTCTCAGCATCAACGCAGACATTGACGACAGTGACATCGAGGGTCATAAAGCGGTCAAAGCTGAAGAACCGAGATGAAGCTGTGTCTCAGACGAGCCCAAAGCAGAGCTCCAGCACGACATCGACAGAAGCGTGAGTGAAATCCTGGCTCCGTCTGGCTCTGAACACATCGATCTGAGGAAGCGTCTCTGGAAAAACCAGCCGCTCCAGAAACAGAGAAGCAGTCGACTCAGCAGCTGGAGCTACTGGAGCTGGAGATGAGAGCCAGAGCCATCAAAGCACTTATGAAAGCCAGCGAGATCAAGAAACGCACCGACCGCTGATCAGACATTCAGCTTAAAGTCTGATAAAGACATGTTTGACTCCGTGTAATAAAGAGCATCTGTGGACTTTTTATTAAAATTCCAGAATCAAAATGTTCCTCTGTTTGTCCCCAAACACACGTTCAGTTGCTAAAATATCTGTGGATCCGGAAGATGGTTGAGTTTGAAACTTTTTTTTTGTTTTTGTGTAATGACAAAAAAAATGAGCAATGCTAGCCTATAGTACAAACAGTTCAACATAAATAATTAGAAACGGTTCTTTTTCTCCCTGAAAAGAGTAAAAATAATAATCTATTAGTTTATGGAAACTAAAACACGACTGTCTGATGTTTGGGAACTTCAGCAACAATATCATATGTTCATTATTTGTTCCGCAGAATCATAACAATAAAATAAATATGTATCCGTAAGAACAATTCATATGCAATTGAAGATTAAAGAACTAAACAAACTGATGTGCCAAATAATGCTGAATAATAAATTAATATGTACACAGAATAGAAACCGCTTGAACTAATTTTATGTTTTTATGTTGTCAAGAATGAACAAGAAACAGACAGCCTGGGTTTATCAGGACAGAATCAGGATGATAAACTTCACAGGTGAGAACAAAGAGTGGCTTTTAACACCGGGCTGTTTTTACATTGTATACAATCTATTAATACACAAGTGTTTGTAGGATCATATATGCACCAATCATAAAAAAACATAATTAGCAAAATATAGGGAAACAATGTAACATTAGTACGATACACAACTTGGTATGGTATTCTTCATGACCATATTTTGCATCCCTTAATCCTTCGTAATACATAAACTTAACAACTACAACCACTACCTTACAAGCTATTAATAACCTAATACCTAACTACAACCTTACAAGCTGTAAATGAAGAGTTTGAGGCAAAAGTCATAGTGAATAGTGAATATGTGTTCCCCATACTAAAGTGTTAAAAAATACTTTAGGATACAAATGATTGGTTATTGTCCAGCAGTGTACTTGTTATGTTCTTCTGTATGTCACTATTCCCTGTATGTACATGTTTCAAACAGTACTTTATTTAGACCGAGGCAGAAGTGAATTCAGAGTTAAGAGTGAATGAAGCAGAAAGTTTCAATGAAGCTTCAGAGGTAAGGACAGATTATTTACAGCATTGTCTATGATCAGATATTATTATACCTTTATCATAGATTAATCAGACTCATTTGTTCTTTTTTATTCTTCAGTTTTAAGTAGCTTTATATATTTAAGATATGTTAGCTTTAATACTGTGTCAAAAAGCTACTATTTTAAACGAACCAGCCAGAAAGCTTAAAGGAAATGTCACTAAATGTGTATTTCATCTCGTTGTTTAATTGATTTAGGGTCTACATACCTTGACATGTTTGTCAGTTGGGCTCAATACATAGTTTATTTGCAATAGTTTGTTTTGAATTACTTTTGTATTTAATTCCTGAAACATGGACTGTATAATAGAACAGAACAGAATAAAGTATGTGAATGTGCAAGTATCCATTACTGTGTGCCATGTACTGTACATACAACATACAATATGTAAACAATAGCACTCTTGTAAGGACATCTTTTTAACTTATACTCATAAAGGTGCACATTAGTACCTTAGAGTACCAATATGTACCTTAATGTACAACTTTAAAACTTTTGGGGTAAATAAGGTACACAGATGTCCTTTTAAGGGTACTGTCCCAGTGACAAGCTTTTATTTAATTCTTTATTTTTTCTCTCTTTCTTTCCTTTTGTTTTATAATCATATATAATAATACAACCATAAAGCATATTAAGCAAAAAAAGTATGATAAAATCTGTCAATTAGACAAGGGTTAACTGAAAAAAACAGGTATAACACTAGACGTTCCACCCCCCCCACTTTTGAAATGATGGCTATGCCCCAGACAAAAAGAAAAGCCTGAGTAAAGTCTGTCATCAAAGTATTTCTGTATAATTGTATAATTGTCTTACACGACTGTGTTATTAAACAGCAGCATCCAGCTCTGAACGCAGTGACAGCATTTATTGTGTTATGTCTGCTCGCTCTGAGGTGCAAGTCATTTAGCTGAAAAAGAGAAATATATAGTTTTGAAGTCAAAATGTTACACCTTTCAGAATCTTTTACCAAAATAAGAGGGATCATACATAATGCATGTTATTGTTTATTTTGTACTGACCTGAATATGATACATCTCATAATTTTTTTGTACATATAGTCCACAAGAGAAAATAATAGTTGGATTAAAAAAAATGACCCATTCAAAAGTTTACACCCCCTTGGTTCCTAACACTGTGTTGTTATCTGAATGATCCACAGCTGTGTGTTTGTTTAGTGATAGTTGTTCATGAGTCCCTTGTTTGTCCTGAACAGTTAAACTGTTAACTGTTAAAAGATTCAAACACTCACCAATGCTCCAGAAGGAGAAACATTCATTAAGAGCCGGGAGTGAACACTTTTGAACAGAATGAAGATATGTATAATGTATATTTTTCTTGTTTTTTCTAAATAGCATTTGTTTAATTTAGTACTGCACTTCAGAAGCTACAGAAGATAGTTACATGTTTTACAGAGGACACATTAAATGTTTGCTCTTAAAGCATGTTTTTTTCTTCTGATTCACTTCATTGACACAGAGTGTTATGTATCTGAGTGAAGAGAAGGATGATAAAAGAAGGAAACAAGGACAGGAGACTCGTTCAATTCAAATGGAAAACAAATAATATCATATTATGTAAAACATATTAAACATGCAGCATCACTACTGTGGAGACAACGAGCCAGTGTCACCGACTTCATCTCTTAAACCAAAAACAAAGAAAGCACTAGTTTATCTATGAATTATTAAAATTTAAATGTTTTACTCTGACACATTCACAATCATTGCACTGTGGCAAGCTTTATGCATGTGCTTGAACACTTGCTATGTATGCAATTAAAGGCTCATTATAATTATTTAAATGGTGTATTAATAAACATGCGATTAGTCGACTAATGCTTAAAAGTAATGACTAGTCGACCAGTCACATTTTTAGTCGAGGTCAGCCCTAGTTAATATGATAAACAAGAATAAAGAAACACAGACATTCTCCTCATCTGTAGCACAAAGAGCTAATCAAAACATATATAATATAATAAAGTGTGTCTGTGGCTCAGTGGCAGCACAAAGGTTGTGGGTTCGATTCCCAGGAAACACACATACTGATAAAACAATGTATAGCCTGAATGTACTGCAAGTCGCTTTGGATAAAAGCGTCTGCTAAATGCATACATGTAATATGTTTAACAAAACTTTATAGACATAATTAAAATAAAAATCTCAAATGCTTACACCTTCAATAAAGATTGGAATCTTGCCAATTTTATTATTATTAATATTTTTTGGTGAAAATGGTGGCTTATTCCTATAAAGTCATATTAACTAATTCCTCAATTTCCAAACTACTACTATTAGTATTACTATTATTATTATTATAGATCGTCTGCTGACCAGACATGAGTCTCAAACAGACTCGAAGTCTCCAGATGTTTGTGCTTCAATCCGCCCAAAACAGCAGCTGTATAAAACACTACACACGCCCTTCACTGATGATCATTTCATTATATTCACTTTCAGACTGTTTCTGAAACACACAGAGGATGATTTTAATCTTTTATCAACTTTTACACTTAAACAAGGCGTTAGATTTACACGCGGCTGTGTTCCGTGGCTGATGATCTCCTCGAGTTTGATCTGATCGGGACAAAACTAACATTTCCTCGCCACGTATTTTAGTCTCCACAGAAAGACAAGAACCTCTGCTTGGTGTTCACTGTGTTTCTACTGCACTAAACTATTTTATCACTCGAGTTTTGTCCTTAAATGTAGGAGAAGAAAACACAATCGCGAGAGGCTCGCGGAGGCGCGCAGACACCGAGCGGCGGGTTGAGTCTATAAGGTTCTCATGTGTTGTTTAAGAGCGCGGCGCCGCTCGAGCGACACTCATTGAACTCAGTGTTTGAAAGACTGTAAATCCGCTCCGAGAAATGGCAGAAACCGCTCCAGCTGTTGCCGCTCCGCCGGCCAAAGCGCCCAAGAAGAAGTCCGCCGCCAAAGCCAAGAAAGCAGGTCCAGGCGTCGCTGATCTGATCGTCAAAGCCGTGTCCGCGTCCAAGGAGAGGAGCGGCGTGTCCCTCGCCGCGCTGAAGAAAGCTCTCGCCGCCGGCGGCTACGACGTGGAGAAGAACAACTCCCGCGTCAAGATCGCCATCAAGAGCCTGGTGACCAAAGGCACCCTGCTGCAGGTCAAAGGAACCGGTGCCTCCGGCTCCTTCAAGATCAGCAAGAAGCAAGCCGAGACCAAGAAGAAAGCGGCTCCTAAAGCCAAGAAGCCCGCGGCCAAGAAACCCGCTGCTGCCAAGAAGCCCAAGAGCGCAGCGGCAAAGAAGCCCGCCGCTAAGAAATCACCCAAGAAGGCCAAGAAACCCGCCGCAGCCGCTAAGAAGGCGACGAAGAGCCCCAAGAAGGCGAAGAAGCCAGCGACGCCAAGAAAGCAGCCAAGAGCCCCAAAAGACCAAGACTGCCAAACCCAAGACGGCGAAGCCTAAAGCTGCAAAACCTAAAGCTGCAAAGCCTAAAAGAGCAGCTCCCAAGAAGAGATAACAATCTTCTGTTTATTCCCCAACGGCTCTTTTCAGAGCCACCCACAAACTCCAGAGAAAGAGCCAAAGACCTGCATTTAAACTCTTAGTGGAAGTACGTTATTATTAGACTGTATGAGTTTACCTAGACTCACAATGTGTTACATATTGAATGTTTAGAAAATTAGTTATTCACATGTTTAATAGGAACCCCTTTAATGGACCATCGACATAAATTTAGTACAAAAACAATGTGACCCTGGATCACAGAATCAGTCTTAATTAGCACAGAATCAGTCTTAATTAGCACAGAATCAGTCTTAATTAGCACAGGTATATTTGTAGCAATAGCAACAATTCATTGTATGTTTAAAAATTATCCATGTTTATTTTATGCCAAAATCATAAGGATCGTGGTCCATTAAGATATTTTTTAAATGTCCTACCATAAATATATCAAAACATACGTTTGAATTAGTAAAATGCATTGCTAAGAACTTCATTTGGACACCTTTAAAGGTGATTTTCTCAATATATATTTTTTTTGCAGCCTCAGATTCCAGATTTCCAAATAATTGTATCTCAGCCAAATATTGTTATATCCTAACAAACCATACATCAATGGAAATATTATTTACTCAGCTATTTATTCAGATGTATACATCTTAGTTAAAAAAAGACTTGTGACTGCTTTTTTGATCCAGGGTCACATGTTTACTAATGTTTTTTTCATTGATATTTATTTAAAATTATTCAACACCCATCACAAATTATTTAATATCATGTGTTTAGTCTGAATGCAGCACAATCGGCCTCCAGCTGTGGAGGCGTGGCTTTGGTGGTCAGTGTTGGAGGGAAGTTCAGTGATTGGTTTAAAATCTTACACTGTTCTAAACCAATGGGCGACTGGCACGCTGCTTTAAACAAGAACAGCGGGACTCAGAGCTTTATTATTTCTGTCTGTAATTCAAACAGTTATTTCATCAATCAATAATGAGTGGCAGAGGCAAAACCGGCGGCAAAGCGAGAGCGAAGGCCAAGACTCGGTCGTCCAGGGCAGGGCTGCAGTTCCCCGTCGGTCGTGTTCACAGGCTTCTCCGCAAAGGTAATTACGGAGATCGCGTCGGTGCCGGTTCTCCTGTCTATCTGGCGGCTGTGCTCGAGTATCTCACCGCTGAGATCCTGGAGCTGGCTGGAAACGCCGCGAGGGACAACAAGAAGACCCGCATCATTCCCCGTCACCTGCAGCTGGCGGTGCGCAACGACGAGGAGCTGAACAAACTCCTGGGCCGAGTAACCATCGCTCAGGGCGGCGTGCTGCCCAACATCCAGGCCGTGCTGCTGCCCAAGAAGAGCGAGAAACCCGCCAAAGCCAAGTAACCGAGTCCGGTCTGCTTCAGCAACACAAAGGCTCTTTTCAGAGCCACTCACTTCATCTCATAGAGAGCGATTTTATAATAGTATGAGTTCATACATAAAGACAAATTATACAAACTAATGAAACGTTAAGCAAGTTATCATATTAAATAACATAAGTAAAAGGTGTTATACTGATATCTAAAAGGGTGTATTAGTGTGTGTTCGAGTAAAAGTTTAATTCCGTGATAAATATTAATGTTGAAGTTGTCTGATGTTTTATTGTACAGATAAGTTATTAATATTAATAATGAATGCATTTGGGGTCTGTACTTTAATACTGAAAAAAAACAATAGACAACACAAACATTCTATTGGGTTTCTGATCAACGGTTAATTCAATTTAATAAAATGTATAAAATTGTATCATTTTTCTTCAAACTGTAAATGATTTTAATTAACTTATGTGAAAATAATTTGAAATAAGTAAATTAAGACTTTTTAATCCAACATTTTTGACATCAAATACGTAATGTCATGTAACGTATACATTACGATTAATTATACCCAGACTATACACTTTTATCCCAATGCTTTCTTTATTATTTGATGTGTTTAACTGTAGTTGTTTGTGAAGCTGTTTTAAACACAAAGCTTGCATGATCTCTCTCTGATCAGAGGCTGTGAAAGCAGCTTTATATATTCAGATATAATTGTGATTTCAAAGGTTTAATACACAGAGAGGAATCATCATTTAGGAATAAGATGTGTTTTTAAAGTACAATGCTTTCAGACTTTGATGAGAAATGTCATGTATTGCTGGTTGGATGATTCACAGCATGCTATTATAATGTGTTGAACTATCAGTCACCAACGAGAAAGCATTGTTATAACTGCCTTTTAATGTCGGTGTACTCGGTGTTTTGCTAAAAGACCTTGATTCTGGAAATAAAATTGTATTAATTAATTAATGAATGAATGAACAAAGCATTTTGAGCGGGAACACAAACAGCCTCGTTTGAAAACAGAAGCTGTGCAGTCATTGGCTAGCAGTCATGCGCAGACGTCACACATCAGCCAATCACAAGCCTCAGCTCCTTCATGACATCATCATCTCGTGGTCATTTATGCTTTAAAAGCAGGCGCGGAACAGAGAGCAGTATTCTCTACATACTCAGATTGGAGAAAGAAGTTCAATCTTCGCGATGGCAAGAACCAAGCAGACGGCTCGTAAATCCACCGGCGGCAAAGCCCCGAGGAAGCAGCTCGCTACTAAAGCCGCCCGGAAGAGCGCTCCAGCCACCGGCGGCGTCAAGAAGCCTCACCGTTACAGGCCCGGGACCGTGGCTCTCCGAGAGATCCGCCGTTATCAGAAGTCCACCGAGCTGCTGATCCGCAAACTGCCTTTCCAGCGCTTGGTGCGAGAAATCGCGCAGGATTTCAAGACGGACCTGCGCTTCCAGAGCTCCGCTGTCATGGCCCTGCAGGAGTCCAGCGAGGCTTATTTGGTCGGTCTGTTTGAGGACACCAACCTGTGCGCCATCCACGCCAAGAGAGTCACCATCATGCCCAAAGACATCCAGCTGGCGCGCCGCATCCGCGGAGAGCGCTTAAACCCGCCGCTGCAGCGACACCCCAACGGCTCTTTTAAGAGCCCCCAACACTGCACTGAACGAGACCGTTTCCACTGTAACTGAATATAACCGATAATAATATAAACCCTGAACGAGACCGTTTCCACTGTAACTGAATATAACCGATAATAATATAAACACTGCACTGAACGAGACCGTTTCCACTGATTATATCAGATAATATAAATTTGAGATTACCAATACACTCAAATCTGTAGTCAGTTCTGTCTGTATTCACTCTGGGTCTTATTCATATTTCCCATTTTACTACAATGGAGTTTACACGCAAGCAGAAACATGAAATTAATGTTAAATTAACTGTTTCGCAATACTTTAGTTTAGATTAAATTATCCTAATTGTAATATGCATGTGTATACAGCCAAGTGTAATTATGTATACGGTTGATAATAAACAATTATAATTTGGCAAGTTTGAAGTGCGTCATGAATGTTAGTTGTGATGCTTAATGTAAAAATACACGTTACTTTGTTATCGTATGTGTATATTTAAGAGGAATTGAGAATCATTGGTATTAATATGAAATCTGCATCTCTCCGTTTACTTTGTTGCGCGTTCCTGCAGCTCTAGACAACGAACAGATGTTTGGGTAAAAGCGTCTGACAAATACATGCATGTAAATATATTGATCTTATATAAATCATTGTCAAATTAACTTGATAAAACATGGATTATAAATCGAAACAAAGGACAGAGATCCCTAGATTAACGTTAAACCACATTGTTTCTTGCTCTAACTGCTGGCGGGGGTGTGTCGTGTGACGCAGAACTGGTTTCGAATAGGTCCTGTAGGCAAATTTAAAACACCTCTCTGGCGATTCTTCACCCACATTTGTTTTCGTTGTCTGACTGAAACAGAAAGCATGTCTGGAAGAGGTAAAGGCGGGAAAGGACTCGGGAAAGGAGGCGCTAAGCGTCATCGTAAAGTGCTGCGCGATAACATCCAGGGAATCACCAAACCCGCCATTCGTCGTCTCGCGCGCCGCGGCGGCGTCAAGCGCATCTCCGGTCTGATCTACGAGGAGACCCGCGGGGTGTTGAAGGTGTTCCTGGAGAACGTTATCCGCGATGCCGTCACCTACACCGAGCACGCCAAGAGAAAGACCGTCACCGCCATGGACGTTGTGTACGCGCTGAAACGACAGGGACGCACCTTGTACGGCTTCGGAGGATAAACACTTCGATCAGGAGAACAAACCCAACGGCTCTTTTAAGAGCCACCCACACGGTCATAGAAAGAGCTGATGCTGTAATAACGTCTTTGTCTTAATTAAATAGTGGTTCTTAATTTTTTTTAAACAACGTTTTCCTAATAAAAGGCCTTAACATCTATTTAAATAGGTTGTAATTTTTCTGGTTAAATTATTACATTTGACTGGAAACAGCCTTATAGTGTGGATGTAATTTATTGATTAATTATAATAATTTGCCATGAAATATGCTTACATTTAAAAAGGCTGTAAAGATAAATTAAAGCATGCAGATGTATGTAAAGGCTCATTAAACCTGATGTAAATAATGCTTCGGAATAAATAGTTTGCACCAGAAATATCGGTGATGCAGAATATGGTGTGGATATTTTATTTGTAATATTGTTTGCTGATATGGAAAGTTAACAGTATATCATTGCAATAAAATTTGTTACAGCAATTATATATATATATATATATATATATTTATCTTACATATGTATACACACACATATGTATGTAATATGTGTATTTTCCATCACGGGTTTACATCTTACATTTTACTTTGAATTGAAGTCAGTTATAAAATAAAGAGAAAAACAATAAGGCATTGGTAAAAACGTTATAATTGGAAGGACAGCAGAGGAAAATAGTGTCGAATCATTATTGCTCTGTTTCTCCATATTCTCTCAATGGGTCTATAAGGGTTTAAAAATTACACTGTTGAGGCCCAGTTGTTTTCTTGTATTCAATATGACAAACAAAAAGAGCCGGAATTAAGACAGAAAGTTTAGTCATGTGGGCTGATCTCGCTCAAAATTGGAGGGGGGCTATCTTATCACTTGATTGGCTGTCGATCCGCTCGTGTGACTTCAAGTTGTCCAATCACAGTCGAGTTTATGGGTGTGATCTGTGGAAACACGCAATCAGAAGACTCCACATCTCTGTGTAAATTAGCATAGGTTAGTGAATAAACGGCTCTGTCCGGCTCTTTCTAATCATTGACTCTTTAAGCATCATCATGCCTGAACCAGCGAAGTCTGCGCCTAAGAAGGGCTCCAAGAAGGCCGTCACAAAGACCGCGGTGAAGGGAGGAAAGAAGCGCAGAAAGACCAGGAAGGAGAGCTACGCTATCTACATCTACAAGGTGATGAAGCAGGTTCATCCTGACACCGGGATCTCTTCCAAGGCGATGGGGATCATGAACTCTTTCGTCAACGACATCTTCGAGCGCATCGCCGGTGAAGCGTCTCGTCTCGCTCACTACAACAAGCGCTCCACCATCACTTCCAGAGAGATCCAGACCGCCGTGCGTCTGCTGCTGCCCGGGGAGCTGGCCAAACACGCCGTGTCTGAGGGCACCAAGGCCGTCACCAAGTACACCAGCTCCAAGTAGATCACCGGAGACTGTTAGACCCCCAAAGGCTCTTTTAAGAGCCACCCATCCACTCCTTTAAAGAGCGAATTCATTAAATGTGGTGTTTCTATCTATCTAATTCTATAACGTTAGTAATTTAGTTCGATGTGTATTTAATGCATATGTGAATCACATAAGTGTGTGAAGACACGACAGCTTTTCTTTCTCTCCTATTCCTCTTCTTTCTCTCACTCAGCTAAACATGGAACTAACAAGAAAACAAAAGTAAAGTTGTGACTAAAAACTTATCCAATTAAAAATGACAGCAAAACAATCGTGGCTGAATCTCCTTTCCTCCCATTCCAGCTGAAGTTTACTTTTAATTAACACCACCCCAACACAGAATATTATTCTCAAATTGTTTTTATTGCCACCATATTAAATATCAAACAAAGATCGATAAACAGAAAAACAATCAAATCATCAGAAGAGGGCAATGCCAAAATAATAATCAAAAGATCTTCCTAGAGTTTAAACGATATAAATTACCTACCATAAGACAAGCAAATTAAAGACAGTTGTCTTACCTCTCTCTCTGACTAAACTAAACACAGGAGAACAACAGAAATGGGTAAACCCCAATAAATAGGCACCCCTACACGGTTTTACTGTTTAACTCACACAAGGATCAACTGACCACTTCGTATTCACACAAGATTCACCGTTTACACTTTCTTTAACAGCAGTTACACAACACGTTTAGCTCTCCGAGCTCATCTTCTCAGCCGCGGAAAACAACCACCAGTATACACAACACGAATTACGTCACGGGACGTAACACTTTACAAAACAAGAAAGTTACTTTTAAAAGTAATGCATTACAATATTGCGTTACTCTCTAAAAAAATAACTTATTACGTTATTACTTTTTATGGAAAGTAATGCGTTATATTACTTTTGCGTTACTTTTTAAATATGAGCAGGGCTTGATTGTTTGTTTTTAATACAAGTTATATTTATAGCAAATGTAAAAGCCTTTCACACCAAAAAGTGTAATGAATAAACCTCAGACTGAAGGACGAGTAAATCACGTCTGTACAGAAGAACACAGGATAAGTTCAACACTCTTCAGCATTAAAACAACAATGAAGCACAATTGGTTATTAGTATGGTTGAACTGGATCATCAAAGATCAGCAGCAAACACATCGGTTAGTAAAATTAGATTAGATATATTTGTGTTGTTTATCATATTTAATTATTGCAGGTTTGCGTCATATTCTGAGTTTGCATTTCACTGTTAATTCATTTTGATGAATACTGAATCTGTTTTTTTGCGAGTGGGATGAATTAATACACATTCATATTTAGTCTAGATTAGAACTACAGTAAGATCATGTTCACACAGCGCTAGTGATGCGCGGATGGCGGTTATATTCGCGGGTCAGATTGGTGGGTAATAAAAAAGTGCATTCTGATTGTTTGCGGGTGGATAAGAAATCATTAATGATGCAACTATTAACTATACTCATTTACGCAGAGCACTGTATATGTATATATATATATATATATATATATATATATATAACCCTGAACATGTGGATTCTTGTATAGCTATAAACATCCTTATAAAATACAGTTCGCACAATGTGCGTGACTGTACATGTCTCAGAGTTGTGTTACCGTTTTGTGCCCATCCTCCACTATTTTCAGCACTTAATCTAGCCTCTCTTCTTTAATACATAGGAGGTTTTATTTCACATGTCATTTTGTTGGCTCTCGATTTGAGCTATTTCGTCCGCAACCATTGAAGTATATGGTTTCTACAGCGACTCATTCAGCACACAACATTATCTTTATAAGACTTAGTTCACACTGCAGGTCTTAATGCTCAGATTGTAAATATTTTGCACTGTTGTTCACATTGTCATTTAAATGCGACTGCCATCAGTCTCATGTGTGAACCGTACACGGCCCTGAAGTGACCCGCATGCGCAGAAGAAGACGTGACGTCAGACGCAGCGCACTGTGTTTGGAAATAAAAACGGATGCTGCTCGTGTTAGCATGTGTTTAGCCATTTATAAGTTAATGTGCAATCGGAGTCTAAATAACTAAGTGATATTATTGTCTATATATTGTCTGTCATTGAGATTTTAATCTTCCCGCCTCCTCCAGCGCAGAATTGTGACATCTGTCGCTGACATGGACTGAAGACTGAAGTCGCATTGCAAAACATCGGATATGTATCCAATTTAGGACACTTATGAAAGTGTCATGGATCTGATTGAAAAAAAACATCAACAAAAAAATCGGATTTGTGCTGTTCAGACTGTCATAAGAAAATCAGATATGGGTCACATTAGGACAAAAAAGTCGGATTTGTGCCACTTTAGCCTGCAGTGTGAACTAAGTCTATGAAACCTGTAAACCGCATTCAACGGTTCTAACTCAATAGCGGGTTTATCCGAGCATTGCAATTATTTAGTTTTTACTAAAATTCAATCAAATGGCTTTCCCAACAAACTCATCTTTATGCAAAGCGCTGCACATTTTTTATCTGCTCGACCGCGATAGAATAAGTCCGTGACCACAAGCGCAGCTTAGAGCTAACATTGGTTGTTATTGACATCTGGTGGAATTTCAAGTCAACAGCACCTTTATAAACATATTTATTGATAAAAAGGGTGATGTATCCAATACTTATTTACCTGCTACATCTATCTATCTATCATACACTGCATCTACTTCAATGAAGTTTACAGAAAAAAAGATCGTAGTATGTTTTTGTCACTTGTCATTTCAAGGAAATAATTAGCGGTCATAAAGAATACATATAACTCAGTTTATTTAAATGATGTTTGAGAAACTTGAAAATAAATGTTACAATATCAAACTATTTACAAATACAAAGTGCAATTCATAACTGCACAGTGAAGTGTGAATATAATAGAAAAGCCATTAGTTCTGAATCTATATTCCTGGTGGTGAATGCTGGCTCTCGCAGTCGTGGTCGACGTAAGCCAGGTGGCGATCGAGGCTCTTCAGAGTCCTGCAGCGTTTGCCACAGCAGCTGCAGATGAAGGGACTCTCTCCGGCGTGAGAGCGCCAGTGCAGCCGCAGCTTCCTCCAGTCTCTAAACCTCTTTCTAAACACTGCGTGCAGCTGTAGGGCCTCCGGAAGTGAGCTTTCGAGCTTTACTTTTGATTAATTAATCCAAACTTCGACACATTCCGTGACATTACGCGTTATACGGTAAATTCCATTATATAACTGCATTCCGCGATTCCGCCCGCATTTTCCGCATCGCGGACATCATAGTTTATTTTGAGGTGTTTTGCAACTTCAGTGTAGTGGATTGTGATTTATTGCAACTTCAGCAACGTCTGCTGCTGCCTTACCTTTGAGAGACAACTGATGCGTGATCACTGACGCAGCTCCAGTTAGCAATGTGCTTTCGGTGTGAGACTGCCTTCAGTTTTCCGCGTTGATTGGTCGGACTCGTGACTCTCTACATATCAGATGAGCGGTGGGCGGAGATTGCTCTCAGAGATTGAGAGATCGCCTCACTCTCACAGAGTGTTGAGCTCAGACAGGCTGCATCGAGCCAAATAGTGCATTTAAACATTAAATAATTTCACCTGTATTATTTATTCACCAATAAATAATGTCACCTGTAAATAGTATGTTTGTTTGCATAATAAAAATAATAAAAAAAAAACGATCGATAATCGTAAATATGCTTAATATCGGCGCCGATAATCGGTCGACCCCTATTCTGGATGTTCATAGCAGACGAGTCTCAAGCACAAGGCTTCATTCTTATTGATTGCCGTTTAAGAAACACTGCTTCATGAAGCTTTGAAACATTTACAAATCTTTAGTTTTTCGAATCACTAATTCAGAGCGCGTATCAAACTGCCAAAGTCATGTGATTTCAGTAAACGAGGCTTCGTTACGTTTCCAAAATGCTTTGAAATGTCAATGTTTCGCTGTCTGTTTGTGAACCCATGAATCTTGCAAAATGATAATTACATTACCAAAATAAGAGAGATAATACAGAATACACCTGAATAAGATATTTCACAAAATGTGTTTGCATGTAGTCCACAAGAGAAAATAATAGGTGATTTTCTAAAAATTACCCCGTTCAAAAGTTTACACACCCTTAATTCCTAATACTGTGTTGTTATCTGAATGATCCACAGCTGTTGTTTTTTTTGGTTTAGTGATAGTTGTTCATGAGTCCTTGTTTGTCCTGAACAGTTAAACTGTCTGCTGTTCTTCAGAAAAATCCTTCAGCTCACACAAATTATTTGGTTTTCCAGCATTTTTGTGCATTTGAACCCTTTCCAACATTGACTCTATGGTTTTGAGATCCATCTTTTCACACCGAGGATGACTGAGGGACTCATTTGCAGCTATTACAGAAGATTCAAACACTCACCGATGCTCCAGAAGGAAAAAACAAATACATGCATTAAGAGCCGGGGCGTGAACACTTTTGAACCGAATGGAGATGTGTAATTTTGTGTAATGTGTAATCAACAGAATGACAGTGACTGAACAAAAACACAGATAATCAAAATAATAATTAAATAAGGAAACTGATTGCAGGGATATAAAATAAAGACAGGACAAAAAAACAACTGGGGACGACGCCATTCATGGTTATATTGATAGTAAAGTTATTTTCAGTTAATTTTAATACCCAATTTCCTCAATATATACTTTCCTCATTTATTTGATGAAGTGGAGCGCACTTCAACATGTCGCTGTGGATTCTCTGAAGGGAAGTGCTTCAGGACGTATTGAAAGATTACAAATTTTATTTTAAATGTTTAATTTAGATACACTTCCTGACTAAGAAAGTGTCAGGAAATTCAGGTGTTTGAGATCGCTTCCTGACCATTTGAGCTCGAGACAGCTGTGCCTTTGTCTCTATGATAATGGTAAGATCAATGAGTCAGACTACTGAGAGATTTTACCTTTGTTCTGCAAATGGCTTTGTCCTGGCCAGATGTGGATTCGTTAGGTTTATTGCCCTCAGATGTATGTTTATTTGATGTTTTGTCTCAACCGCCAAAAGTCCCTCCAATTCTGCCTATAAAGATACCCTGTAAAAATTACTTAAGAAGAGATTTCGATGACTGCAGCTACCATCAGCTTGGGGTTTTTCAATAAAGAATCCTACGATCGAATCCGAAGTCTCCTGGTCTTCTCTTCTGAGTTTTCTACACTTTAGAAGAACAGAGTTTACAACAGGACGTTTATGAGTGTGTGTGTCTCAAAGCGAAGTTAAACACGCATCAAGTTTTGCAAGATCAGCCCTCACATTTCAGATGAGAGATAACTTGTTATCTCTGTTTCTGTTGTCTTCTCTAGAGCTGTCTTGACATTGAGCTGCAGAAGACGAACAGAAAGATCCTGAAAGCTGAGAAAAATCGACTGGAACAAAAGGAGATTGAACGGCACAACAAGGTGAAGCTCATTCTGTGGTATTAGTTCACCTCCAGGTTAACTCTGTATATATGTGTAGAATATATGTATGTGTATATGTAAGTGTGTAGAATATATTTATGTATGTATGTGTGTGTGTGTGTATATATTAGGGATGCAACGATACCATTTTTTCAGAACCGATCCGATCCGAAAAATCGGACGATCGGCCGATACCAATCCGATACCAGCACAGTTTTATTTTATTTTTATCAATGTAGAATTTCTATACTTCTCTGTGTTGACCCGATTGTCACTCTTCTGTGTTAAACACAGTCTATTACAGTGTTTCTCAACTGGTGGGTCAAAAGTTCTGGGCATGCAGCCCAAAAGTGGGTCGCGAGGCCGTTCTGAGTGGGTCACGGATTCTATATGCCCAAAGAAACGACATCAACAACAAAAACAAATAATTCTTAATGTTTTTCTGATGCGAGACTTTCATTTTAATAGGCGTGCCGGAAAGCACGCCGTCAGATCATCATCTGACTCAGATGCAGTCTAAGGAAAGAAAGAGTGCTTGAGAAAAACGCGCTGTCCCAATTCAGTATCTGCGGTCCGATGAGATATTGACAGGTTTAATGTCAGTGGCATTATTCTATCGTTATTTTCGTAACTTGTTATGAAATAAAAAGTGTGTTACCTCAGAAAAAAACGAACTGTCCTGTCAGGTGTGCTGGTGGCGCGCTCTTCTATATCACGTGCGGACGCGGCGCCGTGCTGTAACGTTATATAACTTCACTAAAGCGCAGAAACTACAAGCATGCAGCAGTACAGTACAATAAAAGTAGCATACAGAACCAATAAATCACATAACTGTACTGCGTGTGTTTGCTGGGAAGGAGATGCATGACGGTGTGATATTCATTCTATTCAGGAGCAGTCACCTAGGCTGTTTTCATAACCAAAATACCATGATATTTTCACTTCGTCATTATGGCCCATAGAATGCATTGTATATAGAATATATGTGTGTGTATATAAATATGTGTATGTACAGTGCTCAGCGTAAATGAGTACACCACCTTTGAAAAGTAACATTTTAAACAATATCTCAATGAACACAAAAACATTTTCCAAAATGTTGACAAGACTAAGTTTTATATAACGTCTGTTTAACTTATAATATGAAAGTAAGATTAATAATATAACTTAGAGAACAACATTTTCAGTTTTACTCAAATTAGGGTGATGCAAAAATGAGTACACCCCACTGAAAGTCTCTGGAGCAAAGCTAAATTTTAGACTACAAATGTCTAATTTAACAATAATTCAACCACAGGTGAGTCTAATTATTCATTACACAGGTGTTCAGCAGACAGTTGAACAGATAAAAGGGTGTTACTTGAAGAAAACCCCTTCCCATTTCATGCTGTCAGCAATGGCACCACATGGAAGATAAATGTCACAAGACCCGAGAAAGAAAATATTATTTCTTTACACAAGAAAGGTGAAGGCTACAAGAAGATCAGCAAAGCTTTACTTATCAGTCAGAATACTGTAGCAAAAGTGGTCCAAACATAAAAAAAAAATGGAACTGCAACATCTCACAGAGACGTCCAGGTCGTCCACGGAAGTTAACACCTCGACAGGAGCGTCTTCTGATGAGAAGGGTTGAAGAAAATCGACATGCAAGTTCACTGCAGTTATCTAAAGAAGTAGAAAGCCAAACTGGGGTGACTATTTCCCGTAACACAATATGGCGTACACTGCAGAGGAATGGCATGCATGGGTGCCGTCCACAAAAGAAGCCTCTCCTAAAGCTCAGGCACAAAAAAGCCTGCCTAGAGTTTGCCAGGGCCCATGCTGACAAAGACGAAGACTACTGGGACTCTATACTCTGGAGTGATGAGACCAATATAAATCTTTTTGGAACTGATGGCTTCAAAACTGTATGGCGTCGCAAAGGTGAGGAATACAAAGACAAATGCATGGTGCCTACAGTGAAACATGGTGGTGGCAGTGGCCTTATGTGGGGCTGCATGAGTGCTGCTGGTGTCGGGGAGCTGCATTTCATTGATGGCATCATGAATTCACAAATGTACTGCTCTATACTGAAAGAAAAGATGCTACCATCACTCCGTGCCCTTGGTCGTCGTGCACTTTTCCAACATGACAATGATCCTAAACACACATCTAAGGCCACTGTTGGATTTCTGAAGAAGAACAGGGTGAAAGTGATTCAGTGGTCAAGTATGTCTCCTGATCTGAACCCAATCGAACACCTATGGGGAATTCTGAAGAGACAAGTTGAGCATCACTCTCCATCCAGCATCCAATTTCTAAAAGAGGTCATTCTTGAAGAATGGAAAAAGATAGATCTGGCAAAATGTCGCCAACTTGCTCATTCCATGCCTAGAAGACTTGGTGCTGTCATTAAAAATCATGGAGGCCATACAAGGTACTAGATTTAGTAGTTTTTGTTGTGGGGTGTACTCATTTTTGCATCACCCTAATTTGAGTAAAACTGAAAAATGTGTAATCTAAGTTATATTATTAACCTTACTTTCATAAAGTTGGTCAGCAGCAGGAAGCATGAAGTGTTCTAAAACTTCCTGGTATACGGCTGTGTTGACCTTGGACCTCAGAAAACACAGTGGACCAACACCAGCAGATGACATGGCACCCCAAACCATCACTGACTGTGGAAACTTTACACTGGACCTCAAGCAACGTGGATTCTGTGCCTCTCCTCTTTTCCTCCAGACTCTGGGACCCTGATTTCCAAAGGAAATGCAAAATTTACTTTCATCAGAGAACATAACTTTGGACCACTCAGCAGGAGTCCAGTCCTTTTTGTCTTTAGCCCAGGCGAGACGATTCTGACGCTGTCTGTTGTTCAAGAGTGGCTTGACACAAGGAATGCGACAGCTGAAACCCATGTCTTGCATACGTCTGTGCGTAGTGGTTCTTGAAGCACTGACTCCAGCTGCAGTCCACTCTTTGTGAATCTCCCCCACATTTTTGAATGGGTTTGGTTTCACAATCCTCTCCAGGGTGCGGTTATCCCTATTGCTGGTACACTTTTTTTTCTATCACATCTTTTCCTTCCCTTCGCCTCTCTATTAATGTGCTTGGACACAGAGCTCTGTGAACACAATGACCTTTGTGTCTTGCCCTCCTTGTGCAAGGTGTCAATGGTCATCTTTTGGACAACTGTCAAGTCAGCAGTTTTCCCCATGATTGTGTAGCCTACAGAACTAGACTGAGAGACCATTTAAAGGCCTTTGCAGGTGTTTTGAGTTAATTAGCTGATTAGAGTGTGGCACCAGGTGTCTTCAATATTGAACCTTTTCACAATATTCTAACTTTCTGAGATACTGAATTTGGGGTTTTCATTAGTTGTCACTTATAATCATCAAAATGATAAGAAATAAACACTTGTAATATATCAGTCTGTGTGGAATGAATATATACATTATACAAGTTTAACTTTTTGAATGGAATTAGTGAAATCAACTTTTTGATGATATTCTAATTATATGACCAGCACTTGCATGTATATATATACAGTGGGTACGGAAAGTATTCAGACCCCCTTAAATTTTTCACTCTTTGTTATATTGTAGCCATTTGCTAAAATAATTTAAGTTCATTTTTTTTCCTCATTAATGTACACACAGCACCCCATATTGACAGAAAAACACAGAATTGTTGACTTTTTTGCAGATTTATTAAAAAAGAAAAACTGAAATATCACATGGTCCTAAGTATTCAGACCCTTTGCTCAGTATTTAGTAGAAGCACCCTTTTGATTTAATACAGCCATGAGTCTTTTTGGGAAAGATGCAACAAGTTTTTCACACCTGGATTTTGTGATCCTCTGCCATTCCTCCTTGCAGATCCTCTCCAGTTCTGTCAGGTTGGATGGTAAACGTTGGTGGACAGCCATTTTTAGGTCTCTCCAGAGATGCTCAATTGGGTTTAAGTCAGGGCTCTGGCTGGGCCATTCAAGAACAGTGAGCTTAGGGTCATTGTCTTGTTGGAAGGTAAACCTTCGGCCCAGTCTGAGGTCCTGAGCACTCTGGAGAAGGTTTTCGTCCAGGATATCCCTGTACTTGGCCACATTCATCTTTCCCTCGATTGCAACCAGTCGTCCTGTTCCTGCAGCTGAAAAACACCCCCACAGCATGATGCTGCCACCACCATGCTACACTGTTGGGACTGTATTGGACAGGTGATGAGC
Source organism: Gymnocypris eckloni scoliostomus (assembly GCA_027564155.1). NCBI lineage: Eukaryota > Metazoa > Chordata > Actinopteri > Cypriniformes > Cyprinidae > Gymnocypris > Gymnocypris eckloni. Next base: position 1,867,518 of record CM050413.1, on the reverse strand, counting down.
AGTGCCTGGTTTTCTCCACACATACCGCTTAGAATTAAGGCCAAAAAGTTATATCTTGGTCTCATCAGACCAGAAAATCTTATTTGTCACCATCTTGGAGTCCTTCAGGTGTTTTTTAGCAAACTCCATGCGGGCTTTCATGTGTCTTGCACTGAGAAGAGGCTTCCGTCGGGCCACTCTGCCATAAAGCCCTGACTGGTGGAGGGCTGCATTGATGGTTGACTTTCTCCCATCTCCCGAATGCATCTCTGGAGCTCAGCCACAGTGATCTTTGGGTTCTTCTTTACCTCTCTCACCAAGGCTCTTCTCCCCCGATAGCTCAGTTTGGCCGGACGGCCAGTTCTAGGAAGGGTTATGGTCGTCCCAAACGTCTTCCATTTAAGGATTATGGAGGCCACTGTGCTCTTAGGAACCTTAAGTGCAGCAGAATTTTTTTTGTAACCTTGGCCAGATCTGTGCCTTGCCACAATTCTGTCTCTGAGCTCTTCAGGCAGTTCCTTTGACCCAAATGGGGCGCAGCCGACCCCCCCGCGAGGTATGGACAGGACCATCCTGGTGGTGGTGGGGAGGATGGAGGTAATTGTTATGTCAGCATCTGCGAACTCAAACATGCGTAAGTACCAATCTTTTATGCTGAGAGTATGAGGACATGACTGGATAGATGTGAAGGCAATAAGTGACGTAGAGATTGAGTCTTCCCGGCAGAACTTATGCTAAAGCTTTCATATCCGCTACCCTCGGATTATGCACTACGGACGGGGCCTACGCCAAATAACTTTATACATATCAGCTTGCTGGGCTGTCAATAAATGTATGCTTTGTCAAATCATATCTACCGAGTCTTTCTGGTAGAACTTGTGATGCAAAAATGATCACACAACATCTGTCACAATAATCATAACACATACATGCATATTGTGAAGGCATATTTTGTATGGTGCTTTTGTGTAGTCATCGTCTAAATGCACACTCATTTTGTGTTTTCTCATTGTAGGTGGGAACAAGCGAAGGCATCAACTGAGAAGAAATATTGTTGTTGAGAAGAAAGCCTTGGAAGTTGCCATCAATGACCACAATGCTACTGTGGGGGAAGTTGAAAAACTGCCTCCTCCCAATGAACTCCTATCTGTGGACAACTACTCCTGTCCATGTGAATGTAAGTACTTCCTCTGAAATGCACTGAATACAAATTGTTTGATGCACACATCTTGATGTAATATGGAATCTGATGTAAAAAATGTTAAGACACTGGGCAATATGCAAAAAAAAGAATGCAGTAATTTGTAAATGGATGTGATCGAACCCCTTCGCGAAGCGTTATCCAACATTTTTATAGGAGGTTGTAAGATAACACTTTGATGTAATGTATTGCAGGTCATGGTGATATGGAGCGGAAAAAAAATGTTTTTGACAAGGTAATGCTGCTGGCTAGACTGAAAGAAGAAGAAGTTATTGTGGTTCGTGAAGTCAAGCAGCACATGGAGTACATGAAGAGTGTTGCTGGACTGATTGAAGAGTTTACCTTTTAGCTCACTGAAGACACCAATGGGAAATGTAAGGACAATAAATAGTTTGTCTCTTTCTTCTATTTGCTTCTCTGGTAACCATTGGCGCATTTCTTTATATTTTAATGTCACATTCTCAGGCAGTACAGAGGGCTTAATGGAGAAAGGACGTGAGGGACTACTCTGTGTGCTGAAGAGAAGACTGTGTGAAGTTGAAGCACAACTGGCTACAGCACGCACAACATACAAAAGTATTCTTGGACTTGTTGAAAACTCTGTTCTTCTAAAGTGTAGAAACTCAGAAGAGAAGACCAGGAGACTTCGGATTCGATCGTAGGATTCTTTATTGAAAAAAAACCCCAGTGTGATGGTAGGCTGCAGTCATCGAAATCTCATCTTAAGTCATTTTTACAGGGTATCTTATAGACAGAATTGGAGGAGGGACTTTTTGGAGTTAAAACATCAAAGAAAGCATACATCTGAGGGCAATAAACCTAACGAATCCACATCTGGCCAGGACAAAGTCATTTGCAGATCAAAGGTTGAATCTCTCAGTAGTCTGACCCATTGATCTTAACATTATCATAGAGACAAAAGCACAGCTGTCGAGCTCAAATGGTCAGGAAGCGTTCTCAAACACCTGAATTTCCTGATACACTTTCTTAGTAAGAAAAGTATCTAAATTAAACATTTAAAATAAAATTTGTAATACTTCAATTCCCCCTTTGAGAGTTCTAATAACTCTCACAAAATACAAATTTAGACACTTAAAAGTTAATTCTTGTAACTTGTAATTGTTACAGGCACATAGTACATGTTCTGTGTTGCTTATATGTAATTGCATGCTGACACAGAAACAAAACATGCAATTAGGGTCCGTGAAGATTTTACGGGTAATAGTCTCATGCGTTGTATTTTTATTCTTTTCTTCTTCTTTCTTTTCTCTTTCTTGTGTGATAGTTGGCTCGGTAATGGGTCTAGTTGTTTTCTAGAGGTTGTGGCTTTATCCGCAGGTGAGAAGGGTGGTGCATATGGATCTCAGGACAGCCATCAAATGGTATCTGCACAGAGGAAGAAAGAAACACAAACAAGAGAGAACTAACGGCACAGAGCAGTATTTGTAGAGTCTGCATACATTAGGGTTGTATCCTCTGTTCAAAATATAGTCTGCTATGGTTGTTCCTTCTTTCCCTATTTCTTAATTCCTGCGACACCTAAAGAACAGTGAGGAAAGGATGGACTAATGGAGGGGAAAGGCCTATGAGGAAATCTTCACCTCAGGGTTGGCCCCAAGCCTGTTGCTTTCGGTTCTTCCCTGGGCTCCTCACTGGTTCTTGTGTCTGCCCTATCCTATCCCTGCAGGGGAGGAACAACCTTACAATGTGACACATGAGTCCAAGTTTTCCTTCCTGACACAATACTGCAGCTGCTGTAATCAACATCACTTGATGTGGTCCGTACCACTTAGGCTCTAATGGCTTGTTTTGAATGCCTTTATCATGACCCATTGACCTGGGACGATTGTGTGTCCACCTTCTGGTGGAGTCTGCCAACACGACTCAACTCTCTCTTTGGCACTCTGCACTGCCTTTGTGAGGTTTTCACAGTAAGCGATCAGGGCATCTGAAGCAATGTGCACATCAGCATTTCTAAGATCAATCACACCTGGCATCTGCATTGGGCGCCAGTAATAATCTCATGAGGGCTCAGTCCTACTGATCTGTTAGGTGATGCTCTCATACTACACAGTACCGCGGGCAGTGCTTCAACCCATGGTACTCCTTCCTGATGCATTTTGCTTAGCCTGGTTTTGATTGTTCTGTTTGATCGCTTCAACCTGTCCTGATGCTTGTGGCCTATAGGGACAGTGAAGGTTCCACTTAATCTTCAACATTCTAGACACTTCCTTGACTACCTGTCCTGTGAAGTGGGTACCTTGATCTGAGTCAATGCAATCTGGTAATCCCCATCTGGGAATGAAATCAGTGACAAGACATTTAGCAGTATGTGCAGCTGTAGCGCGCCCTGTTGGATAAGCTTCTACCCATCTTGAGAACTTGTCTATTACTACCAAAACGTCAGTTTTTCCTTTACAAGGGGGCAACGATATGTAATCAACTTGCAGGTGACGAAATGGCCCTGGTGGAGCTGGGGTATGTGCTGCTGGTGTAATGGCTGCTGGTACATCATTATTTTTCTGACATGTAACACATCTCTTGACTGTTTCAGTGGCTGCGTTTCTGAATTTTGGATTCCACCATTGATTTGAGAACCTGTGATTCATCGTTGCTGGACCACTATGACCCAAACTGTGTATTTGTTGAGCCAAATATGGCAACAGTGATTCGGGAGCAACATACTTTCCCCTTTGGTCCAGCAGCCGGATGAATCCACAGTGGCTCCTTTGTCTAACCATGTCCATGCTTCATATAGAGGAACGTCTTTATACAGATCAATGATTGATTCAGGAGGTAGAATTATCTTCTGTGCTGTACTACCTGAACACACTTGTACAGTTGCATAGAAACAAGCCTGTTTAGCCGCTACATCAGCAAGAGCATTACCTTTAGCTTCCGTAGTATTAGTTGTGAGATGTGCTTTCACTTTGATCACTGCTAATTTCTTTGGGAGTTTCATGGCAAACATTAAATCTTTCACTAATCCAGCATGCTTAATGGGGATCCAGCAGAAGTTAGAAATTTTCTGGTTTGCCAAATGACACCAAAATCATGAATTACCCCAAAAGCATACCTGGAATCTGTGTAGATATTTGCAACCGATCCTGAAGCTAGCGTGCATGCTCTAGTTAAGGCTACTAGTTCTGCAGCTTGAGCTGAAAAATGATCTGAAGACGACCTGAAGCAACTACTTCAGTGGTGGAAGTTACTGCATATCCTGCTCGCCTGTTACCTTCAATAACTTGAGCTGAACCATCAACAAACAACTCCAATTCTGCTCTATGGGAGTTTCTGCTATTTCACTTGTCGCTGCATATGTAAGCGTAACACAATCATGAGTCATTTCGCCTTCATCCTCTAACACAAATTCAGTCATTGCAGACATCATACATGAGGATGGGTTCGTGACTGGTGCACGCTGTATAACAATATTCGGGCTGTGAGAGTTGCTAACCAATTTCCCCAACGGGGAGGAGGTGACAGAAGTGACTTTTGCTTGATTCATTAGTGCGGACACTGTGTGAGGGCATTTTACGTTTACAGTCTGACCTAACACCATTCCTGATGAAGCCTGAAGCGCTAGATGAACTGCCTGTACTGCTCTGAGGCATGGGCCCATACCTTGAGCGACTATGTCAAGTTTACCGGAATAGTAATGAATTGGGCGTAAGCTGCCCCATGATCTTGCATTAGACATGCAGTCATAAAGCCTAAGTGTTCATGGACATAAAGCACAAAGGGTCTATCAGATTGGGCAATTCCTAATGCTGGTGCTTGACATAGTGCTCTCTTCAAATCATTAAAAGCTTTGAGATGAAGTTCTTCCATACAAACAGTATCTGAATCTTTACCATGGCCTTTCAACAAATCATAGAGAGGCTGAGCAATCGAGGCATAGTCTTCAATCCAAGGTCTACAATAACCTGTTGTTCCTAAAATGAGCGGAGTGTTTTAATGGTATTAGGCGGAGGTATGGCTTTGACTGAAGCCGCCGATCCTGTGTAATGGATCTATTTCCTGCACCAATTGTTTGACCCAGAAATGTGACTTGCTTTTTAGCGATTTGAGCTTTGTGAAAGCTGCATTTGTGTCCTTTTTTATGCAAATAGTCCAACAATGATGCCAATTCAGTTTGATGTACCTCATGATCTGTTGAGGCAATCAAAATATCATCGACATATTGGATCATAGTGGACTGTTTTACCGGACATTCTGGGTCACACAAATCACGCCTGACAGCCTGATGATATATGGTTGGGGAGTTTTGAAATCCCTGTGGCAATCGTGTCCACTGGTATTGTTCATAGTCAACTGTGAAAGCTAACCATGGCTGGCTGTCAGAGTGCAACGGTACAGAAAAGAATCCATTAGACATATCAATTACTGAAAAAATCTTACAATCTAATGGTAAGCCATTACAAATTGTAGATGGATCTGCCACTAGGGGTGATTTTTCAATATGTTTATTGGCTACTCTGTAGTCTATTGTAAGTCTCCATGTCCCATTAGATTTCTTGATGGGCCATATGGGTGAATTACATGGACTGTTGGTTTTAACTAGCACTCCTTGCATCAGCAAATTTTCTACAATAAGTTTGATTCCCTGTATAGCTTCCTTATTAATCGGATATTGTTGTTTGGTGGAGTTCCTGTCAATTTAACTGGTTCTACACCTGTCAACAACCCACAATCATCCTTGTCTTTAGCCCAAATTGGATGATTCTGTAAGAAAGCATACTCGGAGGGGTTGCATTATTGGTAGAAATCTGTGCTGAGGAAATTTTTATGCTAGTAGATTCTGAGGACATGTCTAAAGTTAGATTTATTTGTCTCAGAAGATCCATGCCTAAAATTGCACCTGTATTTAATGGAGCGCATAGCAATTTTGTAGTCAGAGTTTTGGGCCAAATTGTACCTCTATGGGCGGAGTTTCATACAAAACAGAATCTTCACCTATTACACCAGTTAAACAAAGTTTGGTTTTCTTGTATGGGATGTTTAAACCTTGTGCCAATTTTGTAGGAATTACTGTAATTTCTGCACCTGTATCAAGCAAAAATCAATCTCTTTCTTTTATGCTACCTTTCACAAAAATTCTTTGGTCATTGTGTTGGATTACAGGGGAAAGGTAGCTACCACAGCCCCAATAATTAGTTTTTTTCCTGGTCTTGTTGTGCTCTTAGAAGAGCCTGAACTATCTGTACCACAGTTTCAGTGGTCACTGGCGGAACTACTTCAGGGTTGTGTGCAGGCTGAGAAGGAGCAGAATTATGCATAGCATTTCTTTTACTATCTTGCAACTTCTTCCTACACTCTTTCTCCCAGTGTCCTAATTTTTCACAGTATTTGCATTTGCTTTCTTTTAGACCATCTATTGTCTTGTTTCGTTGTGTTAAACGTAGCTGCTGCTACTCTTACTTTTGCCTTGACATCAGCATCTCTTTCCCATGTAGTTAACCTGTCTAGGTTACTTCTGAGAGTTCTGTTAGACCAAGTTAGATCTAAGAATGGTAAAGCTTTTCTGTATTCGGCTACAAGGCCATCTGACCAGATACGAACCAAGGGTCCCTTGTCATCCAGAACACCTTCAGGGTCATCAACAATTCCACTGTAGATTACAGCTGACTGACAAAATCTCTCAGTATATTCACCACAGTTTCTTCTTTCCTTTGCACACAGGTAGTAATTCTAGACCAATCTATTTTGGGTCCTAAGATATTCTTTAGGATTTTCAAAATACCTTCTCTTAAATCACCCTTACTGGCATTTCGCAGTTCAGAAGTGACAGCAGATTCAAAACTGTTGAATTCAGATTCAGTTAGTATTTGTGACATCAGCTGCGTGACTTCTGCCAACGACATGTCATAAAGACGCATTTTACTGATCAATGTTCTTCTAAATTCAGAAAAATGTGTGCGTGTTGACGGTAAACTCTGAGATAGTCTCTATATCTTTAGGACATAAAGCTTTGGCAGCAGTTTGTATTTGCACAACAGAAGAATTGAGAGGAACACTATCAGTTTCCTCAATCCCCTGAGATCTTCTCCTAGCCCCACACACATTGACGGAATTTACAGGCACATCAGTTACTGATTGGAGAGCTACATCTGTTTCAAAGAACGCTTGTAAATCAGGGTAAATGTTATCAGGCTGACTTACTTTCACATCAGTGTTTGCTGCAACTTTCTTTGAGGTGCAATGCACGTAAGTTGACAATTTTACAAATAAAACCTGACTTTCATGGGTAATGTGTATCAGCATTAGGGGTGTGCGTGTGCAATATCACGATTTTTGATTGCGGACGATTAAAATGTCTCCACGATCTGCTTATGAAAAAATATCGTACTATCAGTTGCAGTTCTGGCGCCTCCGTCACACAACGTGACGTAGTGACATTCACAGCACATTTTGCAGAGATAGTTACGTTACACTCACGGGACACTGCACTTCACATAAGTTGTGTTTTGCCGGTTAAACATTTCATTCGCGTGCTGATGCGCTGTTCTAACATGCGCTTTTGTCTGTCAAAGCCTGTCAAAAAGTTATCTTTTAAGTCTTATTGTGTTATACAGTTGGTTATGTCTAAAATGAAAGCTAACATTTGAGAGAAAATAGAATGCGTGTCAGGCTTGTATAGCCTATTAGATGCGATCAGGTCTTAAAGCGACAGTAGCCTAATAGTAAACTTGCTGCCGCTTGTCCTTAAAGTGATAGTTCACACAAAAATGAAAATGCTGTCCTTATTCACGTACTCTAATGTTGTTCCAAACCTGTTTTAATTTATCTCTTGTGCTGAACACACAAAAAAAGATAATTTAAAGAAAGTGGCTAACCAAACATTTGATGGTCCCCAATGACTTTCATTGCAGGAAAAAAATATACTATGGAAGTCACTGGGGACCAGCAACTGTTTAGATGGCCACTTTCTTCGAAATAACTTATTTTCAACAGAAGAAAGAAACTTATTTGGGTTTAAAACAACTTGGAGAGTAAATTATGGCAATTTTCATTTTGGGATGAACTGTCCATTTAATGTTAAGACAACACAAAACAAAGAGAAAATCACTCGCTGCTCTTGACTGAGAACTTTAATAGTAGCTTTAATAAGAATCAATGTATAATTTATACAGTGAAGTCTATGTAGGCTTTTATGTTTGTTTGTTTGTTCATGTAATTTCTTTCTTGAATGCTACTGTTAAATACACCTACTTATACAAATTAATTAAACGGTGCTTTATTTCTTCAGCTAATTATATTATGTATATGTGTATTGTTCTTATTTTTTAATAACAAAGGAAATGTGTTTTTTATCTTCGCCACTTTGGCCTAAATGTCTGCCATTTTTTATATATATGTTACATTGTAAGGCTTTGTTTTTTAAAATAGGGACATTAGTTTAGCTGCAATGCTCAGTCACTTGAAAAAAAGTAAAACCAACATGAAAAAGAATCGTGATAAAATCATGAATCGTTACTTTTCTCAAAACAATTGTGATATTATATTTTTGCCCTATCGCCCACCCATAATCATCATAAACACACATATAGCCAGCAATTGGACAGAAGGCTAATATAGTACAACTGTCTTGGTCCCAGGAGAAAAATACAATTTATTTTATCCATATTAACAACGACTCATTGCTTTATTGTTTTTTTGTTGTTGTTTACATTAGTTGCATATATCTTAAGGTTTGTTTATACGACACCGTTTTCTATTGAAATCACAAAACTTTGTTTTGCGTTATTGGCGTTCATTTACACGATAATGGCAAGCATTTGAAAATGGGTTTTAAATTTATGAGTAAAATAAAGCCTGTTGATAAACGTGTCGATAATTTGACCTTTTGTTCTACAACATAAACATCCCAAAACTTTATCAAGTTATTTTTTAAACATATTAACATGACTGCTTTAAAATGTGTTTTTTGGTATGGGTGCATGTAATAAAAATAAACATGTACATCAAAACGTCAAGGTCCTCAAGTCATGTTTACCACAGGCTTATTTTACTCATATTAAAACCCCATAGGAAAATCTCGAGGAACAAGGGAGGGGTTTTGACACCATACTTGCACCCCTCTATTCTGCATTAATCAAAGAATCCAGGAATCACACACAAATACAAGCATATCTCATTTAACTTAATTGTCATTGGAATTGAAGTCCATTCCTGTTAAAGTTCTGTGCTGTTGTCTTTTTATCTGATTTTCAAATACCTTTTTTGCTTTGTCAATTTGTAATGCTGTCTCTTTTTAATGATCTCCTCCTGGCTCATTCATGGTATATAATTAGTAAACAAAGAAATTGTCGTCCAAATTGAAAACTGAATAGGAATAAAATGCTTCCAGAACCAAGGTTGATGGGAAAAAATTAAATGGGCACCGTTGTACTTTATATTGCGTTATTTTAGGTTATTTATAAATGCATATTAAATTATAACGTCTTGAAATGTTTTTCATTTCCAGCAGGAAGAAAGTGATGAGCCTGAAGTTGATAAACTGAGAAAGCATGCTTCTGCATTTGTACTGACTTCAAGAGTGAAACACTGCCTTTCCCAGGTAGGACACTGAAGTGAATTATGTGAAATTACAGCAATAAACATGAATTCTTACATTCTGTTATCATCCTTAATTGTGCATGAATTTGTTTAATTCTAAATGATTGCTTTTTTCAGCGAGCTGTCAGTGACATAATTTCCGGGTGCAGCAGTATCAAGCCTCACTGTTGGACTGCCTTGAGCCAAATTACAGATGTTATTCAGAGACAATCAGGAGTCACAGATCAACTGATGAGTGAAGTTCTGGACATTTTAATAATTTTGAAGACCCTTTTGACACAGTTTCCACCACATATATGCAAGATTCAAATCTAAAAAGCAGTTCAAGGTAGTTGAAGCCGAAGAAATTGAAATTTCCCAGACTGCATCCTTTAGGAGAAGAGGAGCCTCACAAGCTCTAACAATAAGAAAAATATGCTTTTATTATATTCCTTTGGTCCGAAGTTTGGAACAACTACTTTCACATCCAATGATTCTAGCAATGTTTGACAAAGGACCAAGCCAAAGCAAGGCTGGATTTGTCAATGACATTATTGATGGGGATATTTTGAAGTCACATCCACTGTTCTCTGTGAGACCCAATGCTCTGCAGCTTATCCTGTATACTGATGAGATAGAACTGTGCAATCCTCTGGGGTCTTATGCCTCAAAAACAAACTGCTAATGGTGTACTACACTTTGGGCAATATAAATCCTAAACAGAGGTCTAAGTTAGCTGCCATCCGTCTACTTGCCATTGCAAAATCAAGTGACATCTCTCAGTGTGGTGTAGATGTGATTTTGCAGAGAATACAAGGATTTGAATTTGTTGTATAACGGCGTGAACATCAAAACTGCCCACGGGAGCGAACACTGTATGGTGCAGTAGTTTCTCTCTGTGGCGATACCCTGGCTCAGCATGAGCTAACGGGCTTTAAAGAGGGAGTTGGATTTGCATTCCGCAAATGCCGGCACTGTGAGTGTAGTTTTGAGGATATGCAAGTTCATTTTGATGCAGAAAACTTTGTCAAACGGTCTTTAGATAGACATGTCAGACAGTGTAATGAAATTGAGAGGGCAGCCACAGACTTTCTGAGAAGCAGTTTGAAAACCACTTATGGAATTAATAGGAAAAGCAAACTGATTGATTTTCCAGCCTTTGATCTCATCAGGCAAACACCTCAGGATATTATGCATGTGATATTAGAAGGTGTGGCACCACTGGAAGTTAAAACTGTACTTAAACATCTAGTGCTATCAGGGCAGCTGGAACTGGACACATTTAACAGTGCTATTCTAGGATACCCATACTCAACTGATGTCCGAGATAAACCTTGCCCTATTACTGTCACCACGTTATCATCAAATGACAACAGACTAAAGCAATCAGCTGGGCAAATGCTTGTCCTATTGAAGATCCTGCCATTCGTGTTGGACAGCTGTGAAAGAAATGAGTACTTTCAAGTGATTATTGAGTTAATAGAGATTGTTCATATCTTATTTGCACCAGTTATTGCGTTGGCCACTGCAGCAAAGCTTAAGTTGCTTATTAAGCAACATTTGAGCAATGTGAAACGGTTATTTCCTGAGAACAATATAACACCAAAGCAACATTATTTGATACATATTCCTGAACAGATTAAAGATTTAGGTCCAATGGTCAGACACATGTGTATGCGATTTGAATCTAAACACTGTTTTTTCAAACAGTGGTCTTCCAAGTTAAATTTTAAGAATGTTTGCAAGTCCTTGGTTAAACACAATCAGATGTTTGAGAGTTGTCAGAATGTCAGTCGTGAGAATCACCCAATTTTTCAAAAGACATTCTATTGGGTCCTGTATCTGAAGTGGAAAATATGAAGTATGTGCAGGATAAAATGAGAGCTTTTTTGGGTGTAGAAAACGTGCATCATGTGGTGTCTGCAAAATGGCTTGAGCTAAGTGGCAACAAGTACGTGCGCCAGAAATCAGTGATTGTAATCAATGTAAATGAAGGCGTTCCTGTATTTGGGCTCATAAAGGACATGTACATTGTAAATTCTTCCTTGTATTGCTTTGAATGTCAAGTTTATAATACAGTCGCTTTCAGTCGTGAGTTTGCTTCTTATGAAATTGAGGTCCCAAACCTTGCTCAAGCCACTGAGATGGTGGATTCAGATAAAATTGTAGATTATACATCATATTATGCACTTAGTTTTAAGAACCGTACTTACATTCCTCTCAAGTATTATCTCGGAGATGTGTGTGAGATTTACAAGTGCACCACTGACTGCTAAATTACTGGAAAACAAAGAAAAGTAAAGGGAAAGCACAGTCAGTTTCCTCTCTCCTCTGGGTTTTTTTTTTGTTTTTTTGTTTACTGAATGTACTGATCTAAAAGAGAACACATTTTGCTAAAAAAATTAATGTTCAGCACCTTGTGTGTACTTGGTTATTGTTAAAGGATTAGTTCACAGTAAATCATCTGGAAATTTTCATTTTGGGGGGAACTAATCCTTTAAAATGAAGTTACTGGATGCTGTTTGGTGCACAAGATGTTGTCTCTATAAATTGACAGTTGTCAGCACCGAATAGAATAGAATAAAATGTTATGTTTCTCTGATTTGCAACTTCTTGTTTCTCATTTGGTTCAAACTTTATAATGTTTAATTCACTGAATTGGCTCTATCACTCTCTCTCCTCTCCACTTGTTTGTGTGGGTGGGTGTGGGTGTGGTGAGCGCACTGGCGCCGTTGTACTGTGGCTGCCGTCGCATCATCCCAGTGGATGCTGCACACTGGTGGTGGTTGAGGAGCGATCCTCTGATATGATTGTAAAGTGCTTTTGGTGTACAGTAGTACATATGAAAGCACTATATAAATGCCTCATGCATTCATTCAATGTAAAGTAGGAAACAATAAAAAAAAAAAATCTGTCTGAATGTGCTAACATTGTTTTCAAAAAATAAGAAAATATGGCTTGAAATTTCTGATTCTAGGATCGACTGTGTCAAAATATACCATACACTTTAAAAAGATACTTAATTCATTTAAAGAAATCACCAGAATTGGCATTTTTTTTCTAAGAAAATTCAAGTTATATTTTCTCAAAACAAGCAAAATAATCTTTTGCTTTTAGTTCTAGGCTAGTTAATTTATCTTAAAAAAAAAAAACAAGAATTCTTGTCTTATTGTAAGATTTTTTGACTCAGCAAGATTTCATTTTTTGCAGTGTATCAACATATGCTAACGGAACCTGAATACTAAAGTTAGTTTGCGCTGTCTAAGTATAACTCGTTAATATAATGCCTTAATAATTTGTTAATTATTTATCACCATGAATTTATAGGAATGTGTCCAATGACATAGGGGTTTATCCAGCACTATATTAGCCACCGCATTTAACGTTAGCTGCATTTGGCGGCAATTTGCTGACCGAGGTCAGTGATATGATAAGTTCAAAACTTTATTGATTTTAAATTCACATGTCACTGAAGCATAATCAAAATGAGCTACAGTAAGACAAGTGGTGACTAAAATCATACACACAAAAAAATACAATACATACGGGTCATTCTATGAAAATGGATTCTTTTAAAAATTGTCATTTTTTTTTAATACCAAATAGTTAACCTCTTAACACTATAAATCAACTTAAATGACAGCTTAATGTATTTTTATATTTTTACTACATTACATAAAAAAATGCTTGTGCTGCCTTTTTGTCACTGGTGTTACCTATATATTAGATGACAATTCAGGCTTTCCAGAATGTCATTTGACCATTTAATTTGCATACACAATCAAAGACAGAAAATGTTATGTAATATTAAGAAATTTTCTTGATTAGTAATAATTTACTTTAAAAAGGCATGTGTAAAGGTCTATTGTGTGACATTTTTCTATTTCTACCATTGTGTCTTTTGTTATAACATTAGAAATAATTGAGGTTGAGTGTAGCCTACTGATAATGCTGAAGTAGGCCAAATTACAAACAATTGTAATGTAACACTTAAATAAGGCAGTTAATTTGTCTCTTTGGTTATTAAATGTTGATTGTTTTATATTCTAGTTTTAAGATGCCACGAGGGTCAACTATAACAACATGCGTGAGCTGCAAAGCAGCTATTGGTGTGGCCACCAAGACATGCAAATATTGCCAGTCAGTACAGCCAACAAAGCAGAGACTGGCAAAAAAACTTCAAAAATTTGAGGCCAGAAAGGAGCCGTGGTTGAAAAACCAAAACCAAAACCAAACCACCTCTCATGTTATTGATGAGGCATCTGTCTTGGTATGTGTTTAAAGTCTGTAGTTATTATTTACATAATTACAGCCCACAATGTTTAAGGCATTTATAATTGCTTATATTTCTGTATATATTATATAATATATATCTTTATTTTCAGGTCGAAAAGTTGAACACACTGGGGTACAAGGCCATAGTCTTCATTGGAAAGAAAATGAAGAAGCAGAAAACCTGGTCCGCAAGTCCTCCAGCCAAAATGGCAGCTGTCAGACCATTCCGAAAAATGCCTTGACAGGATGAAGGCTCTCTATGAGCTGTTAATTAATGGTAAGTGTGTGCGATTATTTAAAATCTTACTCCACAGTCAACATAAAAATAAATGTGACACAGCAATTACAGTTGGGAATTTTCCTGGTACCGCTGTCACAGGGCAAACCACAGTGGGCCAAAAAATAGTACAAAATCAGCCTCGACTCAGTTCTACAGAGAGCATAGAGTCCATAGGGCAGCATTTATAGACAGAAGAATACAAAAGACAAATGTACTGGACGTTTCCTTATGTAGCACAGTCACCGCTAGAAAAAAGGGGACATTCTTATCACAGGAGGTGAATCATTTCCTCTTTTTGTACCATTTAGGTTGTACTAACCAGCAGCCCATCAGCAGTCCTCCTCCCATCCAGCTCACCATCAGTCCTCCTCCCATCCAGCCTACCATCAGTCCTCCTCCCATCCAGTCCTCCATCCAGCTCACTACCAGTCCTCCTCCCATCCAGCCCACCATCCAGCCCACCAGCAGTCCTCCTCCCATCCAGCCCATCAGCAGTCCTCCTCCCATCCAGCCCACCATCCAGCCCACCATCAGTCCTCCTCCCATCCAGCCTACCATCCAGCCCACCATCAGTCCTCCTCCCATCCAGCCTACCATCAGTCCTCCTCCCATCCAGCCTACCATCCAGCCCACCATCAGTCCTCCTCCCATCCAGTCCTCCATCCAGCTCACTACCAGTCCTCCTCCCATCCAGCCCACCATCCAGCCCACCAGCAGTCCTCCTCCCATCCAGCCCATCAGCAGTCCTCCTCCCATCCAGCCCATCAGCAGTCCTCCTCCCATCCAGTCCACCATCCAGCTCACTACCAGTCCTCCTCCCATCCAGCCCACCAGCAGTCCTCCTCCCATCCAGCCCATCAGCAGTCCTCCTCCCATCCAGCCCACCATCCAGCCCACCATCAGTCCTCCTCCCATCCAGCCTACCATCCAGCCCACCATCAGTCCTCCTCCCATCCAGCCTACCATCAGTCCTCCTCCCATCCAGCCTACCATCCAGCCCACCATCAGTCCTCCTCCCATCCAGTCCTCCATCCAGCTCACTACCAGTCCTCCTCCCATCCAGCCCACCATCCAGCCCACCAGCAGTCCTCCTCCCATCCAGCCCATCAGCAGTCCTCCTCCCATCCAGCCCATCAGCAGTCCTCCTCCCATCCAGTCCACCATCCAGCTCACTACCAGTCCTCCTCCCATCCAGCCCACCATCAGTCCTCCTCCCATCCAGTCCACTATCCAGCTCACTACCAGTCCTCCTCCCATCCAGTCCACTATCCAGCTCACTACCAGTCCTCCTCCCATCCAGCCCACCATCCAGCCCACCATCAGTCCTCCCATCCAGTCCACTATCCAGCTCACTACCAGTCCTCCTCCCATCCAGCCCACTACCAGTCCTCCTCCCATCCAGCCCACCATCCAGCCCACCAGCAGTCCTCCTCCCATCCAGTCCACTATCCAGCCCACCATCAGTCCTCCTCCCATCCAGTCCACTATCCAGCTCACCAGTCCTCCTCCCATCCAGTCCACTATCCAGCTCACTACCAGTCCTCCTCCCATCCAGCCCACCATCCAGCCCACCATCAGTCCTCCTCCCATCCAGTCCACTATCCAGCTCACTACCAGTCCTCCTCCCATCCAGCCCACTACCAGTCCTCCTCCCATCCAGCCCACCATCCAGCCCACCAGCAGTCCTCCTCCCATCCAGTCCACTATCCAGCCCACCATCAGTCCTCCTCCCATCCAGTCCACTATCCAGCTCACTACCAGTCCTCCTCCCATCCAGCCCACTACCAGTCCTCCTCCCATCCAGCCCACCATCAGCCCACCAGCAGTCCTCCTCCCATCCAGTCCACTATCCAGCTCACCATCAGTCCTCCTCCCATCCAGTCCACTATCCAGCTCACCAGCAGTCCTCCTCCCATCCAGCCCACCATCAGTCCTCCTCCCATCCAGCCCACCAGCAGTCCTCCTCCCATCCAGCCCACCATCCAGCCCACCAGCAGTCCTCCCATCCTACCCATCACAGAACCACCTCAGCAGAAACGCAGTAAGTTCTGCTGATATTTTCAAATAGCATATAAATCATGATTCAATTGTTTCTTTTTCATATGTTGTTTATTCATGGCATACACGATAACCATGTTAAACATTTAATCTGTCTCTCCTTCTTAAACTGAAATAATACTCTAAATGAATAAATGTATTTAAATTTGAGGAAAAAAAAACAAGTGACTGATTAGTGTGAGGTGACTTCTGAGGTGTTATATATATGTAATATGTAGGTCTGGATAACTTGCCTTTCAAATATTACTAAAGGGAAATATAACGTTTCAAAATTCTGACAGGATAATTGACAGACAGATGCTGAACCAAAAACAAACTTTGGGCAAGTAAATTACTGAGGTGGTATCTGCCACAATGTGCCACCAGAACAGCTTCAATCTATGTAGGAACTGATGATGATGGAGAGCACTGTTGCACATCCAAAGTCTGCTGTAGGTGTTTGGTGCCTAATTTTTAGCTGTATAGAACTCATAGAACTCACTTCAGTCTACTGTGTATATGGACAAGCTCAGTATGTGCACACATACACATGGCTGTAACAATTCACGTCATATGCTGGTTTCTGTTAAGTAAGGGGTTGGGGGAAGGGGTTGTATTCGCTATAACAACCGCCTCGCTATACATTATCCCGCTTATTACATGGCTACCTACCAAATAAATCAATAATTTGACACAAAATATTGATTTAAAAACAATTGTATTTCTGTTTCTTATTTCTCAGTTTATTTATATGTGTTAATACATTTATAAATTAGGCCCCTGATGATCATACAAACCCCTATTCCAGTGAAGTTCCTATATTCAATGAATATACAATGAAGACAAGATATTTAATGTTCAAACTGAAAAGCTTTATTGTTTGTTTGCAAAGATTCACTCATTTTGAATGTCATGGGGCATGGGTATGCCATGGACACTAACACACCCCCATGGCTTCTTCACCTGTTTGTACATCTTGTAGTCTATAACCCTTGGTAGAGCGAAGAAGTGACCATACAGCATGTGGTTAAACAATTTCCATGTATTTCAATGAGTCCCCTGCTAAAGATTACAATCTATATCTTTCCAATTGTAATCTGACATTATATATTTGTTATTGGAATAAAGGTATTTAGACCTATTCATTTTAATAACAGCTTCACAGATACATTTCCTTAATCTCAACAGAGATGTCTGCAAACAATAGAAAGAAGCAGAAGAATTCTGCAGCCTCAGACATGTCAACAAGGAAGAAACTGAGGGGGGAAAAATCACCCAAAGGTAATTAAGCTTTCCTAGATTTACATTTCACCATTTCAAATCAGACTTCAAATACAGTGATTCGTTTGCCTTAGCCAGATATACTTAAGTCATAAATATGTCATGTGTTGCCTGTTAAAATATTTTTTTTATACATTGATGAAAATGTATGAGGTCAAACTCATGTACTTTTTTTGCTCTTTCAGAATGTAACCATGGGATCCTAGAAGGGGAACCGTACTACCCAGTGAAGAGGGTGATCCGCTGCAAAATGCAGAAGGTTAGCTTTACAATAATTAAAAGTCTTAGATGTACTCAGTAGCACGGAATTGCAGCACCCCAACTGGAAACCCCTTAACCCCCCAAATTTTATGTTTTTTCAGGGGATCCAAATGAAGTTGGTATACTTCATACAATACAATAATAAAATACAGGTATGTTTAAAATAGGATGAGCTCCATTAGCACTTTCTTATTTGTTTCCAGTGTTTTTTCTTTCAAGATGGTGAGAAAAAAGTTGTACAGTTTTTTTTATATATAGTCAGAAAATGTATAAAGTATATATTCATATAAACAATATTTTGTAATCTGCCATTGAAATATTTGGAGACACTTCAATTTTCATACAGAGCTCTACAAATATACAGTTTAGCATGACTTCACTTATAGCATAAATGAGCATTAAACTATGATATGAACAACATCAGAAGCTCTTTAAAGGAGTAGATGGGTGGCTCTTAAAAGAGCCTTTGGGGGTCTAACAGTCTCCGGTGATCTACTTGGAGCTGGTGTACTTGGTGACGGCCTTGGTGCCCTCAGACACGGCGTGTTTGGCCAGCTCCCCGGGCAGCAGCAGACGCACGGCGGTCTGGATCTCTCTGGAAGTGATGGTGGAGCGCTTGTTGTAGTGAGCGAGACGAGACGCTTCACCGGCGATGCGCTCGAAGATGTCGTTGACAAAAGAGTTCATGATCCCCATCGCCTTGGAAGAGATCCCGGTGTCAGGATGAACCTGCTTCATCACCTTGTAGATGTAGATAGCGTAGCTCTCCTTCCTGGTCTTTCTGCGCTTCTTTCCTCCCTTCACCGCGGTCTTTGTGACGGCCTTCTTGGAGCCCTTCTTAGGCGCAGACTTCGCTGGTTCAGGCATGATGATGCTGACGAGTCAATGATGAGAAAGAGCCGGACAGAGCCGTTTATTCACTAACCTATGCTAATTTACACAGAGATGTGGAGTCTTCTGATTGCGTGTTTCCACAGACCACACCCATAAACTCGACTGAGGAACGACAGCCAATCAAGTGATAAGATAGCCCCGCCCACCGCTGCATGTTTGAGCGAGATCAGCCCACATGACTAAGCTTTCTTTGTTTTAATTCCCGCTCTTTTTGTTTGTCATATTGAATATCATACAGTGTAATTTTTTAAAACCCTTATTGAGAGAATATAGAGAAAGAAAGTAATAATGATTAGACACTATTTTCCTTTGCTGTTCTTCCAATTATAATGTTTTTAACATTATTGTTTTTCCTCTTTATTTTATAACTGACTTCAATTCAAAGAACCAACCAAATAAGAGAATAATGCTCTCATTGTGAAGAAAACATCACGTTATAACAAGTTTGAGGTAGTTATGAAAACAAAATACAGACTAACATACTGGCAGGGTTTCTGCAGTTATGAACAAGCACAATTAATAAAAAAAAAATATTTATGACCTTTTTAATACCACCTTAAATTAGATTTAAGATCTAAACTTGTAATGGAAATACTCATTATATTACATACATATATGTCATATTTGATGTGTTTAATGTTAAAATAAATCAGAAAGACTATTACAAACAAAATATCCACACACATGTTCTGCATCACCGATATTTCTGGTGTAAACTATTTATTCTGAAGCATTATTTCCATCATGTTTGATCAGCTTTTACATACTTAAATCTGGATGCTTTAATCTTTACAGCCTTTTAAAATGTATGCTTCTTTCATGTCCATGTTTCATTAATAAATTAAATATACACTATAGGGCTGTTGTCATTCAGATTATTTAATTTAACCTGAAAAATTACAACCCAACTAAATGCATTAATGCATTTTATTAGGAAACCGTTAAAAACATTTAAGACTTTCTAAAGACCCGCTGGCACCCTGTATAGCCTCACATTTATATTTACGTGCAAATTACCGTTTAAATCATTGAAAACAGATTTCAGCATCAGTTCTTTCTATAACTGTGGGGGGGGCTCTTAAAAGAAAAACGAGTTCATGTTACACTATATACATATATAGTCACATTTTAGAATCGGCTTATTTAGGAGCATGTATATTTTAACGTTGATATCATTAAAACAGATGTTATTTCAGCATCAGCTCTTTCTATGACCGTATGGGTGGCTCTTAAAAGAGCCGTTGGGTTTGTTCTCCTGATTGAAGTGTTTATCCTCCGAAGCCGTACAAGGTGCGTCCCTGTCGCTTGAGCGCGTACACAACGTCCATGGCGGTGACGGTCTTTCTCTTGGCGTGCTCGGTGTAGGTGACGGCATCGCGGATAACGTTCTCCAGGAACACCTTCAACACCCCGCGGGTCTCCTCGTAGATCAGACCGGAGATGCGCTTGACGCCGCCGCGGCGCGCGAGACGACGAATGGCGGGTTTGGTGATTCCCTGGATGTTATCGCGCAGCACTTTACGATGACGCTTAGCGCCTCCTTTCCCGAGTCCTTTCCCGCCTTTACCTCTTCCAGACATGCTCTCTGTTTCAGTCACACAACGAAAACTAATGTGGGTAAAAACAGTTTCAAAGAGGTGGTTTACATTTGCCTACAGGACCTATTTGAAACCAGCTCTACGTCACATGACTCCCCCCTCTAGTGCCAGCACGACACAATGCTGTTTAACCCCACATTCAGCCATGTTTGTGCATTGTTTTGTATTAATCCATGTTTAAAAAAAATATTTAACAAATAAGATGTATACGATCATATAAACATGTACCAGCACGAGCTTTGCTTTTCATATCATCACGTGCACCAAAGTAAAGGGAGAGCTACAGATGTCATATCAAACATTAAATATGTGCTTCTCCATTCCCCCAAAAAAAACTATCATAACGAAATCACCTTTCGTGTTGAATAATTGTTTAATAAATATCAATGCAAAAAAACTTTAGTAAATATGTGACTCTGGACCACAAAAGCAGACATACGGGTGTTTTTTTAAACTAAGATGTATACATCTGAATAAATAGCTGAGTAAATAATATTTCCATTGATGTATGGTTTGTTAGATATAACAATATTTGTCTGAGATACAATTATTTGGAAATCTGGAATCTGAGGCTGCAAAAAAATCTTAATATTGAGAAAATCACCTTTAAAGTTGTCCAAATTAAGTTCTTAGCAATGCATTTTACTAATTTAAAATTAGGTTTTGATATATTTATGGTAGGAAATTTACTAACTATATTAATAAAACATGATCCTAATTATTTTTGGCATAAAAGAAACATGGATAATTTTGAATCATTCAATGTATTGTTGGCTATTGCTGCAAATATACATGTGCTAATTAAGACTGATTCTGTGTTAATTAAGACTGATTCTGTGATTCAGGGTCACATATTGTTTTACACTATATTTAGGTCGATGGTCCATTAAAAGGGTTTTCTATAATCATCCAATAAAAGGAGTACTTGAGGCTTGTTGGGAGCATGGGAAAAGGAAAGTCAATAGTTTTGGTTGGATCATTAAAGATTTAGTGCGGGAGATGGAACTAAATGAGTACAGAGTTATTCCAACTGTAATTTTACCAATGATACCTTTATGGATTTTACCACAACCAAAAATTGATTTATTCTTACTGGAAGCAAGACAAGATACAGATCAGGAGTTACTGGAGGCAGAGTTGACAAAACAATATATAGGGATTAAGTATGAACAGTATGTTCAAGTATTTACTGATGCATCTAAGAATCCACAGAATGGTCAGGTGGGAGTAGCGTATGTTTTCCAAGGTTGAACGTGTCTGGTGGGAAAAGAATATCAAATTATGTGTCAGTGTTTACAGGAGAGTTGCTCGCAATTTTGATAGGAATGAATAACATATATGAAATGGGGATAAATAAAACATTAGTATGCTCAGATTGAAGTTCAGCTTGATTATGCCTGGAAGCTCAACAGTCTGAAACAAGACAAGATATTGTTTTAGAGATCCTTCAGGTATTATATATGTTGCAGCAGATAAATAGGATGGTTCAATTCTTGTGGGTTCCGGCACATACAGGAGTGTCAGGGAATGAGGAAGTAGACCAATTAGCTAAACAAGTAATGACAAAGGAAAATATAGATATGCAAATTCTGTATAGTAAAGCTGAACTTAAGTCAATAATTAAAAAAGGGATAAATACAAATTGGCAATTGTTTTGGGATAATGAATTAAAAGGCAGACATCTATATTCAGTACAACCAATGGTAGGTAGAGGAAGGAATTCAAGAGGGAGAAGAAAGGAAGATTGTGTTATTTCAAGATTAAGGTTGGGACATACAGGACTGAATTCAACATTGCACATAATAGGGAAACATCCAACAGGTCTGTGTGATTGGTGTGGAGTCAAAGAAACTGTAGAACATGTAATTATTCAGTGTAAAGGATATATGGAGGAAAGAAGTAAGCTAATCGTTGAAGTTCAAAAGAATGGAGAGCAGCAAGTAACATTAAAAGAGATTTTGAATCCAGGTGATAGTCTGTTAATAAAGTTTCTAAAAACAACTCAGTTAATTCATAGAATATAGATTATTATTATTAGTATTATTGTAATTCCTTTTCTCTGGGCTGGGAGGGACTTGGGCTGTAGATGGAGGAGCTGAACACGCAGCAACATCGAAAGCTTGAGTTCTGATAGGTCTGGGGAAAAGGGTATTCAAGTCTCTGATCCATTGCTTCAGTAGATGGCGGTAATGCTCAATTTGTGATTGTGAGCCGTCAATAAAAAAACGAATAAGAAGAAAATATGTTTCTATTAAACATGTGAATAACTATTTTTCTAAACAGTCAATATATAACACATTGTGAGTCTAGGTAAACTCATACAATCTAATAATAATGTACTTCCACTAAGAGTTTAAATGCAGGTCTTTGGCTCTTTCTCTGGAGTTTGTGGGTGGCTCTGAAAAGAGCCGTTGGGGAATTAAACAGAAGATTGTTATCTCTTCTTGGGAGCTGCTCTTTTAGGCTTTGCAGCTTTAGGTTTTGCAGCTTTAGGCTTCGCCGTCTTGGGTTTGACAGTCTTGGTCTTTTTGGGACTCTTGGCTGCTTTCTTGGGCGTCGCTGGCTTCTTCGCCTTCTTGGGGCTCTTCGTCGCCTTCTTAGCGGCTGCGGCGGGTTTCTTGGCCTTCTTGGGTGATTTCTTAACGGCGGGCTTCTTTGCCGCTGCGCTCTTGGGCTTCTTGGCAGCAGCGGGTTTCTTGGCTTTAGGAGCTGCTTTCTTCTTGGTCTCGGTTTGCTTCTTGCTGATCTTGAAGGAGCCGGAGGCACCGGTTCCTTTGACCTGCAGCAGGGTGCCTTTAGTCACCAGGCTCTTGATGGCGATCTTGACGCGGGAGTTGTTCTTCTCCACGTCGTAGCCGCCGGCGGCGAGAGCTTTCTTCAGCGCGGCGAGGGACACGCCGCTCCTCTCCTTGGACGCGGACACGGCTTTGACGATTAGATCAGCGACGGCTGGACCTGCTTTCTTGGCTTTGGCAGCGGACTTCTTCTTGGGCGCTTTGGCCGGCGGAGCGGCAGCAGCTGGAGCGGTTTCTGCCATTTTTCGGAGCGGATTTACAGTCTTTCAAACACTGAGTTCAATGAGTGTCGCTCGAGCGGCGCGGCGCTGCGCTCTTAAACAACACATGAGAACCTTATAGACTCAACCCGCCGCTCGGTATCTGCGCGCCTCCGCGAGCCTCTCGCGATTGTGTTTTCTTCTCCTACATTTAAGGACAAAACTCGAGTGATAAAATAGTTTAGCGCAGTACAAACACAGTGAACACCAAGCAGAGGTTCTTGTCTTTCTGTGGAGACTAAAATACGCGGCGAGGAAATGTTAGTTTTGTCCCGATCAGATCAAACTCGAGGAGATCATCAGCCACGGAACACAGCCGCGTGTAAATCTAATGCCTTGTTTAAGTGTAAAAGTTGATAAAATATTAAAATCATCCTCTGTGTGTTTCAGAAACAGTCTGAAAGTGAATATAATGAAATTATCATCAGTGAAGGGCGTGTGTAGTGTTTTATACAGCTGCTGTTTTGGGCGGCTTGAAGCACAAACATCTGGAGACTTCGAGTCTGTTTGAGACTCATGTCTTTCTTTCTTTCTTTCTTTCTTTCTTTCTTTCTTTCTTTCTTTCTTTCTTTCTTTCTTTCTTTCTTTTCTTTCTTTCTTTCTTTCTTTCTTTCTTTCTTTCTTTCTTTCTTTCTTTCTTTCCCCTTACGACAATTAATGATGTAATGCATTTTCTATATTGTATACATTCCTATGTGTAATACAGTGCAACTCGTTCTCATCAGTCTGCATATAAATAACACGACTTTCCAATCGCGTATAATGAATACATTTCTTCTTCAGACAAAACTTAAAAAATCAATTTTTTTTGGGAAAATAATCAAATTCTTTAAAATAATCTTCTTAAAAATCATCTTAAATAACTTTATGAAAGTTAAGATAACTGCCAACCAGTCATCGATCCATAAAGGGTGAGATTTTTTAATGAAATTATTATATTATATATTTTAAATATTAAATATGACAAAATGATAAATGTATAACATTCTGTGTAACTACTATAATATTTAACTTGTATAAAATAGCACAGTTGGCTCATTAGATATGTGTGTTCCAGATGTAAATATTATGGGATGTCAACAGAAAGAGACAGAGCAGATCCTCTCACTCTTCCTGACCATGTTCTGCTTACATTTACATTTACATTTAGTCATTTAGCAGACGCTTTTATCCACAGCGACTTACAATTGGGGAGATCGTTGCTTAGACGTACTCACCGCATTCACTCTTACTTAAACAACACAACGCATTCACTCTTACTTAAACAACACAACGCATTCACTCTTACTTAAACAACACAACGCATTCACTCTTACTTAAACAACACACCGCATTCACTCTTACTTTAACAACACACCCCATTCACTCTTACTTTAACAACACACCGCATTCACTCTTACTTTAACAACACACCCCATTCACTCTTACTTTAACAACACACCCATTCACTCTTACTTTAACAACACACCGCATTCACTCTTACTTTAACAACACACGCATTCACTCTTACTTTAACAACACCGCATTCACTCTTACTTTAACAACACATTCACTCTTACTTTAACAACACACCGCATTCACTCTTACTTTAACAACACACCCCATTCACTCTTACTTTAACAACACACCCCATTCACTCTTACTTTAACAACACACCGCATTCACTCTTACTTTAACAACACACCGCATTCACTCTTACTTTAACAACACACCGCATTCACTCTTACTTTAACAACACACCATTCACTCTTACTTTAACAACACACCGCATTCACTCTTACTTTAACAACACACCGCATTCACTCTTACTTTAACACACCACATTCACTCTTACTTTAACAACACACCCCATTCACTCTTACTTTAACAACACACCACATTCACTCTTACTTTAACAACACACCGCATTCACTCTTATTTAAGCAACACACCGCATTCACTCTTACTTTAACAACACACCGCATTCACTCTTATTTAAGCAACACACCACATTCACTCTTACTTTAACAACACACCGCATTCACTCTTACTTTAACAACACACCGCATTCACTCTTACTTTAACAACACAACGCATTCACTCTTACTTAAACAACACACCGCATTCACTCTTACTTTAACAACACAATGCATTCACTCTTACTTTAACAACACACCCCATTCACTCTTACTTTAACAACACACCCCATTCACTCTTACTTTAACAACACACCCCATTCACTCTTACTTTAACAACACACCACATTCACTCTTACTTTAACAACACACCCATTCACTCTTACTTTAACAACACATACTTTAACAACACACCCATTCACTCTTACTTTAACAACACACCATTCACTCTTACTTTAACAACACACCGCATTCACTCTTACTTTAACAACACACCGCATTCACTCTTACTTTAACAACACACCGCATTCACTCTTTACTTTAACAACACACGCATTCACTCTTATTTAAGCAACACACATTCACTCTTATTTAACAACACACGCATTCACTCTTACTTTAACAACACACCGCATTCACTCTTACTTTAACAACACACCGCATTCACTCTTACTTTAACAACACACCCCATTCACTCTTACTTTAACAACACACCCATTCACTCTTACTTTAACAACACACCGCATTCACTCTTACTTTAGCAACACACCACATTCACTCTTACTTTAACAACACACCGCATTCACTCTTACTTTAACAACACACCACATTCACTCTCACTTTAACAACTGCATTTGTTCATAAAACATTTGACACATTTGATTTTTCATATACTAATATATTTTATTTTCAGGTAATTTATAATAATAAAAATTATGTCGTGAAATATATATTTATATTGGAATATATATGTATTGAACTACAATTCTGCAGTACACATTTGTATAATAAATATATTTGTATATAATAAATAAATGTGTTGAACATTTCACTCACTCACTCACTCTCTCTCTGGAACCGGAGACGTTTTACTGCATATTACTGCATAAGCACAGTAACACAACTCTTACAATAGTTTTTCCACAGTAACCATAGTTTTACTGTGGTATTTGTAGTTAAAGCAGTAATTGTACTGAATAAATTGTAAATTGATATTATTTTCTGTCTTGCAGCTCCGTCAGATCACATTCTCAAGCAGCTCTTTTAAGAATTCATCTCTTTTAAAAGCCATCTCTTATTTTCCTGAACTGTAATCCATAATTAATTTACATAGTTTTGCTCTCTCTCTCTCTCTCTCTCTCTCTCTCTCTCTCTCTCTCTCTCTCTCTCCACTCTTACTGAAGGAACTCCTCCGGATCTTACTTTCAACACAGCGACTTCTTTCAGCAGCTGGGTCTGTAAGTCAATCATCTCCTCTGTGCGAACGCTTTTTGGGTTGGGAGTGTGGCACAGAGGAGGATTGCCATCTAACTGGATCAGGGATAATTTCATCTCAGGCTCCAGGGGGGCCTTAAACTAAATAAATTCAACTATCATGACACATATATGCAAAACAATACTAATTAAAAAATCTTGATGCACAGATTACCTCTTCAACTTGTCTCTCACCAGCAAGGTCCAATGTGGAAGATGAAACAATGTCAAGGTCACTGCACCGTAAATAAAGCATTACCCTTGGCACTTGCTGACTTGTTTGATATAGGCCTGCTGTGTTTGGGTTAAAACAGTGTTTTAAACAGCAACGTTCAAACATTAAATCCAGCTATTTTACATAGCGTCTGCAACTAGCAATTGTTTATTAAAAAAATACAACTACCTTCTGTGAATAATAAAAACAATACGCTGATGTGCACTGTACCGAAACAAATGGGATAACTGCTTAATGTTACTGTATGAAAGCCCAACGACGCCACCCAGAGGTATCTTTATGTCTGTAACTTTAATGCTTGGACATAGCTGAACAGGTCAAGACATGCCCGGACAAGTGTCAGGAGGCAGTCTATATTTATGGGTGGAGCGATTGACTTGTTCATTGTGCCAAAAAAGGGACTACTGCATGTTTGTTCCCCTTCATGGGAACTCGAACTGCGTCCCCTAGGGGTCGCTACGGGGAACGCCTTCAGCGTGACTCGTGTCTGAAGATACATATGTAAAAACACCATCCGTTGGCCGGCGACAGCCCATGACGTCACTACCGGCGTGACCATAATAAAAGGACCGCCGGGAGAATACATCACCATTTTTCTTCGTCTTCACTGACTGGTCTGTTTGAAGAAACGTGCATTCTGGTAGGAATACAGTTTTCCTTTATTTATCATGGCGAGCACTAGCAAGGCGTTTGAGATTGTGTGTGGATCCGTGTCCTCGTTATTTGACACCCGATGACACACACACAATCTTTGCGTCTTTTGTTTGGGCAAGGAGCACGCACGCGATGTCCTTGAGGGGAGAATTTGCATGCACTGTGCACTCTCGTCTTGTCCCTCTTTTCAAGGAAAGAGGGGTAGCCGTCTGCTTCCCGCGATTCGGTACCCACCGCTGCCGAGGCACGGAGGCGATTGAAATCGCGGGGTTCACAGTTGGATATGACCGATGAGTTAGAGAGGGACCGCCCCTTTCGCGCGCGTCGGCCGAGAACGAGAGTGAGCTGCTGGATTGTGACGATGCGATCTTTCTGACATCATCAGATTCAGCGGTTAGTGCTCTACTGGGTTATGCCCAGGAAGAGCAGGAGATGTTTGAGGGGAGGAAGTTGAGACTGAACCCTCTCAATCCTCCTGCACTGCATATGTTTTTGGAGGTTATGGATCATAAAAATAAATTTTTCTGGCCATAAATCCCCAGCTCGTGCGAGCCTTCCTTTCTTCTTAAATCTCGATGTGGAGGTTGAGAAGGAGTGGAAAAAAGCAATTTTTTCTCGTATTCATAGGTTTCAGCATACTAGTTATGCTGATATTGAGGGTATGCGTGAAAATGGCTATGAGGGGATGCCCCCTGTGCAAGAGATGATAGCCAGCTTATCTCGCTGTGGGTGAGAAATCCTCTCTCAAGGCTCCCTCCTTGCCATCTAAGCCTCTGAATCTTGCTTAAATGGCAGGGCATATGCAGCAGCAGGTCAGATCGTCACTTCGTTGCACACTATGGCGGTGCTTCAGGCGTACCAGACTGATCTGCTGTAAGACCTGGATAAGGCTTTCTATAAAGTCCAGGTCTGAGCCCGAACAACCAGGGGTCCTAGCCCATCTCGGTCTGGGGATCAGAGATGGGCTCAGAAGGCTAGTCTCGCGACTCATGCACATCCCCCGCCTGCAGGTAGGGCTAAAGAGAGGCGTGGGTCAGAGAGAGGCAAAACCTGAAGGGGAGGTGTTCCGGATGAAGCGTCCTATATGACACTTTCGTCCGGACCAGAGTAAGACATCTACTCCTTTCCCTTAGGGGGGCATCTGCCCTCTTATTCCTCTCTAATTTTCCTGCAACCAATGGATGAGTACGATCCATTTTTAAAGGCTATCGGCTATCGCAGTGATTACATCACTCGTCGATACTAGATCCAGGCTAGTAGCGCTCCCTGTTGGTTGAGCTAGCATTGCTCCCCTCACCATAGAGGGTCACCTATGAGCATGCCGCTCCCTTCTGAGCGTCTAAGTTCTCCACTCTCCAGAGCTCGTTGTTGGTCGAGCTAGCATTGCTCCCCTCATCTAGAGGGTCACCTATGAGCATGCCGCTCCCTTCTGAGCATCTGAGTTCTCCTCTTATTCTGAAGAATGTGTTCTCCGCTCCCCAGAGCTCTGTGATTGGTCGCTCTCCTGTTGGTCGAGCTAGCCTTGCTCCCCTCATCTAGAGGGTCACCTATGAGCATGCCGCTCCCTTCTGAGCGTCTAAATTCCCTCTCATTCTGAGGAGTGAGTTCTCCACTCTCCAGAGCTCATTGTTGGTAGAGCTAGCATTGCTCCCCTCACCTAGAGGGTCACCTATGAGTATGCCGCTCCCTTCTGAGCGTCTGAGTTTCCCTCTCATTCTGACGAATGAGTTCTCCGCGCTCCAGAGCTCTGTGATAGGTCGCTCTCCGTGTTGGTCGAGCTAGCATGGCTCCCCTCACCATAGAGGGTCACCTATGAGCATGCCGCTCCCTTCTAAGCATCTAAGTTTCCTCTCATCTGAGGAATGAGTTCTCCGCTCTCCAGAGCTCGCTGTTGGTAGAGACAGCGTTGCTCCCCTTACCTAGAGGGTTATTTATGAGCATGCCGCTCCCTTCGGAGCGTCTGATTTCCCTCTCATTTCTGAGGAATGAGTTCTCCGCTCCCCAGAGCTCTGTGATAGATGGCTCTCCTTGATTGGTCGAGCTAGCCTTGCTCCCCTCACCATAGAGGGTCACCTATGAGCATGCCGCTCCCTTCTGAGCGTCTAAGTTTCCTCTCATCTGAGGAAGGAGTCCTCCGCTCTCCAGAGCTCGCTGTCGGTAAGAGCTAGCGTTGCTCCCCTCACCTAGAGGGTCATTTATGAGCATACCGCTCCCGTCTGAGCGTCTGAGTTTCCTCTCATTCTGACGAATGAGTTCTCTGCCCTCCAGAGCTTGAGTTGGTAGAGCTAGCATTGCTCCCCTCACATAGAGGGTCATCTATGAGCAGGCCGCTCCCTTCTGAGCGTCTGAGTTTCCCTCTAATTCTGACGAATGAGTTCTCCGCTCTCCAGAGCTCTGTGCTAGGTCGCTCTCCGTGTTGGTCGAGCTAGCATGGCTCCCCTCACCATAGAGGGTCACTTATGAGCATGCCGCTCCATTCTGGGCGTCTGAGTCCCCTCACTCTGAGGGATGAGTTCTCCGCTCTTAGAGCTCCTCATGGGTAGAGCTAGCACGGCTCCCCTCACCAACGATGGTCACCTATGAGCGTGCCGCTCCCTTCTGACCGTCTGAGTTCCCTCTCATTCTGAGGGTTGATTTCTCCGCTCTCCAGAGCTCGCTGTCGGTAGAGCTAGCATTGCTCCCCTCACCTAGAGGGTCTCTTATGAGCATGCCGCTCCCTTCTGAGCGTCTGAGTCCTCTCTCATTCTGTAGAATGAGTTTCTCTGCTCCCCAGAGCTCTGTGATAGGTCTCTCTCTTTGTTGGTCGAGCTAGCATTGCTCCCCTCACCATAGAGGGTCATTTGTGAGCATGCCGCTCCCTTCTGAGCGTCTGAGTTCCCTCTCACTCTGAAGAGTGAATAGTTCTCCGCCCCGGAGCCATAGAACGTTACCCATCTAGATAAGTGCACACGCTAAGATCTTTGGGCACTTCTAAAAAAATCCACTCAGTGGTAAGATCGCACATCAAGTGTTCTGCTCTTTCTAAAAATCCATGTTATGGTAAGTGCGCACGCTAGACTTTGGGCACTTTTTAAAATCCACTCAAGTGGTAAGTTCGCACATCAAGGTTCTCGTTCTTTCTAAAAATCCTGTACGGTAGAGTTAAGCGCAGCTTGCCCTTTTTGAGTTGGTCAAAGCCCGGCTTGTGCCTTGGGCCCCGCTCCCTTTGTCCCATATATTTTGGGTCCCAAAAAAAAAAATGACCAAAGGGTCTGTTGAGACAGTCCCTCAGCAAGCTTGTGCAGAGCAAGCGGTAGCTTCTGA
The DNA here is from genome assembly GCA_027564155.1 of Gymnocypris eckloni scoliostomus. NCBI lineage: Eukaryota > Metazoa > Chordata > Actinopteri > Cypriniformes > Cyprinidae > Gymnocypris > Gymnocypris eckloni. The sequence goes on along the minus strand of CM050413.1, from coordinate 1,836,559 downwards.
GTGACCGGCCAGGACCTAGTTATTACCACTAGGTACTTGGCCATATCCCCTTAAAGGAATCATTCTGATTCCAGACCTTTGAGCTCTACCCTTGGTCCGTTAGTCCCGGCACCCAGCAGGTAAGGATTTAGGGTATGCAGCTCAGGCTTTCTGGCCGTAGGGGATAATGTCACTGACAGCCATCAATCGTCCCGGGGGCAACTCCCTTAGCCTGGTAGAGTTGGCTTAGTGCTCGCCTTTTTCGCGAAATTGGCTTGCACTCCTCTCAGCATGGTGGCGTGGGTATAGCATTCCCCGTAGCGACCCCTAGGGGACGCAGTTCGAGTTCCCATGAAGGGGAACGTCTCAGGTTACGTATGTAACCATGGTTCCCCGAGTGGGGAACGAGACACTGCGTCCCCTAGGCTTTGGGCCATGCTTCGGACGCAAGCTTCAGACAAAGAAGCTGATGATGTATTCTCCCGGCGGTCCTTTTATTATGGTCGCGCCGGTAGTGACGTCATGGGCTGTCGCCGGCCAACGGATGGTGTTTTTACATATGTATCTTCAGACACGAGTCACGCTGAAGGCGTTCCCCGTAGCGACCCCTAGGGGACGCAGTGTCTCGTTCCCCACTCGGGGAACCATGGTTACATACGTAACCTGAGACGTTTCTTCTGTGAGTGATTGATTAAAAAGTAAGTTATCCATTTTACATTCTATGCTGGTCAAACTGAAATATATTTTTTCCATTCTGTTATCACCTGGAAACTTTACTAGTTCAGATAATGACTTGAATAGTGTGTATAATTCGCGTGAGTTACATGCTGACTTAATCTATGCTAAGTCAAATGTTTACACTCGTTTAATACTGCTTAACTGTACATTTTCCACGCCATAATTTAGATACATAAGCTAAAATTGTACACCTGTATACGGTACATATTTAAATGATAAACACTTTGCCAATGTAATGCAGCTATTTTAATGCAACTTGAATGCCTTTATTACCTTACATTTTATACTGTGATTTACTGTCACTGTGGCGGTGTATAATGTTCATTTCCTTATACTAGACATATTATTGTGTATATTTCAAATTTTATATTGTATTCTGTTTTCTCTGTTCATTGTAGACCACACACACGCCCACATGCACCCTCTATGGGCAAGTGCATGTAACCATTCAAACATGCAAGGATAATTCAAATAAACTGGGACTTGCTCTCTTGCTCTTGTTTCTCTAACCGGAAACTCTCATCGCCATTTCTACTAGTACCAACCGAACCCTTGAGCGTCCCTTACGCTCGTATAGTTACCTTCTTCTGGATGGTGTTGCGATGCCTGTCACGCTGTATCTCCGATGACTGACAGAATCTTCTCTTCAAATGCATCCACAATAATAGACGGTGATCCACCACCTCTCTTTTTTGCTCCCTTGATTTCGCTGCTCCTTTTTTTAACAGCCGAATTTAAGTCTTCCCATTTCTTTTTCACCCCATCAGCATCTCAAATGGAGATGCCACTGCTGAAACGGCCTCTGCCACACGTTCCCATGCTCAGGGGCACAAATACGGGGTATGCAGCATTGTGCATAGGGGCGCAACACGGAGGGGGGCGCCATTGTGCCAAAAACAACTCTTTGAAAATTGTATTTAATAAAGCTTTTAAAATATTTGAAATATGACATTTGTTAAGAGACATTTTTTGTTGATTTATTGATTAATTTGTGATTTATACATTCCACGCCTGAAGGAGAGTATACGCACATAACCTATGCACGTGGGGTGTGTGTGTGTGTGTGTGTGTGTGGGGGGGGGGAGTTAGCACAGTAACACAGCTACTACCATGTTTTTATTGCATATTTGTAGTTAAAGCACAGTAACACAACTCTTACAATAGTTTTACCACAGTAACCATAGTTTTACTGCATATTTGTAGTTAAAGCACAGTAACACAACTCTTACAATAGTTTTACCACAGTAACCGTAGTTCCCTTCCGTAGGGAACTTCTATGTTGCGTCCTCTAGGGGTCGCTTTGGGAACGCCTCCAGCGTGATCGGTGTCTTGAAGCATGATTAAAAACACCCAATGCACTTGACATTGGCAGGTGGACGCCTATGACGCAAGCTAATGAGCGTCTGCGAGCATAAAAGGGCGCCTGTGGAACACATCATCCTCTTTTTTCTCTTCAGGGGACTTTGTTTCTGAAGTGTGAGTATTATGAAATGCTTTAGGAGGTGTGCTGATCCGTGTCAGCGTTTCTGACACCAGATGACACACACAACTTATGCGTTGGGCAGAGAGCACGCTCGCTTTGTTCTCAAGGGAAGGGAGTGCGTTTATTGTGAGCCTTTTCTTAGGGAAAAGCTCCGCTCTTTCTTGTCCCTTTTCTTGAGAGAATTGGGGCGATCATCTGCCCCCCGCGGCTCGGGTCCAGTCGCTGCTGAGGCAGTGAAGAGACTGAGTTCGCGGCGATTGCAGATGGAGCTTGCGTAACGAGTTCGAGAGAGGAATTTTTCATCTCGTGCTCAACAGCGGCTGACGAGAGTAGAATGCGGGAGGAAGATCTATTGTCTGTTACATCTTCTGATCCAGCAGGAAGTGCTTCGCTGGCTCATGGTGGGCTGATGAAGGCGGAGAGGATATTTCTGAGCCTTCTCAGCTTGTCTGCCCCGCGATGTAGAGCATGCTAATTATGCTGACATTGAAGCGAGGCGCGAGCGCGGATATGCGTCGATGCCCCCTACGGGCGCTTGCGAGCCAAAAAAAAAAAGTATATTTTTTAACCTGGATTGAATGTGCTAGGCTTCCTCTCGTTTAAGAGAGTCCTTCTGCTGAAGCCTCCACTCTTCAGAGCTCCGTCTCTGGCAGTAAAAGGAGGTAGGCTCTGAGGAACCTCACTAACTGCTTCTGGCGTTGAGTGCAGCCAGGCCTCCTCTTGCTCTAGAGAGTCGTCATGCTGAGGCCTCCACTCTTAAGAGCTCCCCTACTCGGATTGAGTGTGCTAGGCTTCCTCTCGTTTAAGAGAGTCCTTCTGCTGAAGCCGTCACTCTCCAGAGCTCCGCTTAGACAGTACTATGTGCATGCTCTTTCTTGAGCCTCACTAGCTGTTGTAGCGCTGAGTGTAGAAGTCTCCTCTCAATCTGGAGAGTCGCTTCTGAGACCTCCACTCCGAGAGCCATACTCTGGTGAGCTAGTCTATGATGGCGAGCTTTGAGCTTGCCTGAAGAGGGGTTTTGACCCTAGTTCTGCTGGGCAGGGATGGTGTTCCTCGAGTCTGTGACTTAGGAATCCAGCTTTTGGACACTTTTCCCTCAGCATGGCGGCGTTGGCATAGCGTTCCCAAAGCGACCCCTAGAGGACGCAGAGTAGAAGTTCCCTTCGGAAGGGAACGTCTCAGGTTACGTATGTAACCTTAGTTCCCTGAGAATGGGAACGAGACGCTACGTCTCTGGGCCATGCTTCGGGCATTCCTGTCGGTCCCCCTTGAAAAAAAAGAGGATGATGTGTTCCACAGGCGCCCTTTTATGCTCGCAGACGCTCATTAGCTTGCATCATAGGCGTCCACCTGCCAATGTCAAGTGCATTGGGTGTTTGTAATCATGCTTCAGACACCGGTCATGCTGGAGGCGTTCCCAAAGCGACCCCTAGAGGACGCAGCGTCTCGTTCCCTATTCTCAGGGAACTATGGTTACATACGGAACCTGAGACGTTTTACTGCATATTACTGCATAAGCACAGTAACACAACTCTTACAATAGTTTTTCCACAGTAACCATAGTTTTACTGTGGTATTTGTAGTTAAAGCAGTAATTGTACTGAATAAATTGTAAATTAATATTATTTTCTGTCTTGCAGCTCCGTCAGATCACATTCTCCAGCAGCTCTTTTAAGAATTCATCTCTTTTAAAAGCCATCTCTTATTTTCCTGAACTGTAATCCATAATTAATTTACATAGTTTTGCTCTCTCTCTCTCTCTCTCTCTCTCTCTCTCTCTTTCTATGCTTGGTGATATTTTTGAATCTCATTATTTTGACCAATTCTGACAGAAAGCTGCTGTAATTAACAGAGAACCTGCACTTGAAGCTTATTTTATGTGTTAATAATAACGTATCATTGTCATTGGTCACAGATAATTTTTAACACACTGTCTCAACATGTATAGTTGAAGTCAAAACTTTACATACACCTTTCAGAATCTGCAAAATGTTAATAATTTTACCAAAATAAGAGGAATCATACAAAATACATGTTATTGTTTATTTCGTTCTGACCTGAATAATATATTTCACATAAAAGATGTTTACACATAGTCCACACGAGAAATTAATAGTTGGATTTAAAAAAAAATATCCCGTTCAAAAGTTTACATCCCCTTGATTCTTAACACTGTGTTGTTATCTGAATGATCCAAAGCTGTGTGTTTGTTTAGTGATAGTTGTTCATGAGTCCCTTGTTTGTCCTGAACAGTTAAACTGTCTGCTGTTCTTCAGAAAAATCCTTCAGCTCTCACAAATTCTGTGGTTTTCCAGCATTTTTGTGTATTTGAACCCTTCCCAACAATGTCTTAATGGTTTTGAAATCCATCTTTTCACACTGAGGACAACTGAGGGATTCATTTGCAGCTATTACAGAAGATTCAAACACACAAAAAACATGCATTAAGAGCCAGGATTTTTGAAGATCTGGATAAATTTGAAGATCAAGATTAATTAAATTTGTCCTCTGGAAAACTTGTAACTATCTTCTGTAGCTTCTGAAGGGCAGTACTAAATAAATAAAAAAAGTGCTATTTAGACAAACCAAGAACAATATACACATCTTTATTATGTTCAAAAGTTTTCACGCTCCGGCTTGTAATGCATGATTTTCCTTCTGGAGCATCAGTGAGTGTGACAGAGTCACCTGCTGTCTATAATATTTTGTGTAATTGAAAATCAAATTTTCTGTTTAAATAATGGCAAAACAAACATTTTAGCAATACTTCAAACATCAGTCCTCCGCATGAGATCTGTGTGAGATCACCCTCGAATGAAGACTTGCTTTGGGAACTCAAGTACTGATCATCTTCTACTAGTCCTCCTCCTCCGGCGTATATTCTTCATCTCCAGAGTCAGTGATATTCTGCTGCTCCTCTTCTTCACTCTTCATCTCCTCCTCTTCCTCATCCTCATCATTATCTTCATCAAAACTTTCTTCATCACATCATCATCCACCTCCTCCTAAAATTCACCTTCAAAACAGAAACAAAAGAACAACATGCTCGTAATGCTCAAGACTGGATGTTCAGGTTTATATACAGGTGCATCTCAATAAATTATAATGTCGTGGAAAAGTTCATTTATTTCAGTAAATCAACTCAAATTGTGAAACTCGTGTTTTAAATAAATTAAATGCACACAGACTGAAGTAATTAAAGTATTTGGTTATTTTAATTGTGATGATTTTGGCTCACATGTAACAAGAACCCACCAATTCTCAACAAATTAGAATATGGTAACATGCCAATCAGCTAATCAACTCAGAATTTGGCTACAGTTGTCGTCAGAGGCGTCTTACCTGGGCTAAGGGGAAGAAGAACTGGACTGTTGCCCAGTAGTCCAAAGTCCTCTTTTCAGATGAGAGCAAGTTTTGTATTTAATTTGGAAACCAAGGTCCTAGAGTCTGGAGGAAGTGTGGAGAAGCTCATAGTCCAGTGTTAAGTTTCCACAGTCTGTGATGATTTGGGGTGCAATGTCATCTGCTGGTGTTTGTCATTTGTGTTTTTTTGAAAACCAACGTCACTGCACCCATTTACAAAGAAATTTTGGAGCACTTCATGCTTCCTTCTGCTGACCAGCTTTTTAAAGATGCTGATTTAATTTTCCAGCAGGATTTGCCTCCAGCCCACACTGTCAAAAGCACCAAAAGTTGGGTAAATGACCATGGTGTTGGTGTGCTTGACTGGCCAGCAAACTCACCAGACCTGAACCCTATAGACAATCTATAGGGTATTGTCAAGAGGAAAATGAGAAACAAGAAACCAAAAAATGCAGATGAACTGATGGCCGCTGTCAAAGAAACCTGTGCTTCCATACCACCTCAGCAGTGCCACAAACTGATCACCTCCAAGCCACGCCAAATTGAGGCAGTAATTAAACCAAAAGGAGCCCTTACCATGTATTGAGTACATATACAGTAAATGAACATACTTTCCAGAAGGCCAACAATTCCCTAAAAATAATTTTTTAATTGGTCTTATGAAGTATTCTAATTTGTTGAGATAGTGAATTGGTGGGTTTTTTGTTAAATGTGAGCCAAAATCATCACAATTAAAAGAACCAAACAATTAAACTACTTCAGTCTGTGTGCACTGAATTTATTTAATACACGAGTTTCACAATTTGAGTTGAATTACTGAAATAAATGAACTTTTCCATGACATTATAATTTATTGAGATGCACCTGTATATGCAAACACCATGCAAACGTGAATTTTGCATCCAATGTCTCCTTTAAATTCAAATATTATAGTCTTAATTCAAAAAAGCAAAGATTTTGAAAGTCTGATAGTAATCAGTGTTTAGTACTACTGTAAGCTTAACCCTGGCTGGTTAACCTGTTTGAAAATGATTAACAGTTGAAAATATTAGACATTTAGAATGTAATCAAATGTAATCAGTTACTTTACTTTAATAAAGTATTTGAAAAGTTGCACTACTTATTACATATTAAATAGGGTAACTTGTAATCTGTTACCTATTACATTTACAAAGTAAGCTTCCCATCACTGCTCCTCAATGACCAATAGGAATGCAATGCTATTATCACTGACTCCGTCACATACTATCATAGCCATGCAGTCTTTCTCTCTGGTTTATAACAGCTGTACCTTTTTATAGTTAGAACAGATAGCATTAGAACATTACAATCTAGCATTGCTCTTTAAAGCATTAACAATCACTAAACTAAAAGTTAAAATCACTCAATTAAAACTTAATTTTAACTGCTATAAGATACACACATAAACTCATCTGAGCTTCGTAATTAGGACTGTATAAGCTTACATTTGATTTACTCATTACAATAGTCTCTTTACAGTTACTGCTATCATAAAATGCATATTTGACTCAGAATTATTGTGCTCCGTCAATTCGTCCACTCGCGTGCCTCGCCCACTCCTGACTAGTGTTGGGTATCGTTTTTTTTTTTTTTTTGATACCGGTGCCAAATTGATACTTTTCAAAATGGTGCCGTGCCTAAACGTTGCCTGAACCGATACTTATAAAAATAAAAATGACCAATTAATAATTGGATTGGCCATTAGCCCTAAACACATGGGCCCGGTTTCACAGACAGGGCGTAGACTAAACTGGATCTGTCTGCCGCTTTTGACACTGTCAATCATCAGATCCTCCTCTCCACCCTCTCATCACTGGACATCACTGGGATTCCACTTTGCAGGATTGAATCCTGTCTCACTGGTCGGTCTTTCAGGGTGGCCTGGGGAGGGGAGGTATCCAAAGCACATAAATTGGTCACTGGGGTTCCCCATGGATCGGTTCTTGGACCCCTCCTCTTCTCCACATACATTACATCACTGGGTCCCATCATACAAGCAAATGGCTTCTAATACCATTGCTATGCTGATAAAACACAGCTCTATCTCTCATTTCGACCAGATGATCCAACGGTAGCTGCACGGATCTCAGGCTGCCTGGCGGACATCTCGGCATGGATGAAAGAACATCACTTACAGCTCAACCTGGCAAAGACTGAGCTTCTTGTCTTCCCTGCCACTCCAACTCTACAGCATGACTTCACGATTCAGTTAGGTTCATCAACAATTACCCCATTAGCTTTGGTCAGAAATCTTGGTGTAATCTTTGATAACCAGCTGACATTCAAAGAGCACATTGCAAAGACTGCTCGATCTTGCAGGTTTGCACTACACAACATCAGAAAGATCAGGCCCTTTCTGACAGAGCATGCTGCACAACTTCTTGTCCAGGCCTTTGTCATTTCTAGGCTGGACTACTGCAATGCTCTTTTGGCTGGACTGCCATCAAACACAATCAAACCTCTACAAATGATTCAGAATGCAGCGACACGACTGGTCTTCAACGAGCCTAAAAGAGCCCATGTGACACCTCTCTTTGTCTCCTTGCACTGGCTACCAGTTGCAGCTCGCATCCAGTTCAAGACACTGATGCTTGCATATAGAACAACCACAGACTCAGCACTACTTCCACTCACTATTACGAATCTACATCCCCTCCAGAAGCCCCGCCTACTTCCACTCACTATCACAAATTTACATCCCCTCCAGAAGCCCCGCCTACTTCCACTCACTATTACAAATTTACATCCCCTCCAGAAGGCCCACCTACTTCCACTCACTATTACGAATTTACATCCCCTCCAGAAGTCTGAGATCTGCTAGTGAGCGACGTTCACTTTTGATCCACGATCAGCATTAAGGGCTACATAAGAATAAGAATAAGCATGCACAAATTAGTAATTTTTTTGTGGATTTACATTAAGTTCAAATTATCAGATAGTGTAGTCATTGCTCTTAGAACAAATATATATTTCACTGATACATTTGATTAAGTGAATCCATAAGTGAAATGTTACATATTGCAAAATCACATAAATAATTCCAAACTGTGCATAATATAATTGATTATAAAATTATTGTAGATTCCTCTCACCAACAAAACGTGGTCTTACATGTGTGTCATAAAGTCAAAATGCCAATTAAAGCTCTCATACAAGTTTAATTATTTCAAGATATGGCTTCATGCAGTCAGCTGTAGATATATTCCTCATCAAACATGTTTAAGATTAACATTTAAACACATACAAAGTGATCATAAATGATTGATGATATCTGTGTGGCTTCGATAAACATGAACGTTAGTATTTTCCTTGACTTATAGAACAAGCTGGTTGTGTTTAAAGACTCTTACATTGTATAATTCATAAAATTAGGCTATTCCAATAATCAGGCAGTGTTTGATTCATTTACATTGACATTTACATTTATGCATTTAGCAGACGCTTTTATCCAAAGCGACTTACAGTGCATTCAAGTTATACATGTAGAACCTGATATACATGTATGTGTGTTCCCTGGGAATGATTAAATGGTAATCACCTTCCTTATTAATACATATTTCAGTTTACTCGTTACCATTAGGTTAATAAGATTAAGGGTGAACAATGTTTGTGTTCGTCTGTAGTTTCAAACCAACGTTTAAGTCCAGCTGAACACCAAAAACAGCTGATAAGATTATGATTATGAACAATACCGATCTAAAGACCATTACACAGAAATTTGCTGTGCTAAAGGTACATTCACAATACAGAAGGACAACAAGGACATTGTAATGCTATTGAAATGAATGTCGCCACATCTCAAACAATAACAGTACATCTCAAAGTTACATATTGTGTATATGAAATAATCAACTCAGTGGTAAAGCAGTGTTCACTTGTGGCCTGTTGTTCAGATGAAACAATACATATTGTGAAATTACTTCTATTAGAATAATGTGGGCATAACAAATGCATCTTGAATGTAAAAAAATATATATTTTCCTAAATAACACAATTTTAAGTGGTCAAAACACTTGAAATAATAATTTGAACTTACAGATCACTAAAATCATAATTCATATTTTAATGTAATTTCAAGGTTCTCTCTCTCTCTCTCTCTCTCTCTCTCTCTCTCTTCTTCCAAAAGTAAGTGCATAGTACCATGTGCCATAACTAAACTCTACTTATACCTAATAACTATTATCAACCTGTTTTCCCTTCCATTCTTTCTTCATAATTTAGACACACAAATATTAAAAGACGTAAACATTTGTCCTGGATGTGCCATTTGAGGATGTTTAAGTTCGGAGATTCATTCCATGCACAGTCATGTAGTCCATGTTAAATCATATATCACACAATTCAGATATGACTTCTGCAGAGAAAAGGGAATACAATTTTTCACTGAGAATAATAAACAGTTGAGACAATACTACTGAAAAATGTTTGATGAATATGGCAAAGTGTTTTATGAGTCTGAAATCTAATGCAATGCTTTACTTACCATTCTCCTCAAATCTGATGTTGTAGGCAACAGGTCCTCTGATATTGAAGCCAAGGTAGAAAGACGCCAGGCCTTGTTTGCACACACTGGCCCGATTGTGAGAGGTGATTTGAATCTGTTTGTTATCTCTAACAGTAAAAACTTTGTAATTATTGACCTCCCCACTGATGCGCTGAAGACATTCGTCTTGTGTGTGCTCATGTCCTTCTGTGAGGAGCTTCAGATCAATTTCATCTAGTTTTGAGGAATGGACCAGTCTCTGCAAACCATTTCCGTTCCCTAAGAAAAACAGAGGCACCAGGTAGCGACCGCGAAGGTATTTCTGATACTTTCTCTCATATGACTGACTCATATATTGAACACACTTTTCAAGGTCTGGAGGGTTTGTGATTGCTGGCTGTGCTTCATCCGGCCAAAAGAGCAAAAGCATCAAGAGGTAAAACTCTGGGCTTCTGTCTTGAGCTTTTGTTGCCCAAAGCTCCTGTAACCTGGCCTGAAGATCTTCTGCTTTTTCACATGGCTCACCAGACTGACTCAAGATCACGTTGGTAAGAATGTAGAGAACCATTTCATGTTCAGATTGAGGATTTTCAAGTGCACTCAGATTTTGTTTAAGTACATTAGTGTCTGATTTTAGGAAATGAAGTAGTCCTCCAAAGGACTTCTTTTTTTTCTCATTCAGGGTACTTTCATTGCTCTTGCCCTGTTTAAAATATAACTTGTAGCACTTTTCAACATCCCTACGAATGTAGTCTGGGTCCTCTTCTTCAATCCTTGGTCTTGAGAATGCCAGGTACCATTCAAAGAAATCATATTTCGTCTCCACATCACATTTTAGGCTATTGATGTATTGATGAAAAGGCATTTTTGGATGTATGATATTGCAAACCTGGAGGAACCCAAAGATACCTCTGTTATTGAATTTGGTTTTGTCTTCTGCCTCGTCTTCAGCTGCTTCATCTACAGCTTCAAATGCTTTAATGGCAGACTGTGCAATGGCCAAACACACGTCAATGTCTGAGAATGTCCTTTTACCTTCATTTAGCAGGTGGTTTTTGTGAACTTGTCCCAAAGTATCCCTGATATGTGACATTTTGGGATCTCGCTTAATGGCCCTTTCTGCCCATTCTTTTGCCTCCTGGTATTTGTTGTCCTCTTTTACCTCAATGTAATACAAACGTGCAAGTGTTTGAGGATAGGCAGGGTTTGTGTCAAACAAATCTGAAGCTTGCTTCAACAAATCAATACATTGGTTTGTATTATGTTCACTTTCAATCATGATGTCAAGAATCAGTCTGGAAAACTTATCTTTTTCCATCAGACCCCCAGGTCTCGTGATGAACATGTTCTTGCAAATTTTCTCATAATTCCTCTGCTTTCCTTTTACCAAACTGTTCAAGAAGTCGAGAGCGATGTCAGATCTTGTCAGTTTGTGCTTAGTGAACATTTTGAGACAGGCGTCAGCAATCATTGGATGTGCCAGGCGTATGCATTGGTCTTCTTGTTCTCCTTCTGAGAAAATGACTATGAGATCCATGAAAGGCTTCATTATTGTTTCCAATGTGGGGTTTTCCTCTTCTTTCGGCTGTTCTGTCTGATCCAAGAATTCCTCACACAAAAGCTTTGACAAGTGTGAACCTGGGACATATGAGTTTATCAAAGCCAAAAAACTGAGAAGTCTTGTGCTGCGGGACTCCTTGTGATTTTTAACATGTTTTATCATTTCTTCTGTGATCACTTTCTCTGCATCTTCTTTCTGGAAACCTCCCTGCATTATGTTAAATGCATGAAACTTCTGTGACATTTCCTTGTATTTATTTTTCAACTCCTTCTTTTTCTGAGAAAACCTCTTCTTTTCATCTGGTGAGAGCTCCATTTTAAGTTTTACATCATATGTTGAACAAACAAGGGTAAGACAGTATGCAGGGTTGCAATTAAAAATGATCACAACTGGAGTGTCTGTATTAATGTCCCTCTTATGTATTTCTTCATTCAGGTTTTTCAGGAGAATGTTCTTGATTTGCAGATCATCATTGCAGATGTCTAATAACAGCAGCACAGTTTTCTGACCTTGTTCTTCATCAGACAGCATAAAAAGATCCACCACTTGTTTTGACAGCTCTTTGATGTCTAGATCTGAATCGATCACTTTGGCACATCTGAGATCTTTCCGGAAATGCCAAAGCACCTGCATGGCGAGAGTTGAGCCTCCACTGCCAGACTGGTATCGTAAGGAAACTTGAGTGATGAGATGTTGTTTTCTCTTCTTTCTCTCAATTAACTGTATTAAATCTTTGAAGCGATCCCTTTCGACTAAAGGTGAGTTCGCAGATGTGTAAAAATGTTGCCACTGTGGTGGGTCTCCTTTAAGAAAGTCAGTCTCATGCTTCTTCCAAACTGCAGAGTTAATGACTGAGTCTTCAGACTCAAACATATCAGACCACACAATGTTGAGGCATGATAGTGAATCTCTAAGTTCAGCTGGTATTGAGATCGGTGTTTCACTGGATGAAGGTAACAGGTACATCATCAGTCCTGTTTTGGTTTGTATTTTTCCAAGAGAGCTTTGTAGATGAAATGTTCCAAAGTTGTTAGAAAATTCCTGCAAAATACCAAAACGTCTCGGGTTACTCGCGTAACCCTTGTTCTCTGAATAGGGAATGAGACTGCGTTTGAATGCTTCGGGAACGCCCACTGCGTGACCGAGTCTGAAACCCATATAGAATCACGCCAATTCATTGGCTGATGGCGCGACGCCATCTCTGACGCAATGACGTCGTCAGGTCATACTGGCGAACACGCCATCCACTCCTCAGATTTCTGCCGAAAAGAACCCTGTCGGCAGCGTGAGGAGTTAGTAGCGAACGCAGTGTCTCGCTCCCTATTCAGAGAACAAGGGTTACGCGAGTAACCCGAGACGCTCTCTTCATAGGTAACTCAACACCGCGCTTTGAACGCTTCGGGAACGATATACCAAACAGCGGAAGCGCTGCTCATCTGGTCCAATACTGAACCAACAATGTACGGTCGGTTCAAACAGACAGGACCTGAGAACCTGGAGTCATCAACGCCAAGGTTGTAAAACCTGACAAAGCTGTGCGGAGAGGACCATCCTGCTGCAACACAAATATCCTCCAGGGGTACCCCTCTAAAAGAGCTTGAGAGGAGGCTACGCCCTAGTAGAATGCGCCCAAGACTAAGAGGTGAAGGGAGTTTCGCTACCGTAAGCCAGCGAAATGGCGTCTCTCACCCAGTGAGAAATCCTCTGCTTTGACGTGGCAAGCCCGCGCGACCAGCACCAAAATAGATCAATAACTGGGGAGATTTTCTCCAAACCTTGGAGCGATCCACATAGCTTTCAATGCCCTGACCGGGCAGAGCAAGTGGAGTCTCTCATCCTCACTTGAAGCAAAGGGAGGGGGATGGAAAGAGTGAAGCGTGACCACCTGAGATCGAACGACGTGACAAGACCTTGGGAATGTAACCCGCCCAGGCCGCAGGGTAACTTTGACTAGACCCGGGGCAAAGTCCATACACGCCTCACTGACAGAGAAAGCCTGCAGATCTCCAACTCTTTTCAGTGACGTAAGCGCCAGCAAAGAACAACCTTAAGAGTCAGTATCCGATCCAAGCTGACTCTAAGGCTCTCAAAAGGCCGCCACTAGTCCTTCGAGGACGACTGACAAGTCCCAAGAAGGAACTGCCGGGCTTAACAGGCCTAAGGCGCCTGGGCCCCATGCATGAAAGCGGAGACCATCCGATGTCTCCCAAGGGGATCTCATCCAGCTCTCTCCGAGCTGCAATGGCCGCTACATAAACCCTAAGGGTGGTAGCAGCCCCCGCTGTCAGTCTTTCTTGCAAAACTCCAGCACTGGACCAACAGGGCAGTTAACTGGCCGATTGCATGAGTCAAACACCAGGATTCAAAGACGCCCACTTGGAAGAGTACAGCTTCCTAGTAGCGGGGCTCTGGCACTGGCTATGGTTTCCTGAACTTCGCAGGCAAACCATCAATCACAGCCCTTGGCCCTGTATGGGCCATACCCACAACTTCCAGAGCTCCGCTGAGGATGCCAGATCTTGCCCTGAAGCTGGGACAGTAAGTCCTGAACGGAATCTCCCAAGGAGGCCGATACAAGAGGGAGTTAGCCCGAGAACCAGGTCTGGGAGGGCCAAATGGGGCTATGAGAAGGAGACGAACCGCCACCTTCACTCTGCATAATACTGGCGGAATCAGCTTTATTGACGGAAACGTGACAGACTGACATTCGCCATGGGTGGGCGAACGATCTATGCCCAGAGTCGCCGGAAACTCAGGGAGAACCAGAGCGGCACTGGGATGACTCTTGAGAAGCAAAGAGGTCCACCTCCGCTTTGCCAAACAGATCCCAGATCTGGGATACCGTCTGACGGTTCAACATCCATTCCCCCGGCCTGAGCTTCTGTCTCAACAGAAAATCGGCCGCCAGGTTCAGTATTCCCGGAACGTGAACCGCCCTCAAAGAGAGGAACTTGTCTTGGGACCAAAGGAGAAGATGACGCGCAAGCCTGTCCAGGGTGCGCGACCTTGAACCTCCTTGGCGGTTTATGTGGGACACAACCGCCATATTGTCCGTCCTGACTATGATATGATACCCCCCGAGAACAGGGAGATAATACTTCAAAGCCAGGAAGACAGCCGTGAGTTCCAGGCAGTTTATATGCCAAAAGAGGAACTCTTCCTTCCACTCTCCACTCGCCGCCTTCCTTCAAGACCGCCCCAGCCTGTCATTGATGCGTCTGTCAGGATCATATGGCGACGGTGGATCACACCCATTCTCACCCCGCCTGGAGAAAGACGGGTCTCGCCACATTAAAAGGTGTCGACAGCAACTGCGCGACACCCCGATAAGGCGCAGTAGCTGGTACAGTGGGTGTAACCTCAGCCCTTCATCCACCAAAGGAATGGCCTCATGTGAAGCAGCCCTAGGGGCAACACAGGGAGGCTGCTGCCATGAGGCCCAACAGCCTGCGGCAGGTACTACAGAGACATGATGGCCTAGCTTGAAGCCGGGCCACATGCTGTAAGAACTGGTATCCGGCAGGAGCCAAACGGGCCTGCATCTGAACGAATCCAAACGAACTCCTAGAAACACAGTTCGCTGAGATGGGAGGAGCACACTCTTCTTGACGCTCATCCTGAGGCCAAGAGAATGGATGTGGCCGATATCCCTGTGATGACTCACTAGCTCCCCTGGAGTGAGCCAGAATGAGCCAGTCGTCCAGATAGTTCAGTACACGAATGCCCTGGAGCCTCAAAGGGCCAGTGCAGCATCCATGCATTTCAGAACGCTCTCGGGCGCCAAGCCAGGCCAAGGGCGGGACCTTGTATTGGTAAGCCTTCCTCCAAAGGCAAACCAAGGAACCTCCTGTGTCTTTGAATGACCTGGATGTGAAATACGCATCCTTCAGGTCGATGGTGAAAACCAGTCCCTCCTGACCTGAGACATGATGGTTTTTATCATCAGCATCTTGAACTTCCCTTTGTAGAGGGAAAATTAAAATCAGAGATCCAGAATGGGTCTCAGGCCGTCCCCTTCGCTTGAAGAACCTCGTCGATGTCCGGCTGCGGTATTTCCTCTATCGCCCTTTCTGTAGGAGGGAGGAAAGCTACAGCTGTAGAACAGAAGCCTTGAGGCGCTTGTTTACTACCGCCAGTTGAACTCACGAGGCAGGGGGATATTCCCCAAACTGAAATGTGTAGCCGATCCGAAGGAGAGCCCTGCCCTGTCCGGGTTGATGGAAGGTGAAGAGCTGGACTGACAGGTGGCCAGCACGGGTCCGAACACTGCAGGGCAGAATCGACTGTGTCCCCACACGTTCGCCCGGGCGGGCGAAGGATGGACTGTAGCGGGGAAAGACAACGCTGCCCCAACTGCCAGACCGAATAAATGAGGATAAACTGTCCCCGCACGCCAAGCCCCTAGGGGTGGCTGTGACGGTTTTGAGTGAGGAGAGCACGCTTGAAGCGGGCAGAAACGCTGCGGTTGGACCTCGCCTCTAACAGTGAGACGGCCTCCTGAGGTTTAGCCACAATGGCGCCTGCGCCACCGAACCCGCTTACAGCCCACGGCGGTGTGTGCTTAGTGGCTCTGAGAGCTAAGTCAGTGGCTCTGCGCAGCTCCTTTACAGCCTCTGGAGTCCTTTACAGCCTCCTCGGATTTCTTGAGGACGTCCCGCCTGGGGAGGCCTGAAGGATGTCCATCGATGGAGGGCTAGGAAACCTGCTCTGGTGAGAGGGAGAGAAAGGCTCACTCTCCGGCCTCCCTCGAGCGAAACATCCCAACCCCAGGTCGCTGGATTCACGTCAGAGGCCTGGATTCACGAGAGGCCGCTGATTCGAGAAGCATGAGGCCTGACAAGGAAGAAAATGGATGACTCTTTTCACACACCTCAAGCTCAGAGCGGAGGGTTATGAGACGGAGATTCTCACAAATTACATTCAAATCCATAAACCGCATGCGAACCCGAAACATATAATTTTACTTATCTGTATGTCATAGCGAAAGGGAGAATCCATGGTACAAGCGCTTACGGCGCAGTTGATAAAGCGACAACTCCATGGTACTTCACACCGCGAGGGAGAACAAAGTTCCACCGAGGCAGTCAGCCCGAGGTGCAGATGGATGTTCGCAGGTGTTGGGTCAGAATGCAACCACGGCCTGCGTAATGTGACCGCCTTGAAGGCAGAGAAATCTGAGAGTGGATGGCGTTGCTCAACCAGTATGCGATCCTGACGACGCCATTAAGGCCAGAGATGGCGTCGCGCCATCAGCCAATGAATTGGCGTGATTCTATATGGATTTCAGACTCGGTCACGCAGTGGGTGTTCCCGAAGCGTTCAAATCCATTGTTGAGTTACCTATGAAAGAGAACACATATCATAGAGAATAATGAAGTTTTAGGAAACGAAAACCCAGACAACATGTGACACGAGTACTACTGGAAATACTATGGACTCTTTTCACAGTTCATTTGTGTTTATGTTTGTGTTCAACATACTTTTCGCTCAGCCGTTGTGTTAGAAACACTCAATAAGCAGCACTTCCTCTGTAATTCAGTGGAATGGTAATATAACACAAAACACAGTTAATATACATATATAATCTTTGCTAGATTTGAAATGTTAGTAAATATGAAAACATCATCACAGTCTGTGAAAGGTGTCCATTAGAAGTGTGTGTATTTCCTACAATATTATTACTTTAATCATAAATGTATTTTTATAGAACAGAGAAATACATGAATAGTCTTACCGTTCTGCGGAGTCAGCTGTTGTTCTGTATTCAACAGCAGATAAGATACTGCACACCTTATATATGCTGATGAATCCAACCCTCTTTGTGTCATAAACCTGTTACACATGAAGTTATTGTTATGTGTTATGAAACAATGACTCACTTAAGAAGATTTTTTTTTCTTCAAAGGAGGAAGACATTTTCACAAAATGTATTTATTTTCTCTCAAAATGAAACTTAATACCTGCTCTGGGTGTGGCTGACTACTAAACATTATTATTATTATTAGTAGTAGTAGTAGTAGTAATGATTGGATTTGAAAACAGAAATCAGAAAGCACAAACATCTGGAGACTTCGAGTCTGTTTGAGACTCATGTCTGGTCAGCATACGATCTATAATAATAATAATAGTTTGGAAAGTGAGGAATTTGTTCACATGACTTCTTAGGAATTTAAATGTTCACAAAAAAATAAACACAGACACAGAAACACACAGACACACACCACACCACACCACACCACACCACACACACACACACACACACTTTAACAATTTAAGTCCACTTAAAATAATTACTCTACAGGGACATACATATTACAGATGCAATTAAATACATGTACAAAAACCATGGACCAGTGGCATACAATAGCTCTTCCCAATATTAAGCATATCACTCAGTTGTTAGGGGTATAAATAACAACGTCTCCTCCATATATGACGGCTGCCTATGATAGCAGACAGAGAACAGTATTTTGCTAGCCGTTTAGCCCTCTCTTCGGGCATCCCAAGTTGCTGAAGGCCTCTTACAACCAGCCTGTGTGTGTGTCCTAAACTGCCAAATATGAAAACAAGTAATCGGCCCCCATAACCTATCTCTGAAATAACATTTAGGAGTGGTTGGTATTTAATGACTTTGGTCATAAAAGCTTCCTCCATACCGGGGACAAAGGTGCATGCTATCTCCAGAACAAACACCTCTCTACACTCCGCATTAATCACAACAACATCAGGTGTATTCGCAGACAGATTAGAGAACATTTCAGAATTATTACTGAGATACTGAAACATAGAGGGTTTTACACAGGAATGTTTGTATACTCTTACTAAAAGTGATACATGATTTGATATGTCCACTATCAGGTCCACTATTCTGTCGTGGCGTGCTCTGTACATTCCCTTGTAAGCATGGCAGCCATTCAAGATATTTGGCAGTGTTTCTGTGATCTGTTCTGTAGTGTGATGCAAACAATGAGGGACCTGATTTGTAGGAAACCAGATAGAAAGGTTGAGTCTAGTAGGGAGAACTTGTAGTCTATCTTTTACTGTGAAAATAACAATGTCCTCACTGAGTGCAGTATTCTTCAGAAATGAATGTGAAACAGAATGATCAGCAAAGGGAAGACATGCAAGTTTTCCCTGAAGTTTCAGTCCAGTTCAGTGTTGGATTGATGTAGATCGAAGAGAGTTCGCCGGGCTCCTGCAGATGTTCACCACCGTATGGGGCTGTTGCTCTGACATAGGTCAGGGGGTCAATAACGATATCCTCCGAGACTCTCACACTCTCAGAGTCAGACCTCACCCACTCCAGTGATACTCCAGTTCGAATGCAGAGGTCATTCAGGTCCGGCCAATCTGACCAGACACCAAAGCCAGCAGAATGAGTGTCCAGTTTCCCGCTGGGTTTCCTTTTGAAGCTAAGGAACTGGGGCTCTGAGTCCCTGGCCAGCGGCACCTTGCGTCTCTTTAGATCCAAGAACAGGGAGGATCGAGCCAGCTCCCTAACGCCCTTGTCATCATTATTCAGCATGTTCAGAAGATGGGAATTCCGCATGCTGGTATAAATCCATGTCACATTTGGTACCCCCAACCCTCCTTGCCACTGGGGATGAAAGATAACGTCACGAGTGCTGTGTGTATTAAGTCCAAACCACTTTCGCACTAAGCTCACTGTTTTGTTATCCATCTCGCTCAGCACTTTCTGTTGGATGTGAACGTTGGAGAACAGATGTTGTACTTTAGACAGTGCCACCTGTCTAATAGCCTACAGCTTCATAGTCAGTGGCAGTGGACATTTATCAGTCAAGTCTAGCCTGGATGTGAACTCTGACAAGATTATGTTTACTTGCTCTTTCCATTCTCCTGCAATATAAATTTTATGTCCAAGATAGGCATATGTCTCATGAAGAGAATATACCCGTATGGGTTTTGTTGCTACTGTAAACACTGGACATTTGTCAGATTTTGAACGGTACCACCTGTTCCCTCCACTCCTCCTCTCATACAGAACAGCACATTTTGTGTCCTTAATCTCCAGACCTGACCATTCCAGAAAAGCATCGGTTCTGGCCAGCATGTTCTTAACTACACACTCTTCTCTGGAGGCCATCAGGACATCATTTGCATAGCCCTGTACTGGGATAAGAGATATCACGCCAGGGGGGGCACATTGACACATCCACTTTAACCATTGGTTAATGGGAATTATAAAATTAATTGCACTCCATGGGCAGCCAGTTTTAATGCCTATCTGAAGTGACCTTGGGTGAGTGAGCTGTTCTCCACAGATTACTTCAATAATCTCTCTCACACACACACACACACACACACACACACACACACACACACACACACACACACACACACACACACACAGACACAGACACAGACACACACACACACACAAACACACACACACACACACACACACACAATATATATATATATATATATATATATATATATATATATATATATATATATATAAATATATATATATAATCAAGTTTCCACTCTCCATTGAAGATGTAGGCTTTTTAGTTTGTGTCCTCTTATTCTGTCTTTAAAGTTGATTAAACAATATTATATGTTTTGATTTGCTCTTTGTGCTACAGATGAGGAGAATGTCTTTGTTTCTTTATTCTTGTTTATCATATTAACTAGGGCTGACCTCGACTAAAAATGTGACTGGTCGACTAGTCATTAATTGTAAGCATTAGTCGACTAATCGCATGTTTATTAATACACCATTTAAATAATTATAATGAGCCTTTAATTGCATACATAACAAGTGTTCAAGCACATGCATAAAGCTTGCCACAGTGCAATGATTGTGAATGTGTCAGGGTAAAACATTTACATTTTAATAATTCATAGATAAACTAGTGCTTTCTTTGTTTTTGGTTTAAGAGATGAAGTCGGCGACACTGGCTCTTTGTCTACACAGTAGTGATGCTGCATGTTTAATATGCATTACATAATATTATAATATTTGTTTTCCAGTTGAATTGAACGAGTCTCTTTTACTTGTTTCCTTCCTTTATCATCCTTCTCTTCACTCAGATACATAACATTCTGCGTCAATGAAGTGAATCAGAAGAAAAAAACGTCTCAGGTTACGTATGTAACCATAGTTCCCTTATCAAAAGCTACTCTCGATGCTGCGCTGAAAGCGCTATGGGAACATAGGTGACGTCACTCGATCACGAACACCTGGAGGTATAAATAGATGTGACGTGGAAACATCCTCAGGTCTTTTTGTCTTCAAGGACCGCATTGTGTGTGTGTGTGTGTGTGTATTGGAAAACTACTCACTATGACAGATCAGGTAAGGAGATGTTTACCTCCTTGTCAGAGGCAGCTCTCTGATGAAGATATCCATGCTTTCTGTTTGAGTGTTTGGAAGAGCACGCGATCCGTGGGCTCGAGTGCGAGCACTGCGATCTCCTCTCGATCAGGGTGCTTCGCGGCTCGCCTTCTTTAAAAGCTCGTGGGGATCGCATGTCGGTCTGCCAAGGCACGTGAGACGGATTCACCCCCTTTCTCTCGCGCTCTCGCCGGATCATGAAGCCCTCGCGTCCGTTTCTCAAGCGCGCATCTGCGTTTCTTCTGAACGGGCCGACGAGACTTCATCTCTTGCTTCTGGGGAAGTGGAAAGTGCCACCTTAGTGCGCTCCTCTCGTGATGAAAAAGCTTAAGAGGTGGTTACTCGGGCAGTCGATCGATTACATATAGACTGGCCGCAGGAGCAAGAGACCTCCAAACGGTCAAAGTAGACGACAGATATCTGTCGCGTGGCCAGGGGGTGGGGCGTCAGTGACGGTCTCTCCCCTTCTTTGGTGATCTCCATGACGAGGTAGCTCGTTCATGGAAAGAAAACAAACAAAAAAAAAAACGTATACGTCCCGTGTTTTTGTGCTATCGATGTCGATCTACTCGACTATCGTTGATGCAAAGGCACGGGGCTATATGATGATGCCCCAGATTGAAGAGACGCTCGCGGGCTATCTCTCTCCTGGGGGTTCATCATCATTAAATAAAGCAACTCTCCCCACCAAGCCATGCAGAGTAACATCTTCACAGGTGGGGAAAGCCTTTCAAGCAGCTGGTCAGGCTGGTGCTGCTTTGCATACTATGGCGGTTTTGCAGGCATGCCAGGCTGACCTGCTGAAAGATTTGAGCACAGGCGGGTCAATTGACGAAGGGGCATTTTTGGAACTTCGCCGGGCCACAGATTTGTCTCTCCGTGCGACCAAGCAGACGGCCTGTGCCATCGGCCGTTCTATGGCTGCCATGGTTCCACGGAGAGACATCTGTGGCTCAACCTCATGGGCATCAAAGACAAAGACCGCACTTTCCTCCTTGATGCCCCCATCTCACCTTCCGGCTCTTAAGAGTGGAGGTCTCAGCATACCGACTCTCTAAAGCGAGAGGAGACCAGACTACACTCAGCGCTAAAAACAGCTAGCGAGGCTCACAATAGAGACTACATACTAATGGTGCTGCCAGAGACGGAGCTCTGAAGAGTGGAGGCCTCAGCAGGATGACTCTCTAAACGAGAGGAAGCCTAACAACACTCAACCCTAGTTGGGGGGTTCTTACGAGTGGAGGTCTCAGCATACCGACTCTCTAAAGCGAGAGGAGACCGGACTACACTCAGCGCTAAAGACAGCTAGCGAGGCTCACAATAGAGACTACATACTAATGGTGCTGCCTAAGCGGAGCTCTGGAGAGCAGAGGCTTCAGTAGAATGACTCTCTTAAACGAGAGGAAGCCTAACACTCGATCCAGGTAGAGGAACTCCTAAGAGTGGAAGTCTCAGCATAACGACTCTCTGATTGAGAGGAGACCTGGCTACACTCGGCGCCAGAGGCACCAGAGACGGGGCTCTGAAGAGTGGAGGCTTCAGCAGGATGACTCTCTAAACGAGAGGAAGCCTAACAGCTCTCAACCCTAGTTGGGGGGGCTCTTAAGAGTGGAGGTCTCAGCATAACAACTCTCTGACGAGAGGAGACCGGACCACCCTCAGCGCTAGAGACAGCTAGCGAGGCTCACAATAGAGCCTACATACTAACAGTGCAGACTAAGCGGAGCTCTGGAGAGCGGAGGCTTCAGCGAAATGACTCTTAACGAGAGGAAGCCTAGCAACACTCACTCCAGGTAGGGGAACCCTTACGAGTGGAAGTCTTAGCATAACGACTCTCTGAAGTGAGAGGAGACCTGACTACACTCAGCGCTAGAGAAAGCTAGCCAGGCTCATAATAGATCCTGTACACCAATAGTGCAGTCTAAGCAGAGCTCTGGAGAGTGGAGACTTCAGCAAAAGGACTCTCTTAAGTGAGAGGAAGCCTAGCAACACTCGATCCAGGTTAAAAAAAATACACTTATTTTTTTTTTTTAGCTCGCCAGTGCCCCTAGGGGGCATTGACGCATATCTGTGCTCGCGCCTCCCTTCGATGTCAGCATAATTAACATGCTTATACCGATGGATGCGGGCTGAATATGATTTATCCCATGCCTACATGATCTCACTATGAAGATCTGGAAGGAATGGGAGGCTCACGGGAGCTGGGAGGTTATGCCAGAGAGAGATCGCTCATCAAGTCTACTGCGAGCCACTCCCCCTTTTCCACTCCCCAGAAATATCCTCTCTGCCTTCATCAGTCCACCATGAGCCAGCAAAGCACTTACTGCTGGATCAGAAGATGTAACAGACAATACATCTTCCTCCCGCAGTTTACTCTCGTCAGCCGCAGTCGAGCGCAAGATGAAAAATTCCTCTCTCTCAAACTCGTTTGCAAGCTCCATCTGCAATCGCCGCAAACTCAGTCTCTTCACTGCCTCAGCAGCGGCTGGATCCGTGCCGCGGGGGGCAGATGATCGCCCCAATTCTCTCGAGAAAAAGGGACACACGAGAGCGGAGCTTTCCCAGAGAGAAAAGCTCGCAATGCGCGCATTCCATTCCCTCGAGAACGGAGCGTGCATGCTCTTTGCCCAAACACATAACGCACAAAACGTGTGTCATCTGGTGTCAGAAAACGCTGACACGGATCGACACACCTCCTAAAGCGTTTCTCAACGGACATATTCTGCTACTCACACTTCAGAAACAAGGTCCCCTGAAGGAAAAAAGAGGATGATGTGTTCCACAGGCGCCCTTTTATAATTGCAGACACTCATTAGCTTGCGTCATAGGCGTCCACCTGCCAATGTCAAGTGCATTGGGTGTTTGTAATCATGCTTCAAGACACCTGTCACGCTGGAGGCGTTCCCATAGCACCCTCTAGAGGACGCAGCGTAGAAGTTCCCTTCAGAAGGGAACATGCATTAAGAGCCTTTTGAATTTGAAGATCTTGAAAACATGTAAGTATCTTCTGTAGCTTCTGAAGGGCAGTACTAAATGAAACAATATGATGTTTAGGCAAAACAAGAAAAATATACACATCTTGATTCTGTTCAAAAGCTGGCTCTTAATGAATGATTTTCCTTCTGGAGCATCAGTGAGTGTTTGAATCTTCTGGAATAGATGGAGACGAGTCCCTCAGTTGTCCTCAGTGTGAAAAGATTGTTGAAAACTCTGTTCTTCTAAAGTGTAGAAAACTCAGAAGAGAAGACCAGGAGACTTCGGATTCGATCGTCAGCAGAATTTCTTTATTCTATGACATGTGTTGTTATCTGCAGTCATCGAAGATCTCTTCTTAAGTCATTTTTACAGGGTATCTTTATAGTCAGGATTGGAGGAGGGACTTTTTTTAGGTTGAGACAAAACATCAAAGCTGAGGGCAATAAACCCTAACGAATCCACATCTGGCCAGGACAAAGTCATTTGCAGAATAAAGGTTCAATCTCTCAGTAGTCATTGATCTCATTGACAAAAGGCACAGTTGTCCCAAGCCCAAATGGTCAGGAAACAATCTCAAGCACCTTTGCCTTGCCCGACACCTCTTAGTCAGGACGTGAATTCAAATCAAACATAGAATAACATTTGTGATCCTTCAATCCCTCTTTGAGAGTTCTAATAACTCTCACAAAAATACAAATTTAGACACTTAAAAGTTAATTCTTGTAACTTGTAATCGTTACAGGCACATTGTACATGTTCTGTGTTGCTTATATGTAATTGCATGCTGACACAGAAACAAAACATGCAATTAGGGTCCGTGAAGATTTTACGGGTAATAGTCTCTGCGTTGTGTATTTTTATTCTTTTCTTCTTCTTTCTTTCTCTTTCTTGTGTGATAGTTGGCTCGGTAATGGGTCTAGTTGTGTTCTAGAGGTTGTGGCTTTATCCGCAGGTGAGAAGGGTGGTGCATATGGATCTCAGGACAGCCATCAAATGGTATCTGCACAGAGGAAGAAAGAAACACAAACAAGAGAACAACGGCACAGAGCAGTATTTGTAGAGTCTGCATACATTAGGGTTGTATCCTCTGTTCAAAATATAGTCTGCTATGGTTGTTCCTTCTTTCCTATTTCTCAATTCCTCGACACCTAAAGAACAGTGAGGAAAGGATGGACTAATGGAGGAAAGGCCTATGAGGAAATCTTCACCTCAGGGTTGGCCCCGAAGCCTGTTGCTTTCGGTTCTTCCCTGGGCTCCTCACTGGTTCTTGTGTCTGCCCTATCCTATCCCTGCAGGGGAGGAACAACCTTAATATGTGACACATGAGTCCAAGTTTTCCTTCCCTGACACAATACTGCAGCTGCTGTAATCAACATCACTTGATGTGGTCCATTACCACTTAGGCTCTAATGGCTTGTTTTGAATGTCTTTATCATGACCCATTGACCTGGGACGATTGTGTGTCCACCTTCTGGTGGAGTCTGCCAACACGACTCAACTCTCTCTTTGGCACTCTGCACTGCCTTTGTGAGGTTTTCACAGTAAATCAGGGCATCTGAAGCAATGTGCACATCAGCATTTCTAAGATCAATCACACCTGGCATCTGCATTGGGCGTCCAGTAATAATCTCATGAGGGCTCAGTCCTACTGATCTGTTAGGTGATGCTCTCATACTACACAGTACTGCGGGCAGTGCTTCAACCCATGGTACTCCTTCCTGATGCATTTTGCTTAGCCTGGTTTTGATTGTTCTGTTTGATCGTTCAACCTGTCCTGATGCTTGTGGCCTATAGGGACAGTGAAGGTTCCACTTAATCTTCAACATTCTAGACACTTCCTTGACTACCTGTCCTGTGAAGTGGGTACCTTGATCTGAGTCAATGCAATCTGGTAATCCCCATCTGGGAATGAAATCAGTGACAAGACATTTAGCAGTATGTGCAGCTGTAGCACGCCCTGTTGGATAAGCTTCTACCCATCTTGAGAACTTGTCTATTACTACCAAAACGTCAGTTTTTCCTTTACAAGGGGGCAACGATATGTAATCAACTTGCAGGTGACGAAATGGCCCTGGTGGAGCTGGGGTATGTGCTGCTGGTGTAATGGTTGCTGGTACATCATTATTTTTCTGACATGTAACACATCTCTTGACTGTTTCAGTGGCTGCGTTTCTGAATTTTGGATTCCACCATTGATTTGAGAACCTGTGATTCATCGTTGCTGGACCACTATGACCCAAACTGTGTATTTGTTGAGCCAAATATGGCAACAGTGATTCGGGAGCAACATACTTTCCCCTTTGGTCCAGCAGCGGATGAATCCACAGTGGCTCCTTTGTCTAACCATGTCCATGCTTCATATAGAGGAACGTCTTTATACAGATCAACGATTGATTCAGGAGGTAGAATTATCTTCTGTGCTGTACTACCTGAACACACTTGTACAGTTGCATAGAAACAAGCCTGTTTAGCCATCAGCAAGAGCATTACCTTTAGCTTCCGTAGTATTAGTTGTGAGATGTGCTTTCACTTTGATCACTGCTAATTTCTTTGGGAGTTTCATGGCAAACATTAAATCTTTCACTAATCCAGCATGCTTAATGGGGATCCAGCAGAAGTTAGAAATTTTCTGGTTTGCCAAATGACACCAAAATCATGAATTACCCCAAAAGCATACCTGGAATCTGTGTAGATATTTGCAACCGATCCTGAAGCTAGCGTGCATGCTCTAGTTAAGGCTACTAGTTCTGCAGCTTGAGCTGAAAAATGATCTGGAAGACGACCTGAAGCAACTACTTCAGTGGTGGAAGTTACTGCATATCCTGCTCGTCTGTTACCTTCAATAACTTGAGCTGAACCATCAACAAACAACTCCAATTCTGCGTTCTCTATGGGAGTTTCTGCTATTTCACTTGTCGCTGCATATGTAAGCGTAACACAATCATGAGTCATTTCGCCTTCATCCTCTAACACAAATTCAGTCATTGCAGACATCATACATGAGGATGGGTTCGTGACTGGTGCACGCTGTATAACAATATTCGGGGCTGTGAGAGTTGCTAACTTCTCTTTTATGCTACCTTTCACAAAAATTCTTTGGTCATTGTGTTGGATTACAGGGGAAAGGTAGCTACTCACAGCCCCAATAATTAGTTTTTTTTCTGGTCTTGTTGTGCTCTTAGAAGAGCCTGAACTAACTGTCCTATAGTTTCAGTGGTCACTGGCGGAACTACTTCAGGGTTGTGTGCAGGCTGAGAAGGAGCAGAATTATGCATAGCATTTCTTTTACTATCTTGCAACTTCTTCCTACACTCTTTCTCCCAATGTCCAAATTTTTCACAGTATTTGCATTTGCTTTCTCTTTTAGACCATCTATTGTCTTGTTTCGTTGTGTTAAACGTAGCTGCTGCTACTCTTACTTTTGCTTTGACATCAGCATCTCTTTCCCATGTAGTTAACCTGTCTAGGTTACTTCTGAGAGTTCTGTTAGACCAAGTTAGATCTAAGAATGGTAAAGCTTTTCTGTATTCGGCTACAAGGCCATCTGACCAGATACAGAACCAAGGGTCCCTTGTCATCTAGCACACTTTCAGGGTCATCAACAATTCCACTGTAGATTACAGCTGACTGACAAAATCTCTCAGTATATTCACTCACAGTTTCTTCTTTCCTTTGCACACAGGTAGTAATTCTAGACCAATCTATTTTGGGTCCTAAGATATTCTTTAGGATTTTCAAAATACCTTCTCTTAAATCACCCTTACTGGCATTTCGCAGTTCAGAAGTGACAGCAGATTCAAAACTGTTGAATTCAGATTCAGTTAGTATTTGTGACATCAGCTGCGTGACTTCTGTCAACGACATGTCATAAATACGCATTTTACTGATCAATGTTCTTCTAAATTCAGAAAAATGTGTGCGTTGCTACTGGTAAACTTTGAGATAGTCTCTATATCTTTAGGACCTAAAGCTTTGGCAACAGTTTGTATTTGCACCACAGAAGAATTGAGAGGAACACTATCAGTTTCCTCAATCCCTGAGATCTCCTCCTCGCACCACACACATTGAAGGAATTTACAGGCACATCAGTTACTGATTGAGCTACATCTGTTTCAAAAAACGCTTGTAAATCAGGGTAAATGTTATCAGGCTGACTTACTTCCACATCAGTTTTGCCTCTTTCTTGAGGTTCAATTTCTTGGTCAAAGTGTATATTCTAACGGAGTTCATTGTTCTGTTTCTCTAGCTCTGAAATACGCTGAGACTGTTGTGTCGCTAGCGTTACACTGAATTCTCTGTGACAACAGATAATGCCTTTCACATTGTTCTTTGAATACATGCTCCCAGTACCTTTTACACTCATCTACAGACCAAGTCTTGTCTGGATGGATCTCATATTTCTGAGTTAGTTCTTGTCTAACTTTCTCAGTGACTATTATGTTCATTTGCACTCCTAAAAGTGATTTGAATTCGCTATCTGACCACAAAGGAGTCGCTAGACCACCTTTTTCAGTTGTGGGGATCAGTCTAGCATTCTTTCTAAACATTTTGTGAGTTTCTTTGTTATCACACAATCAAAACACTAAAACTTCTCTGATCAACAGAGGGTACACTTGTTAACACAGATCAACTATTGTTAACCTTCCCTGGCAAAGCAGAGGATAACACAATTCACTAGCACTTTACGCTAATCTTCCCTGCATGAACAGAGGATAACCAATTCTTCCCTGCCAAAACAGAGGATAACAAATATTAGCACGTAATGCTAAATCTTCCCTGCCTGAACAGAACAGAGGATAAACCAAAAATTAGCACGTAATGCTAACCTTCCCTGCCTGAAAGAACAGAGGATAAACCAAAAATTAGCACGTAATGATAACCTTCCCTGCCTACAAGAACAGAGGATAAACTCTTCCCTGTCTGAAAACAGAGGATAACCTTTAGTTAAACAAAACCCTACAGATGTATGTTAACTCTTCTCTGACGGCACAGAGGATACAAAAATTTGTACTGGTCTTAGGTTCTTTCGGATTAGAGACAGCACTCACCAGAGAGAAAATTTCAGTCTGGGAATCCTTGTTCAGTTTGAAGTTTCGCTGGATTCCAAAAGATGCAGATCTTTGTTTGAGCTTGAAGTCTTTCAGGTGAGAAAGCTGGAACTCTATCCGGGTCACGGCACCATCTGTTGAAAACTCTGTTCTTCTAAAGTGTAGAAAACTCAGAAGAGAAGACCAGGAGACTTCGGATTCGATCGTCAGCAGAATTTCTTTATTCTATGACATGTGTTGTTATCTGCAGTCATC
Source organism: Gymnocypris eckloni scoliostomus (assembly GCA_027564155.1). Lineage (NCBI taxonomy): Eukaryota > Metazoa > Chordata > Actinopteri > Cypriniformes > Cyprinidae > Gymnocypris > Gymnocypris eckloni. The sequence goes on along the minus strand of CM050413.1, from coordinate 1,807,291 downwards.
GAAGATCTCTTCTTAAGTCATTTTTACAGGGTATCTTTATAGTCAGGATTGGAGGAGGGACTTTTTTTAGGTTGAGACAAAACATCAAAGCTGAGGGCAATAAACCTAACGAATCCACATCTGGCCAGGACAAAGTCATTTGCAGAATAAAGGTTCAATCTCTCAGTAGTCATTGATCTCATTGACAAAAGGCACAGTTGTCCCAAGCCCAAATGGTCAGGAAACAATCTCAAGCACCTTTGCCTTGCCCGACACCTCTTAGTCAGGACGTGAATTCAAATCAAACATAGAATAACATTTGTGATCCTTCAAGATGAATCTCAAAACCATGAAGTCAATGTTAGAAAGGGTTCAAATACACAAAAATGCTGGAAAACCAAATCATTTGTGGCACCTGAAGGATTTTTCTGAAGAACAGCAGACTGTTTAACTGTTCAGGACAAACAAGGGACTCATGAACAACTATCACTAAACAAACACACAGCTGTGGATCATTCAGATAACAACACAGTATTAGAAATCAAGGGTGTGTAAACTTTTGAACGGGTCGGTTTTATAAATTCAACTATTATTTTCTCTTGTGGACTACAAGTAAACATATTTTATGTGCAATATCTCATTCAGGTTTGTACTAAATAAATAATAACATGCATTTGATGAGATGATGATGAGTTTTATTTGTCACATACACAATTATACAGAGTATAACCAGCAGTGAAATGTGTTCTCTGCATTTAACCCATCCAAGTGCACACACTTGAAGCAGTGGGCAGCCAACGCTGCGGCGCCCGGGGAGCAGTTGGGGGTTCGGTGCCTTGCTCAAGGGTTTCACCTCAGTCGTGGATAATTCCTGCCGGAGCCGAGATTCGAACCCACAACCTCGGGTTACAAGTCCGACGCTCTATCCATTAGAGCCACGACTGCCCCTTCCAGCTGAAACAGAGAAATATATATTTTTATGATCCCTCTTATTTTGGTAAAATAATACAAATGTTGCAGATTCTGAAAGGTGTATGTAGAGTTTTGACTTCAACTATATATTTCTCTGTTTCAGCTGGAAGGGAAGACCAAAGGAAGGCCGGTCCTGGGATTTGATTTTGGCTGTATTGTGCCTTTACAGAGAAAGCTGCAAAGGCAAACATTTCCAATGGTATGTCTGTGTTGGTCTGAGCTCCCGGACTGAACTGTACTGTAGATACATGTTACACAGCATTTGATGTTTCTTAAACTTGGCTTATCACACTTAATACACGGCCCCGTCAGAAATAACCCACAACAAAGTGTCATGTCCAAGTAGTGATAATTCATACAATTTAACAAGTCAGTAAATTCATACAGTATTGTACTAGTGTACTATAGTGTATATTAAGTCCATTGTTTTTTATTAACCTTAACATATTAACAGTACGTTAACAGTCTCTTCCCGTTCTAACAGGACATGATATCTGTCCACACCTCATAGTCTGCATTTTTACCCTTAATTATTTTTATTGAACGCTTAGGTCTAAAAAGCAGGAGTCTGGAAATGCTGGTTTAACTTGTCACATGATAAATCAGATCACTTAAAGCTGTTCACACCAATAACAAGAAATATAATAACTATTTTAACTATTTATTTTTCACACCAACAGATGATAATGTTGTATTTATTATAAGTGCGTGCTGCAGTTATGTTGTCTGCCATTTAAATGCTCAAGCTCTTTAAAGACTGGTGGATTCTGATTGGCTGTCAATGTTTTTATTGTTCATCTTCTGTAAAACATTATTATGAAAGAGATTTCAATGATATTGTTCCTCTGTGTCATTAAATATTAAATAGCTGCTGTGTGTACTCATCCTTAGTGTGAAGAGGACTTTAAACTGCTTGTAATACTGTCAGCATATAATAATATTTTAAATAATTAATATTAGCTTGCTATTGAAGAATACAGCTTTTTGTAATTCTGTTTTCCTCTCATTCTGTTAAACTTCCCCAAATTATGCCTGTTTCTCTTCATCTTATTCCTTTACTCCGTCACTCACTCACCCATTATTTTATACTCAGTCGTAGAAACTGAGAGTTTCTTTATCATTTTATTTTATTTATCCTTAGACCTCTTGGGATCCGTTCTGTTCTCCGATGTGAGTGCCTGGATGTGGATCTTTTGTTTTACAATGGCATCACTTTGTGTTTTTGAGATTGTGTTCCCGGTCTGGAACACCCATAGTCTCGCTTGTGATCACTTGATGCACCCCCGGTCTGGATCATTTTCTTCTTTGAGTATTATTTAAATGTTTCTTTATATAATGGCTATATTTTTTCTATATACAGTTGTTAATAAAGGGATAATTTTCTATAAAGTCCTGGTGTTGTGATGTGCCCTCTCTGTCCTCCATTAATTTGATTAAGTCTCTGTAAGTTAAATAAGAGATTAATTACAGTACTGTGACCAATGCAGTAAGAGAGCAGGTGCAAGATAGACTGGACAAGGTGCAAGTTCAATGCACAGTCAACATTAAAACATTACATCTGTCTAGTGTACATAGGAATCTATAAAATATAGGAAATGTATTTAATAGAAAGAAAGAAAGACATGAGTCTCAAACAGACTCGAAGTCTCCAGATGTTTGTGCTTCAATCCGCTCAAAACAGCAGCTGTATAAAACACTACACACGCCCTTCACTGATGATCATTTCATTATATTCACTTCCAGACTGTTTCTGAAACACACAGAGGATGATTTTAATCTTTTATCAACTTTTACACTTAAACAAGGCATTAGATTTACACGCTGCTGTGTTCCGTGGCTGAAGATCTCCTCGAGTTTGATCTGATCGAGACAAAACTAACATTTCCTCGCCGCGTATTTTAGTCTCCACAGAAAGACAAGAACCTCTGCTTGGTGTTCACTGTGTTTCTACTGCGCTAAACAATTTTATCACTCGAGTTTTGTCCTTAAATGTAGGAGAAGAAAACACAATCGCGAGAGGCTCGCGGAGGCGCGCAGACACCGAGCGGCGGGTTGAGTCTATAAGGTTCTCATGTGTTGTTTAAGAGCGCAGCGCCGCTCGAGCGACACTCATTGAACTCAGTGTTTGAAAGGCTGTAAATCCGCTCCGAGAAATGGCAGAAACCGCTCCAGCTGTTGCCGCTCCTCCGGCCAAAGTGCCCAAGAAGAAGTCTGCTGCCAAAGCCAAGAAAATAGGTCCAGGCGTCGCTGATCTGATCGTCAAAGCCGTGTCCGCGTCCAAGGAGAGGAGCGGCGTGTCCCTCGCCGCGCTGAAGAAAGCTCTCGCCGCCGGCGGCTACGACGTGGAGAAGAACAACTCCCGCGTCAAGATCGCCATCAAGAGCCTGGTGACTAAAGGCACCCTGCTGCAGGTCAAAGGAACCGGTGCCTCCGGCTCCTTCAAGATCAGCAAGAAGCAAGCCGAGACCAAGAAGAAAGCAGCTCCTAAAGCCAAGAAGCCCGCGGCCAAGAAACCCGCTGCTGCCAAGAAGCCCAAGAGCGCAGCGGCAAAGAAGCCCGCCGCTAAGAAATCACCCAAGAAGGCCAAGAAACCGCCGCTGCCGCTAAGAAGGCGACGAGCCCCAAGAAGGCGAAGAAGCCAGCGACGCCAAGAAAGCAGCCAAGAGCCCCAAAAGACCAAGACTGCTGCCAAACCCAAGACGGCGAAGCCTAAAGCTGCAAAACCTAAAGCTGCAAAGCCTAAAAGAGCAGCTCCCAAGAAGAGATAACAATCTTCTGTTTAATTCCCCAACGGCTCTTTTCAGAGCCACCCACAAACTCCAGAGAAAGAGCCAAAGACCTGCATTTAAACTCTTAGTGGAAGTAAAAGAAACTCTTATCTTTTTGTATTATATCTGTGTTATTTGCATTTTCTTATAAAAAAAACAGCTCCTTTTATATATTATCATCTGCTAAGTACAAATGTAAGTCAATTATTATAAGACTATCTGAATTTAGCTCGACTTGTTTTAATGTCGACTGTATTTAACTTGTCTTGCTCCTGCTCTCTTACTGCATTGCTCAGTTCTTTACAAACGTGTATTTACATTATTCATGTTTTGTTAAATCTAGTACACTGTCTAACATTGTTACTGTACAGAGCACAGTAAACTATTTCTATACAAATATTGACTACTGATGTTTTGATTAGACTATACACTGTTTAACATTAATATTGTACACAACTGTATTTATTACCACTGTTCTTCATACTGTACATATAAACCTACACAGCTCTCCTATTTATATTCTGTACTCAGCTTAATATTGTATATAGTAACTCCACTGTACATACTGTAATTAAAGCTTCACTTACTCTGCAGTTATGTGTGTGAAACACTGTATGTTTGCACTTCTGGATATATAATAACTGCATTTCATTAGCTCTGTACTTGCACTCTGCATAATGACTATAAAGTTTAATCTAATACAATCTAATTTACCAAAAAATAGTTATTCATGTTTACTATATACATAAATTAATGTATCACCGATCTACATTTAATTAGGTTAAACATTATATTTAGTAATGTTTTTAGCATTGATATATAGTTTGTATTGTTTTTTATCCAGCACCCATCTCAATTTCTTGAATATTATCTATCATGTGTTTAGTCTAAATGCAGCACATTTGGCCTCCAGCTGTGGAGGCGTGGCTTTTGGCGGTGAGTGTTGGAGGGAAGTTCAGTGATTGGTTTAAAATCTTACAAGACTCTAAACCAATGGGCGACTGCACTGCTTTAAAACCAGAACAGCGGGACTAACTTCAACATTCCACTGTTACATATATACCAAGCCTTAATACGTTCTAGCATAGATTATGGGTGTGCAGTGTATGGGGCTGCAGCAAAATCAGACTTAAAGAAACTGGACAACATACAGTCCAGAGCACTTGGAATCTGCTGTGGAGCAATAAGATCAACCTCTCTAGATACTATCAGGGTTGAAATGGGGGAGATGCCATTAGATTTAAGTAGAGAAAAGCTTGCAATGATGTATTGGGTTAATTTACAGGGAAGTAATAAGAATCACCGTACACGCACTATTTTAAATGATTGTTGGGAATATAAAAAGAATGGAGGAAGTAGTTTTGGATGGAAATATGAACAGTGGGTCAAGGATTGTGGGCTGGAGAATGAAATAATCTCTCCTAATATGCCATTACATGGTGTATCGGTATGGAATATCCCTGAACCTATTGTTGAAAGGCCCGGGAAAAAGCAGAAGAAAGATATAGTAATAGTTATGAAATCAATGTTTATATGAGAGAACAACTTTATTCTTGTGTGCAGATCTACACAGATGGATCTACAGATCCAATTGAACTAAAAGTGGGCATAGGAGTGTATATTCCAAGATTTAAGACGGAAATAAGTTTAAGGTTAAGTGACAAATTGACTGTATACTCTACAGAATTAACTGCTATAATAATAGGATTGCAATGGGTTGAACAGATTAAGCCAAATAGGATTGTAATTTGTTCAGACTCTTCATCAGCTCTTAAAAGTATAAAGTCGACAAAAGCTGATAGAGAAGACCTGCTAGTAGAAATGTATTACTGTACAGACTGAAAGTAGAGGGTATAATTGAATACTTTTGAGTACCGGCACATATCGGGATAGTAGGGAATGAAACAGCGGATAAGTAAAAAAAGCATTAAAGAAAAACTTGCTGGATGTTAAGGTACCTCTGGGAAGGAATGAGATAAAATCAGTAATTAATAGAAAACAATAAGAATATTGCAACAAAGATGGGTAGCTGTAAATACTGTAAACAGCTGAAAAATATAGTTACATCAAATAAATGGTGGAATAAGGAATAAAGATGTTATAGTGAAATCTATAAAGGGTGTATTAGTGTGTTTGATGAGTAAAAGTTGTACAACCAAATATAATATGTACCTAATTCAGAGTTTCTGATTAAACGTTGTATTCAATGTTATAAAAATATATATTTATAAATGTCTAAAATGTTAATACGTCTTTAAAATATTAAATGATTGAATGATGACTTGATATTTACATCCAATACATAATGTCATGTAACGCATTCAATCTATATTTGAAGCCTAGCATTAGTTTCAGAGGTCAATCACTCTTTTTAATCAGTCTATACCCGGACTATACACGTTTGTCCCAATTCTTTCATTATTATTTGATGTGTTTAATACTGTGTAGTTGTTTGTGAAGCTGTTTCAAACACAAAGCTTGCATGATCTCTCTCTGATCAGAGGCTGTGAAAGCAGCTTTATATATTCAGATATAATTGTGATTTCAAAGGTGTAGTATACAGAGAGGAATCATCATTTAGGAATAAGATATGTGTTTGAAACAAAATCACAATAGTTTTAAGATTTCTCATGCATATATATGTGGCAATAGTCTGCCAGTCTATGTCATATTTGTACCAGAACCCCCCAGCATTGGTATAACTCCCTTTTAATGTCAGTGTACTCGGTGTTTTGCTAAAAGACCTTGATTCTGGAAATAAAATTGTATGAATGAATGAACAAAGCATTTTGAGCGGGAACACAAACAGCCTCGTTTGAAAACAGAAGCTGTGCAGTCATTGGCTAGCAGTCATGCGCAGACGTCACACATCAGCCAATCACAAGCCTCAGCTCGTTCATGACATCATCAGCTCGTGGTCATTTTATGCTTATTTATGCTTATAATTATGCTTATTGATTAATTGTAATAATTTGACATGAAAGATACTTAAAAACACTATAAAGATAAATTAAAGCATGCAGATTTAAGGATGTAAAAGATGATCAAACATGAGGGAAATAATGCTTCAGAATAAATAGTTTACACCAGAAATATCGGTGATGCAGAACATTTGTGGATATTTTGTTTCTAATATTGTCTGCTGATAGGAAAGTTAACAGTTTATCATTGTAATAAATACAATGTATTACAGCAATTATATTTAGTTTTCTTTTAACATTAAACACATCAAATACCATATATGCATGTAATATATTGTGTATTTCAATTACAGGGTTAGATCTTACATTTAATTTAAGGTGGTATTAAAAAGTCTTCAATTTTATTTATTCATATTTGCAGAAACTCTGCTATAGTATAATGTTAGTCTATATTCTGCACCGAGAATATCTTTTCATAACTACCGCGAAACTGATTCTTATTAATATTTGGTTCTGATTAAAGTTGTTGTAACGTGATGTTTTCTTCACAATGAGAGCATTATTCTCTTATTTGTTTGTTTATTTATTTGAATTGAAGTCAGTTATAAAATAAAGAGGAAAAACAATAAGGCAGTGTTAAAAACATTATAATTGGAAGGACAGCAGAGGAAAATTGAATCTAATCATTAACACTTTGTTTCTCCATATTCTCTCAATAATGGTCTAAAAAAATTACACTGTATGATATCTGAGGCCCAGTTGTTTTCTTGTATTCAATATGACAAACAAAAGGAGCGGGAATAAAAACAAAGAAAGCTTAGTCATGTGGACTGATGTCACTCAAACATGCAGCGGTGGGGGGGGGGCTATCTCATCACTTGATTGGCTGTCGTTCCTCTCGTATGACTTCATGTTGTCCAATCACAGTCGAGTTTATGGGTGTGGTCTGTGGAAACACGCAATCAGAAGTCTCCACATCTCTGTGTAAATTAGCATAGGTTAGTGAATAAACGGCTCTGTCCGGCTCTTTCTAATTATTGACTCGTCAGCATCATCATGCCTGAACCAGCGAAGTCTGCGCCTAAGAAGGGCTCCAAGAAGGCCGTCACAAAGACCGCGGTGAAGGGAGGAAAGAAGCGCAGAAAGACCAGGAAGGAGAGCTACGCTATCTACATCTACAAGGTGATGAAGCAGGTTCATCCCGACACCGGGATCTCTTCCAAGGCGATGGGGATCATGAACTCTTTCGTCAACGACATCTTGCATCGCCGGTGAAGCGTCTCGTCTCGCTCACTACAACAAGCGCTCCACCATCACTTCCAGAGAGATCCAGACCGCCGTGCGTCTGCTGCTGCCCGGGGAGCTGGCCAAACACGCCGTGTCTGAGGGCACCAAGGCCGTCACCAAGTACACCAGCTCCAAGTAGATCACCGGAGACTGTTAAACCCCCAAAAGCTCTTTTAAGAGCCACCCATCTACTCGTTAAAAGAGCTTCTAATGTTGTTTATATTTTAGATTAAGCCCAGCTAACACGACGTAGCAGTTACGTAATTTATTCGTAAATTTTGGTAATTTTGTGATTTACCAACAGACAACGTTATCACGACGTCGTATGCTCGAATACCATTACCATCCCATTACCAACTCACAACGTCGTCAGTACGTTCTCATGACGTAACGAGATAACCAAAAAACGGTTACACAACGCGGTGCAACAACATCTGGTCGGGTAAAACTGATCAAAAGTAGTTCACTTTTAAAAATGTTACAACAATCCCAACAATGTCGAATATACTATCATAAAACCATTTATACATACCATACATTTCCAAAATATCATGCTTACCTCTGAGACATCACGTTCAGCGTGACTGGCTCTTCTCCATCTATTGGCAACTCAAGTCGCCACCTATAGGGTTGCTCAATTATATTGAACAAAGAGGGACTCAAACGGGGAGAAAAAGTAAGTTTAAAAAAAATTACGTGACTGTTATATTTTGATAACACCATTGCTTTGAATATAGTAGGAAAACACAAACACCACACTATTTGAAAACCCCATCTTTTTTTTGACGTTTAATGCTAAGTTAATGCAATGTGTCATTATATAAATGTACATAAATACAATTAAAAAAAATGAAAATAAACTTCTGTCAATATTTAAATTCTTATTCGCGTGCCAAGCCCGCGAAACCGGGCAGCGGGCCTATATAAACCGGGTCTGTGCCCACCGCGCGCACAACCTGACTCCCTTCTAGCGACATCCCAGCAGTGCGTTTTTCTCAGGTGAATTACTTTTTACTTAAATTAGTTAAATTACTTTTTAAAAGTATGGGCCAACAACAAAAATAAATGACATTTAAACCTACGAAGAAAGTAATACTTTCTTATAATTTTATAATAGATAATGTTAATTTTAATAACAGTCTGAGGGAACAGTTCATACTTCTGAAGGGAATAACAGCTAAAATAAATAGCAGGCGTTTTCACTCATGAAACCCATTACATTGTTATACAAATTTGACTGTCTGTTCCGGGAAATGTACCACATCTCACACAGACAACGATTTTCCGTCTTTTTATATAAAGTCTGTTCATCAGTTAAACACCGTTAAATGCCGTTACAGCAGTGTGACGTCATTGCCAATGTAGCCAATCCGCTCCGTTTGAGAGACGCTCTTTTGTTTCAGAGTTATCTGTCATGTTAACCTTACTTAAAAAGAGATAAATTACTCTTAATATCTTCATTATTCATATTTGTATGGAAAGTAGTGCGTTGTCTCAGGTTTGACACACTCTCACACACATTGGCGCCTAGAGAAAGAGAGGGAGAGACATAAGAGACTCATAAGCCTTTACACCTGTATGAAATCGGTCATCCCTCATTTTGTAACAACAACAATTATAATAGAAAATAATAATGTTATTCTCAAAAATTAAAACGCATCTTACTGTGGCTTATTTGTTAGTGGGCTGTAAGGTCTCATCAAATACATTAATCTGCATTCTTCTCATCTTGCATTATCAGATGATATTATCCATTCATCCGAGCCTTTATAAACTTTGGGAATTTATACCATGATAATTCTCTTCTCTCTTTTTTTCAGAGTCAATTGCCGTCTGATTGTTGTAAGTGATAGTAGTCAACCTACATCTCTGATTTGTCACTTTCATCATAACATACTAATTCATCAATAATCACTGATGAAATTGAAAGCATTTTAATTTGCGCAGACATAATTTCACTCATATTCCGTCTTCTTTCTTTTTCTCTCTTTTGCTTGTGTCTACAGCAGCTACATCAAAGGCTCTTTTCAGAGCCACATCACGAGAGCGTCTTTGGCTTTGTAAGTATATATTTTGACTAACTGTCAGATACCACTCAGTATTTGGGTTTAGATCAATAAAGCAACATCATGCAGCATGTTAATAATGTCTGAATGAAGACATTAAAGGGATAATTCTTTAAAAAAAAAAATAAACGGAGCAATTCCAATAGGGTCCTCACACCATTGGTGCTCGGGCCCTAAATACATAAATAAACATAGATCCTGCATCTCTGGTTTGCCAGTTTCATCATAACATGCTAATACATCAATAATAAGAGTGAGAGAGAGAGAGATAGACTCTTACCAGTAAAGATGAGAACTCTAATAATGAAATTGGACTCATCATTTTAAAAACACTTTAAAAAATCATTTTAAAAACAACAAACAAACAGATACATAAAATAGCTTAAATTATTAAGTACACCATTTAGAATTTAGGAAATATAGAAACTGATCAAGTTGGCTGTAATTACATAAATGAGAATGAATGAAACTGTGACTTAATATTCTTCTTATTAGTGGGTCTCAACAAATGCCTTGCTCTCTGCATTCTTATCTACATTTTTCAGATTTTATTGTACATATTAACAAATCAGAACCTTAATTAAGTTAATTAACTAAAAATGTGTACTATGAAAATAATGTTATGTCCTAATATGAACAAAAAATCTCACTTTTTTCAGTGTTGATTGCCACTTGATTGTTGTAAGTGCTCAACTGATAAAGACAAAATATATTTCTATTTATAGAACATTTTAATCCGTTGTTTTTAATAACATTTTAATAAGATGTTTTTACCCTTCACCAATATTCTTAGTATTTCATTTTACATTTATCTTAGATATTCATATTAGCATAATTTGCAACATGCATGCAACATTTTAAGGAACATTACTGTAATGTGTATTGTAATGCCAGCAATTGTGACATATTATCATTCCTTTAATTTATTAGATTTCGCATCATCCTTCCCTGCTTCCACTATTTTTTTAATGCCATCTTTTATTTCAAGGCAGGTAATATTTCTTTTTCTTAATGGTGTTCTCAGTCATGTGTTGTTATTTGTATTATTTATGTAGTTATAAGCCCTACGCTTAAAATAATACATGACGTTAGCTATGTACATTTCTAAAATAAAAATCAGTTAGCTAAAGTCATGTATTCCTTTAAGCTTCTGCAATAAGGACATCAGTTTGACAGTCACCTCTGACAGCTGATTACTCTTCAGTGTAACTGATTCCTCAGTACTCACAACTTGATGTGTCGTTAATAACTGATGTCAGATGCATTGAAGCTATTCTGGCTTAACGGTAAATGATGATTTCCTGAACTCAATGGATATCTGTGCTCTGATTGTCTCTGACAGACAGACTACATCCCAGTATTTGGACCTTGAATTTCTCTGGGAACCTCTATTCCAGCCCCTGCAGTCTAAGTGACAAAGTTTAAGAATAGTGGCCTTCATTCATTTTTGATACAAAAACAGAACAGAAGCACATTCAGACATTACACTATAATATTTACAGACAAACAAAACAATGAGTGAGACAAAAAGAGAACGTTCAAGGCAATATCTAAGATCCTGGAGAGCAGCTAAACATATTCTTCAAAAGGTATCTTCAAAAAACAACACTGACTTGGACAGTCTGGATGATCACTGCGAAACAGTCACAGAAGGTGAGTGGGATGCGGGTGATACCTTGGGTTCCACGGAGGACATAGCATACCATCCATCTCCAGTGTCATCTGAAGCATCCTCAATGTCCTCTGAAGCATCCTGCCCTTCGGAAGAAAATGACTGGGAGGATAACTTGGAGGAAGTCATGGACCTTGGAGGAAATAAGGATGACACATCTGACCAGGAAGACGGCAAGGCTAGCTCATCCCTGGCAACAGACCTGGCATCCTGGGCTTCTCAGTTCCAAGTAAAAAGCAATGCCGTTGACCATCTGTTGAAAATTCTTCAAAAGCATCGACATACTCATCTTCCATCTTCAGCCCGTACTTTGCTCAAAACACCCAGGCAAGTAACCACAATGCAGAAATGTGGCATGGAGTATTTGCATTACTCATTGCATCAGCAATTGCTGGACAACCTGGAGAAGTACCCTGTTGAGGAGATTCTGAACAATGACACAATTTATCTGTCATTCAGCATTGATGGCCTGCCATTGTTCAAGAGCTCAGGGAAAGTTGTATGGCCTGTCCTGTGTGCTGTTCACCTCAAGCCATCATCATTTTTCCAACAACATTAACTTGTGAAAACAAGAAACCCACCGATCTGACCTTCCTAGACGATGTTATAGCAGACCTTAAAGATTTGCTGTCTGGTGGTCTTCAGTACAGGGAGAGAAATTTCACCATCAATGTTCTCTGTATTGTGTGTGATGCTCCGGCAAAAGCCTTCACACGAGGCACAAAGCTGTGCTCCGGATACTATGGCTGTGATAAGTGTGACCAGAAAGGTGAATGGTTTGGCAAAGTAACATATCAAGCCACAGAAAACCTCACCTTGCGCACAGATGCTTCATTTGGGAGCCAAGTTCAGCCTGAGCATCACAATAGCAATACTCCATTCATCCAGCTTCCAATTGACCTGATCAAAAGATTCCCAATTGACTACATGCATCAGGCATGCTTGGGGGTGATGAAGAGGCTTCTTGTCAGTTGGACCAGTGGTGAAAGAAGAGTGAGGCTCTACACCTTGCAAAAACAGCAAGTCAGCTCCAGGTTGCTTCAACTGCGAAATCAAATACCTTCCTTCTTTTCTCGCACCCCTCGAGGCCTGGATGAACTTGAGAGATGGAAGGCAATGGAATTCTGTCAATTCATGCATTATACAGGCAAGCTTGTGTTGAAAGGAATTCTTGAGCATGACATGTACCTTAATTTCTTGGCATTCAGTGTGGCAATGTGCATTCTAGTTTCCCCAACACTGGTCGAAAAACACTCAGCATATGCTAGGAGCTTGCTGAGCTACTTTGTCAGCAGAGGACGAGAGCTCTATGGGGAAGTTTATAGTGTACAACATCCACTCAATGCTCCACATCACTGATGATGCTGTACAATTCAATGGTCTGGACAACTGCAGTGCATTTAAATTTGAAACGTACCTGCATTCAGTCAAGAAGATGGTACGAAGTGGAACACACCCTCTTAGCCAGATTGCCAACAGGATTGAGGAAAGATGTACATCCACAATTGAAAACAAAAAAGACAGACAAACAAAGAAGAGTAAGGACAGAGCATTCATCCTAGACGATGACAATGGCTGCGAGATCACCAATGATGAGGAGAAAAATGGACATGTTCTTTGCAGGATATATCATAATCCTGCACCATTGTTTATGGAGCCCTGTCACTCATTTCTTCTGGGGGTGCATAACTACAACAAAAAACAGACAGCAATGAGGTGGATCCCAAAAAAACTAATTGAGAAGAGAGCAATCAAGATTGAAAAAGTCCATCTTACATCAGCAGTAAATCTTTCATAATGTAAGAGAACTATAACAAATGTGCATATTCTTTGAGATGCAATAAGCAATGGTTTTAGTAAATTACTGACCTTCCTCATCTCTTCCTTAGAATGTATTTCATCGTTGAATTCACGGAGGAGTCAACAGTTGGCATTGTAGCCCAGTGCTGGACATACCAGAAAAATGGGGTGCAAAAAATGTTTTCTAACCTTCCGCATCAACAATATAATCCTGATCAAAACATTCAAATCAAGAAATGTATATTTTAAAAATGTCTCTTACTACACATGCTAGCAACAATACAGCTACTGGCCACCTTCAAACTCAACTAAAAGAGCAAAAAAGGAAGAAATTCCAGATGAAGACAACTGGATTTCCAGGAAAATCCGTGTATTTGCAAATACTGGTAATGTTTAATTTATTAGAAAATACATTTAATGATCTGATTGTACATTATGATTGTTTTCTGCTTTACCATTGGATTTATATTTTCAGACAATTTTGAGAAGGCCCTCAAGTGGAGCAAAGCAGCTGAATACCATTCTGCTGTAGAGAGTGAGGCTGACATCAATGTAAAAAAGATCAACAAAAACACCTGTCAGATATGATGACAGCAGCGATGGTATGCAGTGCATTACATTCAGCCTTATGAGTATTGAGCATCGTGTAGTCCATTAAGATCTTCTGAAAGTGAAACCGAAAAATTCAGATCATTATCAACTTTTAAAGAATACATTGCTAATTGCACATTGATAATGTGTGATCTATTTAGATGAGACACCACTGAGGGCACCCCCAATCAAAAGAAAGCATCAAGGTACCACTGTAAATTCCATTCAACAAAAGCCTAATTTTGCTGTTACAGCAATTTTGTAATTCAAGTCAAATGCAGCTGAAAGTAATTAAACATTTTTTCATGCTATTTAGATGAAATATTTCCTAAAAAAAAGCAACAATTGGTGAGAAAAGGCCAAACAAAGGTTCTTATTAAAATAACTAAAATTCTTTAAAATGAATGTTTAAAGTAAAAATTTCCCTCACTAAAACAAAACTGTTATTTTACATTTCTTTGATACAGCACCAGAGGCAAAACTTCCAAACATAAACCAAGTACATTAGTAGAAACATTTCAAATATTATAGTACTGTGCCATGTCTTTCTTTTTGTCTTTGTATGCTCAAATAGACAGTCAAAGATTCTTCCCAGAATCCCACCTGTGTCAATTCAGTTCCGACTACATCACATGATTTACCTAAAGGTAGAATTGAATTAATGATTTAATCAAACACTGAGGTGAATTCTCTAAGAATAAATGGGCCCATTGATAGCGACATCTTTGGTGTTCATAACCACAATTTAATGTTAAAGTTGACAACTGTGTTTTTATCATGCTTGCAGATGCTGATGAATCTCCCATATGCCATTCTGTCCCTGTGGCCGAGCATATAAACGATGGTAACATTTATAGTTTGCAATCAACATCTGTAAACTATATTTAGAATGACTTAAGGGTGATCACAAAACACAGTATAGACATCATCATTGATTAGAACACAAGTTTCTGAAGAGATTAAATATGTGCTAGCCTGAAGTCCGTGACAATACTCTTTGATAATGTAAATGTTCTTTGCTCTCTTTTTGTATATAATTGATTTGCTTTTTGAATATCTGTGCAAATGAAAATTTTATAAATAGTAGCATACAATGTTTTTATTAAATTCTGATTGTTAAATAATAATTACACTTACCCTACACCTATGCTGAGATGTGTAAACTGGTGCTCTTTGATTGCAGTAACACTGCAGGTTCTGCTTCGAAAAGTAGACCGCCTGGCAGCCACCCAGAGAGAAATACTTCTCTATACTGAGGAACCGCCAGGGTCATCAAAGAGAGGAAGACATCCTCGAGCTCAATATAGCTCAGACCAAAGATGAGTTTGAGGCACTTGACCTCCGCCTTAAAGACTCTGATTTCAGAAAGAGAGTGGTGAGTATTTGGTTATTTCAGGGGGCCATGACACTTCCTTGATCTTTTTTTGATCTTTGTTTAAAATGGAGATTAACAAATCACACAACAAGAGTGTTGTTAGACGTGGGTCCTTAAAAGGTCTTCAATTTAGATTTGTTTATTAAATGTAATGTCATAAAAACATTTGCCCTAGACTTTGGCACTATTTGTCAATGAAACCACTAATTAAACCTTGATACAGTCAGTATTACAGTGCTCTACAGTGCAACCATTTCAATCGTATTTGCACTCACTGCTCACTGCTCAAAAAAGAAAAAAAAGTGAAAATCTGACCACGCCCCCGGCACTTATTATTTAAAAAATATGAAAAATATGTTTACGGTTTTCGTTTTCGTTCCTTGAACCGGTTCAGAGCCCTGGTTTAAATAAACTAATGTTAAATTAATGCTAAAATTCTGTACCATGTACTTTTTTAGTAAATATGTACAATTTCTGTATTATGCAAGTTTCTACTTTTACATATTCAATGACTAAATTGTGAAAATGAGAAATGAACAATGACAATGACTTTGTTGACTGTAATTACCTGCATGCCAAAACGTGGTGATTGACACAACTGTGTGCAAAGTCATCAAACGTGAGTCTGAAAAAAAAAACACCATGCAGGAAATAATTTCACTGAACTTGTAAATAATAAATCTATATCAGCATTTTAATCCATCTTGTAGATGATCAGGTTGACCTGGGAACTAAATGTCTTTTCCAACTTGAAATATACAGTCACAAAGAATTGTTCGTTACACAGAATCTGTACCAATATCATGGACCATAAGCATCACTTGGCCACTGAGTGTAGTTTGGGCTCCTCCTCAGTGCATCCTATAAATGTTGTCATGTCTTTCACACATTCAGTCTGTTTTTCTTCATTAGTAAAATGCAATTTTATAGGAGGAGTTGAATCGTGTAGAAAACAGATTAAGTAAAAATATTAATATGCAATTGCGCATAAATGTAGCAGAATGCTCCTCTTTATAGTTATTTTTCTAGCTGACTGATATCTCATTGAAGAGACTCTCTGCACGGCCTCTGCAAACTGGAAAAGTTTATGGATTTGATCAACTGGTCTCTCTCAGCGCACTGAAACATCAAGGTTCTTGGAGGCTTTAAGTCTGGGTTCTGAGGGAACGCCAAGGATTTGTCCCGACGAGTGCTCTAGAAGGATGCTGAGGATATTTTACAAGGAATTTTTCGAAGCACCGGGATAACGAGGTATTCTGAAACGGTGATTGATTATGCTTTGCCCTGAGGAATCGGAAGCAGAAGACGGAACATTTGTCCAAAGTCTCACAAGGCTGCCCTGCTTGGAATTGGTAGTCGGAAGGGAGTTTCATGCAAATGAGACTGCAAGAGCTATGAGCAACCGAAGTGATGGATGTGTAGTGGGTTTGAGGGAATCTAACGGTTTTGCTAAGTGAAATGGGTGGAAGAATTATTTCAGAGACCAGAATGTACAGAGAATAAAGCTGTGAAGATTTGCAGCTGTTCGAAAACATGACACAACAAAACTTGAATCTATCTTTCTGGCTCCCCGTACCGGGTTGGTTAAAACATGGCCAAGGTCATGCTGGATAACTACCCCATGAGCTTATGTAGACTCTCTTGCCCACTGTCCCCCATTGATCAAGACATTACCCTTCCTGATCAACTGCCTCCGAATGTTGCTACCACAGAACTGAGTACAGGTCTGCTGCATCAGTAATAAATGGCTGTTGATCGAAACACCCCTGCTGAGCTGGATATGTCCTCTAGTTGCAACCAATGGCGGTTTACATGGAACAAGGTGGTTGCTTTTTGTGCTGAGGTGTTTTTTTTCACTACACTGTATCTCAATGGAGCCAGTCTGGGGTTAACATTTTTTTCCTCCTCTTTCCTCATGTAAATGCTGTATTTTTTCCACAAAGAACATCTCTTGTCTTCTCCAGGTGTTCAACAGACACCCAAGCCCATACCATGTATCACAACCTGGGACAGAGTTGATGGCTAATTTCGCTGTACTGTTACTATGGCATAATAAGGCTACTACTACTATTACAAAAAATCTCGGTCTGATGGTTACTTTGTGTTAAAAGACACGCATTAAGGGTTCTGCCATTATTAGCAACATACTCAAGTACAGATATGTCACGAATCCAAGTTACTCAAACCAGAGGTCATTCTAGTCACCACATGGACTCCCTGCACCACACCAACGTTGCACATCATCGCGGGACTACATTGCTCACTCCATAACCCATCTGTACCGATGTCACACAGTTGCATCAGTGGGCATTAATCATCACAGGTTCTGATTGTACTGATCACTAATCACACAGCTGACTTGCACTGATCACAAGAACGATAAGGCCTTTAAAGTAATCATCATCGCCGAGTATTGCATAGGACGTATATCCTAGCGAGTAGCTACTTAGGCACAGAGCCCCTCGCTGCTGTTCTTGCCTTCCTGCCTTGCCTTGCCTTGCCTTTGCCTTGCCTTGCCTTGCCTTGCCCATTGCCTTGCCTTTGCCTTGCCTTGCCCTAGCCTTGCCTTCATGTTTTGATACCTGCTCGTGAGGAACTTCTCTCTGCCTTGCCCTATTGGATATCTATTGTACGCGAAGGGATCGCAGACCCACGCTTTTCGCTCTAAGATTGCCCCTCTTTATGCCCTAGCCATACACATACCTGTTTGCCGTGTGACCCTTGCTTGTTTCCTAATTATGCCTCCTAGGTGCCTTGCAGATGGATCCTCACACAAGAGTCGCCTGCAACACAATATATATTAAGGTTGGACCAAGGACTTATATAAGCTTGCTGTAGTGGAACCTAATGGTGTTATATCTTAACTCATGAATGCCATATTGCTGTTCCCTGTAAAGTTATGAACTAATATTTAAGTTTGAAACCTGGTCATGATAAATGCAATAATTTTGGTGTGAAATTATAAGGCTATTTCTAGCATTATGTAATAATTATCAAGTCACTTTTATATGTATTCAGCTCTTGTAGCTGTGCAGTATTTCTTCAAGTGCCCTGGCCCCTCAGGATAATGAACTTGGCCCAAAAGAAGTCATCAGTGGGCAAAAAATCTGATTGTGAATCTGCCCGTGATGGAAACCCAAATCGAGCTGTTTAAAACGAATGCAGCAACCCTTTGCTTTTGGACTTTTTCTCTCTCGCTGCTCGTTGATTTGCTGGAAGCTTCGGCTTCGTCTGTCACTGGCATGCGCTTGGAAGCACTGACCCTTCCATCTACCATCAGGCTGTCACTTGCACACAGACTTTGGTTTTGGCTCACTGATTATGCCGAGTCCACAGGGAATCGCGGCTACGACCATAACAGGGGTCGACAACATAACAACACTAATACTTCAGTCAAGCAACCCTGGGCCAGAGAAACCTTTGAAAGTTCGCTAGAAACCTACGGTGGCACCAGAAAGGACGACCAGAAACTACAGAAGGGTCTGACTTCGGTCGCATGGTTAAAGGAACTGCTGTGAGGTGTCATGAGCACCTCATGCATACCGTGATAGGGGTTTCTCTAAGACATCAAGCACACGAGTCACCCAATCAAGCCCCGAGATTCCGTCAGCCATCTGAAGGCAAATATGTGGTCGCCTTCATGCTCCAACCTAACTCGAAAGCAAGTTTCCTGGCAAAACTCTATACTTACCAGTGCAAACTGATTAATTGATCTGGGCTATGCAGAAGATCAAGGATTTAAAGTCTCATGGGACCTTTCCTCTAGTAATCAACACAAGTGTTACTTAGATAGCAACAGAGTGCTAGCCTTAGGAAAACTCTCTTCAGCCAAGGAAACTCCTTGATATAAAAGGCCTATAGTATGTGTTTTATTGTTTAGTCCATGTAATGAGGGAAATGCAACAGTTTCACAGCTTAAGCAAAACCTTGTTTCATTTATAGAGCAAAATGATGTCTTTCATTGTGTGAGGGAAGTTTTAAAACGCTATTTCACGGCTTGTATTGGAAGAACGCTATTAAAGGATAGCAATTGCAAAGGATTTTATCGACAACGGCTAAGCATACTGATATATTTTTAAAGATATCAGCTGATGTCTTAATGGTCGCTGGACGAGGGTTATCAGCAGGCAACTATAAGTTAAATATTAATATCACTTTCAGATCAAAGGACTCACATATTGAATCTTTAATAAATGATTCCTCAAAGCTGAAAATGAATTAGCTTCTAGATTTAAACACGACTGCGAGGAAAAATGGCTTGCATATAAGTTTGACTCAAAACCTTACTTATTAACACATTCATGTGAGTCCAATTTGTTTAAACATTGTTCTATCTGTATCCGAAAACATAGATTACATATAGAGAAACAGTGTTTGTTTCATAATACTGTTATTCTTGTTGTGGCACACACGGTGAGTTTTGAATGAAAGCCCCTGTAACCGTAGTTTTTGGATAAAGTTAGAAATTAACTGGGCAATAATACATTAATATTTTCTGATTAAGCACCCCTGGGGAAAAGTAAGTCGTCAGCACATGAGGCCCCAGCCGGATTCTCAGCCGACTCTAAGGCCTTCTAGTGATGATTTGCTGTTCGTGTTAACAACAGCCACATCGCATCACCCATCTATGCCAACATTCGGCCCATGACCTACGTGAGGAGTACAAGTACCACCCCCATAGCGGTGGCCAAACAGGACACCAATGCTTCAAACTAATGAGATCAACCTGGGGTTAAATTGTTTCATGTGTTGTCGTCTAAACACCAGTCAAGTTACCTTTTATTTATATAGCGCATGGTTAGCAATACCAAATTGTAGGTCGCCAATGATACAATATACAAATAGGGAAAATGCTTTGAGTTAAAGGCATTTCCATTATTGAATTCAGTTATGAAGTTATTGTCCAGACCTGTTCAGTTTGAAATAGTATCTGTGCAATCAAGGTTTCAATCAAGGCTGGGATATCGCTTTGGAACAGCTTTCGTAAGTGTCCCTCAACATCAAAGGCCAGAGGCGACAACGGCAAGGAAACGCTAAAATTCCATCGGAATGACAGAATGAGGAGAAAAACCTGGGGATTTGAAACCAGGCTCAGTCAGGGGCCAGTTCCTCTGGCCAGAGGGAATGCAAGTAGTTTGTTCACAACTGCAGCAAATGTCAGTAAGGAGCTCCACTGGTTCCAGTGGTATTTTCCCGATGGCTGTCTAGGTGAACGAGGATTTGACCGATCTAACGCTGGGGCGATCATCTAGGTGCCCTCGAAAGAGGGACATTCAG
The DNA here is from genome assembly GCA_027564155.1 of Gymnocypris eckloni scoliostomus. Classification (NCBI taxonomy): domain Eukaryota; kingdom Metazoa; phylum Chordata; class Actinopteri; order Cypriniformes; family Cyprinidae; genus Gymnocypris; species Gymnocypris eckloni. Next base: position 1,786,583 of record CM050413.1, on the reverse strand, counting down.
AGCTGTAGAGGTTGTCTATAGCATGATCCACCACCTGATCTGCATAATGACTGGCCGGTTGACTTTAAGTGATGCATCTGGGCTGCTCAAGAAACCCGGACACGGGTGGCTACGCAGATGACTCGAATAAGACCAAGCAATAGGATTAATCATTAGCGAGATCGTCATTCTAAACAGGCATAATATCAGCATAAGATTTATTAAAAGAATGTATAATAATTAATCCGTACTTAATTTATCTCACTCTAAACGAGTGAGATTGTCATGCTATGATAAAACTGATAAAATCTAAATAGTGCTTGTTCGTTGTACTGAAAACTGTGCACAAGTCATATCCTGGTGCTGTGTCAGATGGTGGTTAATTATGCCATAAGTTAATTATATTGGTATATGTATTTTAGAAATGTAATTTCCCGTAGTTGCTTTTGCAAATTCATTGTATCAGAAAAAGCACTATATAAATAATCTTGACATTGAATTCAGGATTCTTCTCTCTCTCATATCTTCTCCCATTTAAAAGACTGTAGCAAATGCAATGTTAATAAACTGGCTGTATGATTGTAACTAATCATCAAAGTGGCTAACGATCTAAATCACCCCAAACTTTCTTCCCCTGTCCCATTAATTCCTTCTCTCATCCTCTACTCATCATGCCTCCCTTATGCCTCCCTCCCACCGAGCAGGAGGAATTCTGCTGAAGAAGAGTAAACAAACACAGCTGGACTCAAATGAAGGTGTAGAACCATCTTAAGGATGATCAGAAGAAATGGACAGCACCTGAGTTAAATAAATGAGTGTCACAGCAAAGGGTCTGAATACTTAGGACCATGTGATATTTCAGTTTTTCTTTTTTAATAAATCTGCAAAAATGTCAACAATTCTGTGTTTTTCTGTCAATATGGGGTGCTGTGTGTACATTAATGAGGAAAAAAAATGAACTTAAATGATTTTAGCAAATGGCTGCAATATAACAGAGTGAAACATTTAAGGGGGTCTGAATACTTTCCGTACCCACTGTATATCCACACAGCTGACAGCTTTACCTGTTGTAGTTTGTTGAAGTTGTGCATGAAATAGTCGCCAATGGCGACCTCAGCAAAAACTTCACTGGCAAATAAAAATTTTGTGTAATGAAAGTATCATGGACATTGATGACGAAAATTTGAGCTCATAAATAAACGGTACTTACATAATATTCATTTTTTTCTGTTTTGTTCTAGATGCCGTCATGAAATGCAAGTCCGAACTTGGAGAGAAAGACGTCGAGTGCTACATTGCCGAGACACTGAAACATGTGCCAGCCCAACTGAAAAAGCATGTTCAGATATTGATATTGAATTGAAAAAAAATTCTAAGTCAAGGGTCAAGTTTTCTAAATATCTCATATTGCTCAGACAATGGTTCGATTTGATTTAGGTTTCTCCCCACAATTCAAAGCACAATAAAAAAAAACTGATTGCCTCATGTTATGATAGTTGCATCTTTTTCTCAAGGCCACAAGTTTCGTCACAACTTTTTCCTCCACAAATTATTAGGATCGCCTGTTTTTAATTAGAATTTAAGAGCTGTCAAGTCCAAAACGCAATTCCCCACGTTTGTCCACATTTTCGTGCTTATGAGACAAGTTTTTTTTGGGGCAATTTTGAGTAGGCTATGCGTCCATCATTCATAAAATATCTCAACTTTATTGGGCAAATGAGGACAAACTGTCCGCCCTGAAAATGACCAACTTTGTACCAGCACACGACGTTGTCACAACATCCTGATTACTAACTGGCAACGTCATGAATTTATGTTGTAGCAACATATCCGGGAATTTCACTTTTCCAGTTGTCAACAACGAAAGTTTGGTCGTCAAAGTACGTTGCAGTTACGTAACAATCACGTATTATGGTTAGCTGGGAGCTATGCATTAAATAAAGTCAGGCCGAGCAGTACATTAGTCACAAACGTACTCTTATATATATATATATATATATATAAATACCTGATATTCATTTTTGCATATCACTGCAGATCCAATCAAGCATGTAGTGTTTTTTTTTTAAGTTATTGTTTGTCAAGAGCTTCTAATGTTGTACATATTAAAGCTTGATGCTCATCTATGCTATAAGTGAAGTCATGCTAAACTATATTTTTATATTTGAAGAGTCTAATGAGATGATGGTAAAACACGGTCGATAAAGAGTTCATTATTATGGGATGTGGAATGTTGTTCTCCCAACCCTAAGGCTCTTTTCAGACACTGCTGAACGAGACCTTTTCCACTGTAACGTTACACTGAATCCGATATGACTTAATGTTAACCTGTTTGAGGAGTTCTGTATGAGTCTTAATTTTAATAGTTTCACCAATTTTAGATTATTACAAGGTACACACACAAGCGAAACATACCTGATGTTATTCACCAACTCGGTTTCACAGCGATGTATATTTATAAGTTATAGAAAACGCAAACTATACACCGTTCCAGTACATTTATGTAATTTAACAAAATTAATCCGCATTAGGTTCATAATTTATTATAAATTGTCGTTGTTAATCTGCTAACTCTGTCATACATGTTAAATGCGTCACAACATTTGCTTTCGTTATAATAGGTGTTTATGGAGGAATGGAGAAGCACATGTTTGATATGAAATCTGTAGCTCTCGGTTTACTTTGGTGCGCGTGATATGAAAATCAAAGCGCGTGCTTGTAAATGTTTATATGATCTTATCTAATCCATGTTTTAAACGATTAATTTGACAATGCACATGCATTGCTGGGTTGGGGTTAAACCACATCCTTTCGTGCTGGAATTAGCGGGGGAGGGTGAGTCATGTGACACGGACCTGGTTTCAGTTAGGTCCTGTAGGCATCTTTAAAACGCCTCCCTGGAGAACGTGCTTTCAATTCGTTGTCGTCCTTTATCTGAAGTGTCTCCAAATATTTAAATGACAGATTTCAAAATATTTATTTATATGCATATATACTTTTCTGACACAATATACACAAAGATGGTGAGAGAAAAAAGTTATACAACTTTTTTTCTCTCACCATCTTGAAAGAAAAAAAACTAAATATACTGGAAACAACATGAGAAACAAATAAAAAAGTGCAAAGGAGCTCATTCCATTTTAAACATACCTGTATTTTATTATTATTATTGTATTAATACCCTCCTCCTCCTCCTCCTCCTCCTCCTCCTCCTCAAACTAACACGGTTATAAAGACATTATTTCCTGAGATATTAAGTGTACAAACACAATTAGTCCGGTTCAACACTCAAGTTCAAAAAACTTCAAACATCAGTCCACGGCATGATGAGATCTGTGTGAGATCGAATGAAGACTTGCTTCAGGAACTCAAGTACTGATCATCATCTACTAGTCCTCATCATCCTCCTCCTCTGGCGTATATTCTTCATCTCCAGAGTCAATGATGTTCTGCTGCTCCTCTTCCTCACTCCTCATCTCCTCCTCATCATTATTATCATCTTCATCAAAACTTTCTTCCTCATCATCATCATCATCATCCACCTCCTCCTCGGCATCTTCTCCCTCAAATTCACCTTCAAAACAGAAACAAAAGAACGACATGATCTTAAGCTCAAGACTGGATGTTCAGGTTTATTTATCTAGAAAAACAAGACAGCTAAAATTGCAAAAGGCATGATAGATTTGACTCTTTGATGAATAAGCCCCAGTAACACTTGGTGTTGTTTGTTGCTGGTTGATGTTGTCTGAGATACATCAGGATTGGGAAATATCACCAAAGTCTGAGTTATTTTATTTCACGGTCACAATATGATCAATATCACACGAGCAGAAGTGCCATATGGCTGTAAATGTCACGGCTGTGGTTCGGCCGTAGGTAAACAATGTGACTTTATACAGCCATATCACACGTCTACGAAAGAAAAAAACATTTTTACTTTCACTTTCTGCTTCTAGTGAATTGACTGCGATTAAGACGTTCACCAGAATAAATATTGAGTGTGCAAACACGGGTGCAAGCGCGTGCTTGTCATATCCTTTGGCTCGCCTTCAAGGTTTAAAACAGAAATATTGCCAACATTGCGAAGTTACCAATACTCAGGTAGGCTGTGGCGTTTAAACGATGCTCAATTGGTACTAAGGGGCCCAAAGTGTGCCACCAAAATATCCCCAAACCTGAACCGTTGAGTCAAGGCAGGATGGTCCATGCTTTCATGTTAATTATGCCAAATTCTGACCCTACCATCTGAATGTTGCAGCAGAAATCGAGACTCATCAGACCTGGCAATGTTTTTCCAATCTTCTATGGTTTAATTTTGGTGAGCTTGTGTGAATTATAGCCTCCATGTCCTGTTCTTAGCTGACAGGAGCGGCACCCGGTGTGGTCTTCTGCTGCTGAAGCCCATCTGCTTCAGGGTTTGACGTGTTGTGCGTTCAGAGATGGTAATCTGCATACATTGGTTGTAACGAGTGGTTGTTTGTGGTACTGTTGCCTTTCTATCATCTCTAACCAGTCTGCTCATTCCCCTCTGACATCAACATGGCTTCCCCTTCGCAAACTTGAGCTGCGTCGAACGCTATGGGGAATGCCATCAGCGATTTCCAGCTCTGAATCATGTGTAATCAGCCAAATTGACGGCAAGACATCAGGTGCGGGTGACGTCATGACCAGGTAGCTTAAAAGCATGTGAGGTGCAGCCGGCGCCAGCTTTCTGTCATTCAGCAAAGCTCTTTGTGTGTGTCAGTCACGTATATGTTCTGTGAGTCCTATTTACTGTTGTTTGTCAAAGTTACACAAGCATCTGCACACAAGCAGTGCGAGCACTGGACGCATACGTCCACAGAGCTGCCTGTATGCTACGGTCTCCCCAAAAACGGTATTCCCGCTTCCAAGCTGACCCTTAGTCGGTGGATAGTAGATATCATCACAGTTGCCTATGAGCCCTCTGATTTCCTCTCACCATTGGGGGTCAAGTCAAGTCAAGTCAAGTAAGTTTTATTGTCAATTCTTCCACATGTACAGTACATACATACAGAGAATTGAAATTGCGTTACTCTCAGACCCTTGGTGCATACAGTTAACATTAAACACTGACAGTAGACATTCAAATACAGATAAATACAGTTTAACCATATGTACATACAAACTATACAGATATACAAATGAGGACATTGTAGAACAATACAAAAATAAAAAAGAGATGAAGTGACATAAGGCACATGGCAGATAGAGTGCAAACCAGTTAAATAAAACAAAACTGTGCAGATATGAGTAGTGCAAGAAAAAGAACAGTCTTTTATCAGACTGTCAGAAGAGGTAGATAACAGACAATGCTGGATGAGGTAGAGATAATTCCAGTGCTGCACAAATTGACTGGTGCGGGTCACAGTTTGTAAGGGGGGGGGAGGGAGGACCTGAGGGTGTGGACATTGGGGGGGGGGTAGTGTCAGAGTTCAGTGTTGCGTGGGGTAAAAGAGGGGAGGCGGGGCAAGGACGGGAGGGAGTTCAGCTTCCTGACAGCCTGATGTATGAAGCTGTCCTTCAGTCTGCTGGTCCTCGCCTGGAGACTCCGCAGTCTCCTCCCTGATGGCAGCAGACTGAAGAAGCTGTGTGTCGGGTGGGTGGGATCACCTGCAATGCTGAGGGCTTTGCGGGTGAGACGGGTGCTGTAGATGTCCTGGAGGGAGAGGAGAGAGACACCAACGATCTTCTCAGCTGCTCTCACTATCCGTTGAAGGGACTTGCGGCAGGACGTGTTGCAGGCGCCATACCACACAGTGATGCAGCTAGTCAGAATGCTCTCGATGGTGCCTCTGTAGAAACTGCACATGATGGGGGTCGGGGCTCTGGCTCTTCTGAGTTTGCGGAGGAAGTAGAGACGTTGCTGTGCTTTCTTGGCCAGTGCTGCAGTGTTGTTAGTCCAGGAGAGGTCCTCTGTGATGTGCACACCCAGAAACTTGGTGCTGCTCGCTCTCTCCACAGTCGCACCGTTGATGGTCAGAGGAGCATGCTGAGTGTGCACTTTCCTGAAATCAACAACAATCTCCTTTGTCTTCTCCACATTCAGAGAGAGATTGTTGACCCTGCACCACCCAGCCAGGCGGCTCACCTCACTCCTGTAGTTTGTCTCATCTCGGTTGCTAATGAGACCCACCACAGTCGTGTCATCCGCAAACTTGATGAAAAGGTTAGAGTTGTGTGACGGTGTGCAGTCCTGGGTCAGCAGAGTGAAGAGGAGGGGCTCAGCACACATCCTTGGGGGCCCCTGTGTTCAGTGTGATGGTGCTGGATGTGTTAATGCCGACCCGTACTGCCTGAGGTCTTCCGGTCAGAAAGTCCAACAACCAGTTGTACAAAGAGGTGTTTAGCCCCAGCTGGGCCAATTTGTGAGTGAGCTGCTGAGGATGATTGTGTTGAATGCTGAACTGAAGTCTATGAACAGCATCCTGACATATGAGTCTTTTTGTCCAGATGTGTGAGGGCTGGGTGGAGGGCAGTGGCGATGGCATCATCGGTCGGCGGTTGGACCTATATGCAAACTGGAAGGGGTCCAGGGAGGGGAGGACAGACTTGATGTGTTGCATGACTAGCCGTTCAAAGCACTTCATTGGAATAGGAGTGAGTGCTACTGGACGGTAGTCGTTGAAGCAGGATGGAGATGACTTCTTGGGACTGGAATGATGGTGGTAGCTTTGAAGCATGTGGGGACAACAGCCTGACTTAGTGAGATGTTGAAGATGTCTGTGAAGACATCAGTGAGTTCCACTGCACAGTCTCTCAGTACACGCCCAGGAATGTTGTCAGGACCCGGAGCTTTGCGTGCATTGATCCTGCTGAGGGATCTCCTCACGCTGTCCGAGGACAACGTCATCACCTGGTCGCCGGGAGGAGGTGGAGTCTTCTGTGCAGTGGTGCCGTTTTGTGCCTCAAAGCGAGCAAAGAAGGCATTCAGCTCGTTCAGCAGGGGGATGGTGCTGTCACAGGTCTGTGGTGGGGGCTTGTAGTCCGTAATGGTCTGTATTCCCTGCCACAGGCTCCGAGTGTCTCTGCTGTCACTGAAGCGATGGGCTATCCTCCTGGAGTACTGTCTCTTGGCCTCTCTGATGCCGCGGGATAGGTTGGCCCTTGCTGTCCTCAGGCCCTCCTCATCTCCAGCTCTAAAGGCAGCGTTCCGAGCATTCAGAAGTCTGTAGACCTCCCCTGTCAGCCAAGGCTTCTGGTTGGCCCGGACAGTGATAGTCTTTGTGACCGTTACATCATCAATGCACTTGGTGATGTAGGCAGTGACAGTCTCAGTGTATTCTTGGAGGTCTGTAGTATTGTTGTATGTGGCAGCCTGCTTGAACATATTCCAGTCAGTGGTGTCGAAACAGTCCTGAAGTGCCTCTGACGACCCTTCCGGCCACACTTGAATCTGTTTGTGTGTCGGTTTGATGACTTAACTTGAGCGGTCTGTGTGCAGGCATTAGCATGACAGTGATGTGGTCTGAGGCTCCGAGATGGGGAGGGGAGGGCCTTGTATGCTCCTCTCTGGGTGGTGTAAACAAGGTCCAGCGTGTTTTTCCCTTGTAGGAAGTCAACATGCTGGTATATTTTGGAACACACTCTTTAAGTCTGCGTGATTAAAGTCTCCAGCCAAGATGAGAAAAGCATCTGGGTGGGCTGTCTGCTGCTCACTGATGTGCTGGTACAAATAATTCAGTGCCTCACTCCTGTTATTGTTGGAGTTAGGAGGGATGTATACAGCAACGAGAAGAATGGCTGTATATTCCCTCGGTAGATAGAACGGCCGGCACTTAATAATCATAAGCTCCACCAGGGGTGAGCAGTGTTTGCAGACCACAACAGCGTCGCGGCACCATACATTATTGATGTAAACACAAAGCCCGCGCGCGTCTCTTACCTCCCTCGACGAGCTCTGTCTGCTCGATAGCATGTTAGCTGCTCGAGCTGAATGGCGCAGTCCGAACGCTGTTGTTAAGCCATATTTCTGTAAATACAAAAACACAACAGTCTCTTACAGTCCTCTGAGTAGAGCGAAGTAGTCGGATGCAGTCCAGTTTATTGTCCAAAGAGCGTCGTTCACCAGTACGATGGTGGGGATAGCTGGCTTGTGTGGGTTAGCCGCTAGCCTAGCTCGGATACCCCGCCGCTTACCCTCTTCTGCTTCCTCTCACACCGCTGTAGCGCCTCCGCTGTGGGCGAGATGCAGTAGTGGGGTCGGTGATTGAGTAGGCCTCCGGAGCAGACCGAGGTCCCGCAGCTCTTCGGCGGCGCGAGTTTAACTCTAGAAATGTGGTTCTGCCGACATCGAGCAGAAACTCACGACTATCTTGGCGCTTAAAGACAGTTAGGCGAGACGAATATGTACAAAAACATTGCGACTTACAAGACAAAAAACACGAAAACACCGTTCTGTCGGGAGAGAGAGAAGCCGCTGCGTCTGTTGTGCGCGCCGCCATTGTAGGAAAAAAAAAAATAAAATAAAAAACTCACTCAACCAAAAGCATGGCCCAAATTGTGGCCTCCAAGGCCTTTCTGGCAGGCGTACCTATTCAGGACATATGTGGCGCTGCTGGGTGGTCTACACCCCTAACTTTCGTCAGGTTCTACGACCCGGATCTGCGAGCCACTCCTAGCTCGTCTGTTCTCTTGCCGTAGCTGTGCCTTCCACACACTAAGCAGGGATTTGCAAGTCTGGCGGTGTGGACATCTCGTTCCCTTAGCGTTCGATACAGCCCGAGTTCCCGAAGGGGAACGTCCCAGGTTACGCATGTTTTAAAGCCTCCTGGTCATGACGTCATCCGCACCTGACGTCTTGCTGTCAATTTGACTGATTACACATATGATTCATAGCTGGATATCGCTGATGGCGTTCCCCATAGCGTTCGACGCAGCATCTCGTTACATACGTAACCTGGGACGATATTCGTCCACACAACTGCTGCTCACTGGATATTTTCCCTTTTTCGGACCATTCTCTATAAACCCTAGAGATGGCTGTGCGTGAAAATCCCTGTAGATCAGCAGTTTTTGAAATACTCAGACCAGCCCGTCTAGGACCAACAACCATTCCATGTTCAAAGTCACTTAGATCCCCTTTCTTCCCCATTCTGATGCTCGGTTTGAACTTCAGCAAGTCGTCTTCAGCACATCTAGATGCCTAAATGCATTGAGTTGCTGCCATGTGATTGGCTGATTAGCAATTTGTGTTACCAAGCAATTGAACCGGTGTACCTAATGAAGTGGTCGGTGAGTATGATTTTTTTTTTTTTACTTTTTACTTTAGTAATTTCCATGAGTACAAATCTTAATGTTTAAGCATAATATTATATTCTAGGGAATTGGGTGCTTCTAATTGTATGGCAACAGTTTGGACATGACCCTTTTCTATTCTAACATGACAGTGTCTCTGTGTATAAGACAAGGATAAAAGAGAAATTATGATTCAGTCAGTGTGGAATAAATTGACTGGTCTGCAGAAAGCAGCAGAACACCTCTGGTGTGATTTTAAATGAGCCAAAAACTCATCACCAAACACCAATGACTTGTACATCCATTATATGGACAAAAGTCCTGGAGCCCCTTCTTTAGAAGAGAACAAGGCACTTCCAAACTGTGGCAACAAATACATTCATGTACTTATTGTATTTCCACCTCTGTTGAAACAGTTTTGAAGTGTATGAAATGACTGTACCCATATGAACAAGTCATTGGTGTTTGGTGATGAATTCACAGCGGCTTAACATTTCCATGGTGATTCATATAGTTCCCCACACTATCCTACAATGTTATATGTCCATGAGCATAACCACCATATACTTTGGGGGGGACGTGTGGAAAAATACCAATCTGTCCCCCCCAACAATAGGCCTATTATATTGTAATATGTGACATATGATATGCCCTCCTTTTATGAATCCTGGTTATAGCCTAGTGGATCTGTTGTTATTTCCGATTCACTTTCAATTTAGGAAAAACAAGGGAAACAAAACTGTGTGACCCCCTCGATTGTACACTTGGTTGAGCCCGTAAATGCCGGCTTGCGGCATCGTTTGAAAAAAACTCTCAGTTCGACTGTCACTGGTGCTTAAATGAAATGAAGGTAGGAGCTAAAAGAAAGAAGCAGGACGAACAGGCGGACATTCGCCTTTTTTTCAGACGGTAAGCAAGTAGACACCTAAAAAGTACTGCCATGGTCAAAAATACCGCGAAAATTTTTGAATAAATGTGGAAAAATATCACATTTAAATGGCTCAGTATTATAGCTAGGTAGCTAGCATGATACCCTGAAAATAGGCTGAATAACTGCTGGAGTCACAGACCAAAGAGGTCCCGCACTTCCCACTCCATTGATAAGCCTCAGTTCATTCGTTGATGGACTGGCCTGTTTGTTTTTACAATCTGATCCGCGACTAACCTTAAAAAAAAAATATCTGGGGGAGGGCTCACATTTGGACCCCCCCAATATCTATACCATGGTTACGCCCCTGTATATGTCTAATAAAAATAGAGCATGTATCAGACTCACAGATGGTGCTGAGGAGTGTGCTGGTGTGCTGCTGCAGTTCAGCAATGAAGTCGCCCATCTTTCCTTCCATCGTTTCATACAGTGCCTCGGTGTCGACTGTGGGCTCATCAGCGAAAAACAGAGGCTTTCTCAGCAGTCGTCGGTTCCTGACACACACACGCACACACAGTTTTAGAAGATAATGTAACGGTGGACAAACCAAACACGCTCATGCAAATGTGTGAAATAACTTCAAAATCAAAGTCTGTCTCACCTTTTAAAAGATGAATTGTAATCCTAAAAGAAAACCAAGAGAACCCCCAAAAAAACATTAGGATTTTGACTTTCAAATGTAGGTTTTGTTCAAAAATGCCTAACAAGGAACACAAGTGCTAGATGATACAAATAATGTTTCATAATTGGAAATAATCGGGACTTTCTATAACTATCCACAGACTCTCAGTCGCAGGCTCTAATCTGATTGGCCATGTACAGGACACCACAATGTGATTTTGTTTGTTTAAAAGTAGAGGCTCTCTTCTCTATTTTGATGTGTTGCATGTTCAAATATACATACAACAAAACATTCTGGGGGGGGGCATTAAAACTCTTGTACAAATTATCAAAAACTTTGGTGGTGGCTGGGATATAGTTAACATCAGTGGACCTGAACTTGACAAATGGTGTGTACTGACACATTTAATATCACGATACCTTCTGATGTTCACTCATGTTTATTCCCTGCTATATCTAGTAAAGAGGAAGAGATGATCGGTGCACATGCCGCTTGAACTGAGGAGCTACAGCGGATCAATGGGAAGCAGATTTACGCGTTTAAATAGTCTAGATATCAAGATATCAGTTATGTATCAGATTTAAAAGCACATTAGGAAGTGGCTCAGAACAGACACACACTTTTTACTTGTGGTGCCAGGGTAAACGCAGCCATTGCTTTTGGACTACATCTTCAGCGTTTTCTGTAGAGCAGTTGCAGATTAGCTTCCCATCACATCGGTCTGCTACTGTTGTATAAACCATTTTAGATAAACATGCCCCTAAAATTGTTATGCAAAAACTACAACTACTAGGTTGCTGTCCATTTTCCCCTTTTAAGAGGTCCGTTCTGGGGCATAATTAAAGGCAAATGGACCAGACTTCAAGCGTCTAGATATGTCGCAGCCAGTCCAACAACAAAACAGAATCGGTTTGTGTGAAGAGCAGTCACAGATAATTGTAATAATTCAGTATTTGTGTCTAAAATGTACCTTAATGAACTGGAAAGCGTCGCTCTCTTGCAGAAGCCTCTCAAAGCCCGAGTGAACCTCTTGTAGACGGGTTTGATCTTGTGCTATTCGACTCAGGTTCTGCTGGATTCCCAAACACTGCTCACCATCGTGAGTGTGGAGGCATTCACGCAGCGAGGACAGAAAAACATCCAGATGTGCAATAGTAGTCTCTCGGAAAGCATCCAGGTGTTGGTCTGTGTCGTCACGGTAGGCCTAGACCACAACATTGTGTTAAGACTAAACATTAACTCTTTCCCACCTAACACAGAATTGTACGACTTTCTGTGTTTTCACTGTTATACACTCGAGGGTGCTATTGCACATCTCTCCTGAATGAGTACAGAATCACTCGATCAAAAACACAGGCGAGGAAGACACAGAAATGAGCCGTCTCATATGCAAGTAGATGCATATGGAAAATAATGTGATTATAAACACTAACTGCATATAAATGAAAATTGACTAATGCTAGGAAGTGGTAAAATTGACTTTTTTCTGAAAAATATACTTTTTTGCAGCGAAAATATACCATGGACAACTTTATTCTAACATTGTTATAACTTTTCTGACTTAGAGAACCCTCAAAGTGCTCCAGACTAACATTTGAGGACACCAGCACCAGTCCTACAGAAGGTGGCACCTGCACCTGAGAGTAAAGCACTCACCCTAATCTCACATGTACATCTCTGAGATGTCTATTTTATGTCTGCATTTAAATATGAAAGACGTGCTCATCTGCAATACATCTCTAAGACGTTTCCTGTCAGATGTCAAATAGAGATGTATTAGAATGCATGTAAAACTGCTTCTGAGACGTTTATCAGATTACAAGAGTTTTCCCAGATCTTTAGCAGACGTTTTACAGATGTACTTGTGCTGTCTGGGTAGTTGAGATGCAGATCAAATGAGCTTTTATTACTGTCAATCATAATGTCTAAATATAATTTGATTAAAAAAAACATACATATACACATATATATATCAGGGCTGTAGACTAACGTTTTGCACTGGTTGCACTGGTGCGCCTAACTTTTTTTCTTAGGTGCACCAGCACAAAAGTTAGGTGCACCCAAATTTTCATATAGGCAATATTGACTAGTAAACGATTAACTAACAATCTGGTCAACATAAAGTTCTTTATTTGACGCACAATTCTACAAGAAAGGTAACTTACTGAAAAGCTGAGCTGAGATTTAAGCTTAAAACATCTCAAGATAAATAAAATAAAAAGAAAATCTAAATTAAGTGTTTGAAGGCCGTCAAACTGAACATCTCATGGCTCAATGTCTTATGGACTATCCTCCATTACAGTCACATGCCCCTCGGATGGCCAACTCCTGTAGTTTGTCCTTCTTGATCTTTGGCCTCGGCTAAACCCGCTGACCACACTCTCTCTCTCTCTCTCTCTCGCTCTAGCATCAACATCTTCCAGACTCAACCCCTCTACACTGATTCGTATCAGATCTTCCACGGTGTCTGAATGAAGGGATGCTCTAGTGCCTCTAGTGTTAACTTATAACATGAAAGTGAGGTTAATAATATAACTTAGAGAACACCATTTTCAGTTTTACGCAAATTAGGGTGATGCCACTGAAAGTCTCTGGAGCAAAGCTAAATTTTAGACTACAAATGTCTAATTTAACAAGAATTCAACCACTAATTATTCATTACACAGGTGTTCAGCAGACAGTTGACTATAAAAAGAGTGTTACTTAAAGAAAACCCCTTCCCATTTCATGCTGTCAGCAATGGCACCACATGGAAGAGAAATGTCACAAGACCTGAGAAAGAAAATAATTTCTTTACACAAGAAAGGTGAAGGCTACAAGAAGATCAGCAAAGCTTTACTTATCAGTCAGAATACTGTAGCAAAAGTGGTACAAACATTTAAAAAAGATGGAACTGCAACCATCTCACAGAGACGTCCAGGTCGTCCACGGAAGTTAACACCTCGTCAGGAGCGTCTTCTGATGAGAAGGGTTGAAGAAAATCGACATGCAAGTTCACTGCAGTTATCTAAAGAAGTAGAAAGCCAAACTGGGGTGACTATTTCCCGTGACACAATATGGCGTACACTGCAGAGGAATGGCATGCATGGGTGCCGTCCACGAAAGAAGCCTCTCCTAAAGCCCAGGCACAAAAAAGCCCGCCTAGAGTTTGCCAGGGCCCATGCTGACAAAGATGAAGACTACTGGGACTCCATACTCTGGAGTGATGAGACCAAGATAAATGTTTTTGGAACTGATGGCTTCAAAACTGTATGGCGTCGCAAAGGTGAGGAATACAAAGACAAATGCATGGTGCCTACAGTGAAACATGGTGGTGGCAGTGTCCTTATGTGGGGCTGCATGAGTGCTGCTGGTGTCGGGGAGCTGCATTTCATTGATGGCATCATGAATTCACAAATGTACTGCTCTATACTGAAAGAGAAGATGCTACCATCACTCCGTGCCCTTGGTCGTCGTGCACTTTTCCAACATGACAATGATCCTAAACACACATCTAAGGCCACTGTTGGATTTCTGAAGAAGAACAGGGTGAAAGTGATTCAGTGGCCAAGTATGTCTCCTGATCTGAACCCAATCGAACACCTATGGGGAATTCTGAAGAGACAAGTTGAGCATCACACTCCATCCAGCATCCAACCTCTAAAAGAGGTCATTCTCGAAGAATGGATAAATGTGGCAAAATGTCGCCAACTTGTTCATTCCATGCCTAGAAGACTTGGTGCTGTCATTAAAAATCATGGAGGCCATACAAAGTACTAGATTTAGTAGTTTTTGTTGTGGGGTGTACTCATTTTTGCATCACCCTACTTTGAGTAAAACTGAAAAATGTGTAATCTAAGTTATATTATTAACCTTACTTTCATGTTATAAGTTAAACAGATGTTATATTAAACTTAGTCTTGTCAACATTTTGGAAAATGTTTTTGTGTTCATTGAGATATTGTTTAAAATGTTACTTTTCAAAGGGGGTGTACTCATTTACGCTGAGCACTGTGTGTGTGTGTGTGTATATATATATATATATATACACACACATATTCTATATACAATGTATTCTAGGGGCCATCATATTTTTGTGAAAATCATCAAAAACGCTGACAGTGTCTGGCAATTTTTTTTTTTTCAAAAACACTCGCGGGGGAAAGAGTTAACCTGGACGTGAACTAATGCCACAGAATAAACTTCACCTTGTTGTGCCGTTCAATCTCCGTTTGTTCCAGGCGATTTTTTTCAGCTTTCAGGATCTTTCTGTTCGTCTTCTGCAGCTCAATGTCAAGACAGCTCTAGAGAAGACAACAGAGAGAGAGAACAAGTTATCTCTCATCTGAAATGTGAGAGCTGATCATGCAAAACTTGATGCGTGTTTCACTTCGCTTTAGACAGACTCATAAACATCCTGAAGCACTTCCCTTCAGAGAATCCACACCGACATGTTGAAGTGCGCTCCACTTCATCAAATGGACGGGGAAAGTATATATATATATATATATATACACACATACTAGGAAATTGGGTATTAAAATGGCCTGAAAATAACTCAACTATCAATATAACCATGAATGGCATTGTCCCCAGTTGTTTTTAGTCCTGTCTTTATTTATATCCCTGCAATAAGTTAACTAATTTAATTGTTATTTTTAATTATTCTTTGTATTATCGGTGTTTTTGTTGTCATTCGGTTGCACTGCGGTAGATTCTGTCACACAATCGAATTCCTCGTTTGTGTAAACATACCTGGTAATAAAGCTCATTCTGACTCTGAATACACAAATTAGTCCCCGCATCCACTCAATTACACCAGCTCAGACAACCTCCTCCACTTTGACTGTGTTAGCTGAAGTAGTAAATGTTACACAGCGAAAAATCCCAGTTCTAGAGTAATTCAGTCATATATGTTTGAACCAGGAATATATTCTAAAGAAGAAGAGTAAAATTATTCAGAATGTAATTAATTTAATGTATTAATATTTAAAGTGCCAGACAATGTGCTTGTATCTTTATTTATCTTATTGGCCAGGGCTTGTTTTGTTAATTCTATGTATGGCTCATCTAAAAAAAATATATATATATATATATATATATAAAAGATTTTGGGGTAATTTTTTTTACATTTCAAGACCAGGGTGAATTTTACTTATTTTGTCTTCTGGGAAACATTTAACCATCTTCTGTTGCCTCTGAAGGGCGATAATAAATTAAGAATAAAAGACATTTAGGCAAAATAAGAAAAAAAGTATTATTTAGTTCAAAAGTGTTCACGCCCCGGCTCTTAATGCATGTTTTTTTTCCTTCTGGAGCATCAGTGAGTGTTTGAATCTTCTGTAATAGTTGCAAATGAGTCCCTCAGTTGTCCTCAGTGTGAAAAGTTGGATCTCAAAACCATACAGTCAATGTTGGAAAGGGTTCAAATGCACAAACAATGCTGGAAAACCAAATCATTTGTGGGAGCTGAAGGATTTTTCTTAAGAACAGCAGACAGTTTAACTGTTCAGGACAAACAAGGGACTCATGATCAACTATCACTAAACACACAGCTGTGGATCATTCAGATAATAACACAGTATTAGAAATCAAGGATGTGTACACTTTTGAACGGTGTCATTTTTTGAAATTCAACTATTATTTTCTCTTGCAGACTATATGCAAACATATTTTGTGAAATATCTTATTCAGGTCAGTACTAAAAAAATAATAATAACATGCATTCTGTATTATCCCTCTCATTTTGGTCATGTAATTATCATTTTTCAAGATTCATGGGTTCACAAACAGACAGCGAAACATTGACATTTCAAAGCATTTTTAAACAATGATGTTTACAAAGCATCGTTTACTGAAATCACATGACTTTGGCAGTTTGATACTTGCTCTGAATTAGTGATTCGAAACAAGATTATTAAATGTTTCAAAGCTTCATGAAGCAGTGTTTCTTAAATGGCAATCAATAAGAATGCAACCTTGTACCACAATGCTTGAGACTCCACTGCTATGAACATCCACAACATACAACACTGAATGGTGTAGAGCAGTGCTTCCCAAACCTGTCCTGGAGGCCCCCCTGCACTGCACATTTTGTATACTCTCCCTTATCAAACACACCTGATTCCACTCATCAGCTCGTTAGTAGAGACTGCAAGAACTAAATTGGGTGTGTCTGATTAGGGAGATATACAAAATGTGCAGGGCAGGGGGACCTCCAGGACAGGTTTGGGAAGCACTGGTAAAGATGGATTAAAAGCGCTTTGGAAAGCGCTTCGTTTTATTTGCGGGGTCTGAGCAAAGCATGTGTAACGATGCTCAGAGCAGGCTAGCAGATATAATATACTCTCAAACAGAACTGCAGAAGCAGGTTTTGATGAGTGACAGAGCAGAATAAGGATGGAGCAAAGCGTGGATGCGATGATGCGATTTCCTTGAAAGACGTTCAACTCGTCTTTCCTTTTTCTTTTTTGTTTTATGCTTATTCTATCGTTTTAAATGACAGACTGTGTCAAATTTATTTATTTTTTCTCTGCTGCACTTTTCACTGTGTTAACAGCAAGATGTTAAATGAATTTAGTATTTTGACAAAACTAATAAAATAGATATTAGGCTAAACCTATATTTTGTTTCCTATTGTGTTGTAGGCTGAATGTTAGCATAAACAAATTTTATCCTGACAAAACGAATAAAAATAAGGATTACAATTTTTATATAACTTTTTTTTCTCTCTCTGTGACACTTTATTCTGTGTTGGCAGCTAAATGTTATTGACATTTTTGTCAATAAATTCAAAACTCTTGACAAGACGAATAAAATAAATACAATTTTGTGCAGACTAAACTTTTATTTGTTAGCCTATCTCTCTTTCTTTCAGCAGAAATGTGAACAAACAGTGAATATATCGCGGGAGCGGGTGAGTGCGGAATAAAACCCAAAATAGTCCCGCGCAGACCTCTACATCACAGATCAGATTTCATTTATCACTTAAAGAGAGATGACTGACAAGAAGAGTGAGGTGACAGACAAGAAGAGTGAGGTGACACTGACAAGAAGAGTGAGGTGCCACAGACAAGAAGAGTGAGGTGACACAGACAAGAAGAGTGAGGTGACAGACAAGAAGAGTGAGGTGACACAGACAAGAAGAGTGAGGTGACACAGACAAGAAGAGTGAGGTGACACTGACAAGAAGAGTGAGGTGACACTGACAAGAAGAGTGAGGTGACACAGACAAGAAGAGTGAGGTGACACAGACAAGAAGAGTGAGGTGACACAGACAAGAAATGTGAGGTGACACAGACAAGAAGAGTGAGGTGACACAGACAAGAAGAGTGAGGTGACACAGACAAGACGATGGCGGAAGAGTTTCAAAACCAAATGTAAAAGCGCCGGTTTTAAGCCTGTTGACTTCTGAGTCTGACATTAATCTAAGTCAGGGAGAAAACTCACCGAGATCTACCAAGTGAAAAGTAAATTATAAAATACACATTAAATAAATAATTAAAAAGGCTTGTTGGGATGTATCTTTGTTGTATTAATTTAATAATAATAAATACAATATTTGTTTAATATTATTCACGACGCTATCAGTAGTTACTCTGTAAGGACAAGCTGTTTGGAGCGTCTGATGCCCGTATGAACTAGGGCTGTGACGATAACCGCATTACCGCTTCACCGCGGTAATGAGATGCAACCGCTGTGATGAGGTCATCACCGTCATCACCGCACTGTTTTTCGCGGGATCCGACCGCTGAATAAAACACGGTAACGGTTGGTAACCCTGGTGTGATTTGAACGGAGTGGGACGGTATAACAATATCCCGTTTCCGACATCCTTTCAGAACAGCATATCTGTGTGTTTTACTCCCTCTTACCGCTCACGCGCCGCACGCACCAGTGCTTCTGTGTCATGTGTTTTATTGCGCACAGTGCGCAACATGTGCATAACGCCACCCTGACAGAACAGGCGATCTGCATGTGCATATAGGCGAACAAGGCAGTCGCCTCGGCAGCAACACGGTCAGGGGCAAAGGGACAGATATTTGTAGTTTATCTTTTGGGCATTCGTTATCACTGCTTAGTTATTCTACATCTAAATTAACTTTGCTTCATAGTAATGCCGCTCCCGCGCCGCACCCAACTGAGCGTCATCAATAGGCTACTCTACATGCAAAACATTATAATGTTCATTCATAAATGTCATCAAATCGAATAAAACTATCCAGACATTAATTCCTTTTGCTGCTGGTGCTGTCTGATGAGTTGTAAAGCCAAACACGCGCTTCTGAAAGGTAAGATTATAGCCTGATGTGTGTGTGTGAGAGAGACAAAGCGCGGTGGAGATAACACAAGTGTAATATTATCTATTAAATAGGCTTACATACACCCAAAACCGTGTTTTGCTGTGTTTTAGACAAGTGGAATACTCAATATTTAGCGTTTATCATATACAGTGTTTAATTTGTGTAATAAAGCAGGGTGATCGATCCGGCATCAGAGGATGGAGAGGTAAGGGATAATTCGCGCAATCACACCGTTGACCCACTTAAGTGATTACCAGCGTGCATCAGTTGCTTTTATTGTGTGCATATACTCTAAAAATCAAGGTTATTTTATTAAAATTTTTAGTGTAATGTTTGGGAAGTTTTTGTGTAACCCATATCCTATGACAGTCGCAGAGTCTGCGTTTGCTTTGAGTGCACGCAGATATTTTGCCTTCTCTTCGGGTGAGAGCAGTTCTCAGTGCCACTTACTTTTTTTTGTCAAATATAGGTTTGTTTCATGTAATCTATAAAACAGTAAACGATTTTATTTTATGCAAAGCAAACCAAGTCACCTAAACGAGCCGCATCAGGTTTTTTTTTGCGACTATGAAAGTTTTATTTTTACTTCTAAAATGCTTGTTAAACGAATTTAAAAATAAAAAATGCTGTACACATGTTTAAACAGTGAAATATGTTGTATTAAGAACTGTATTTGACAAAAATAAAGGCACTAAGACAATAAAAGAAGAATAAAACAATGACAAGCTCAAACAAAACGAAACCAACAGCGACTATATACAATAATCAAATTATTAATTTTCTAATCTCAGTATGCTTTAATTTTGTGTCGCTAGTGGTTTTCGTCAATACGTTTAAATTAAAATGTCTTTGGTCTGTGCTCTGGAAGTGTTCTGTTAATTCTGCTAAACTTTAATTACTAAAACTCAAATTAAAACGGAAACTAACCTGTATAGGGTAGAAAACTCCACTAAATAAAAACTACACTAAAATTAACCAAATTGTAAAAAAATTAAACGAAACTTACATTTTATAAAATTGAAAGCAATATTACAATAAAAACGAATTAAAAAATGCAAAACTACAATAACCCTGACACACACGTATTTCTCTGGAGGAAGAGGATATGCTAAATGAGATGATCGGAGTTCGGAGGTGCTGAACCGGACCGGGTCTGTTCAGATGAAGCCCTGACTGCTAATAGCACATGCCCGTGCTTGCTTTTATTTTAATGTAGTTGTTAATAAACAAATGATCCAATCTTTCACATGCATCTTTAAAATCGTATTTGAGTGAAGCGGGGGCGGCACGGCAGGGTTTTGCCTAAAGCCTTTTCCATGAGTGACAGAGCAGAATAAAGATGAAGTTTAGCTAAGTGTGGATTCTTCAACTGCGACTGCAAAATAGCAGTTTATCATGAAGAAACCCACATCAGGCTAGTCTGACTCGGGACATTCTTCTCAGGGAAGTTAAATTGTTTGGTTTCATGAAAAGAGATTTAATTTTACAATGTCTAAGCCAACGGTTTTGTTCATATTTTACATATAAATTTAAATGACAGATGTCTTTTTTCTCACTTTTCCGTGTTGACAGCAAAGGTTAAACAAATTTAGTATTTTGACAAGAAGAATAAAAATAACAAACATGCTATTATTACATTTTTGTACAAACTGGCCTACAGTATTATTATTTTTTTCTCTCTGCGACACTTATTATTACGTTGACAACAAAATGTAAAACTAATTTGATTCTGGACAAGACGAATAAAATAAATAACCTACAATAAAATACATTTTGTGCAGACTACATTTGTATTTGTTATCTCTCTCTCTTTCTGTAGAGGAAATGTAATTGTGAGATTCTGGAAACGAGATATATTTCGCGGGAACGGTCGGGTCAGGAAGAAGAAAAAGCATATTTTATTTTGCACTTTAAAAAGGTTGTTATTATAAATGTAGCCTAACGAATAGTAAAATAATATGAATTACATCCTAATTTGCTGTTACAACCTATCCGTTTCAACAAATACATTTTGCAACAAGTTGTGTTTGGACAAGTGCGTTATATCCACGGACTCTTACCCGAAAACAATGTCTAAAGAAATATGAATCAAGTTTAGCACAAATCACCAGAACAAAGCACGGGCATGTTGAGCTCGGCTTGTTGTTTCTGCAGCTTGCTCAGGTTGTTATTCTTTAATAATTTGTACAAAGAATGGGTTACAAACGATGACAAAGACTGTTCCATAATTCCTATTAAACTCAGAAGATATTGAAAAAAAAAAAGTTATAGAGATTAATATTATTTTGTTATTATTGTTAATTTAATTTGCTGTTTTAAGAATAAAGATGACTTTATTATTATTCATTTCCATGTTCATTTACAAGCTGCATGCGTTCTTGATCAAGTCATTCAGGGCTCTATTTATGATAAAAGTTAATCAGCATGCATTGATTAATCTAGTTTAAAGCTATATGGTAACGAAAGTGTTTAACATTCAACCCGTTCTTTTCATCAGTATTATTTGTGTCACCTTCTCTGGTTTAAGAAGCAGTCTTTACTTTAGTTTGAAAACCAAATCCTCCAGTGTGTTGAGCTTAGTCCGCTGCGCACCTCACGCTGCGCTTGTGCAGTGAGTGTAGGCTCTACCCACAAAGCGCCTGCTAAAATTGCATCTCTTCACGTGATCAGTGAAATCTGACTCCTGCTACAATGTGCTGTGGCTCTGCAGCAGCGCAGACGCTTTGGCGCAGCAGACCACGACTTGCACAAGTGCGACCACGCCAATTTATTTTTACTGGGGGTCGTCGATTAACCGCCAAACCGCGCGATATTTGTTGCTGCTTCACCGCGGTAATGAAAAATCCAATACCGTCACAGCCCTAGTATGAACACCACTGATCCTATAAACTTCTCCAACACACGCGAGCATCCGTTATAAAACACTGCCTGTATTCAAGCAGAAATATGAGTGAACCGAGAGCGCACATACACAGTTTGTTTGCGCTTCATTTATAACGGACATAACGCGCGCCTAATGCACGATCCTGTATGTCACTGTAATCATCTTTACCCTGATTACTATAGTCGTCCATCAAAATTTTAGGCTACTAGTGTGACACTGGCTTCTGTTATCCAGCGAGAGCTGTAGTTTGCGTATCATGTGCTCATACAGCGTTTTTGAGCAACCGTTCAGTATTTATTCACAACGCCATGAGACGTTTTACTGCTCCGAAACACAGAATATGTAGAGAAGTGGTACTGTTATTTATTTATAGGCTATATATTTTTTTACATTACTTAACATGCGAGTCATAATATTAGTGAATATTATATTGTAGTTTTATCTCTCGCCCCCCTGGTTGAGAACCAGTGACCTAAAGCGCAATTTCCCAGCATTGCCTTCGCGATCAATCTATTAGGCATCCTGATCTAAGTGATGTTTAAAAAATAAATATTCCTTTCTCATTTATTTGGTTCCACAGTATTTGCTGATTTTAATTTTATTTAACCACTGCTTGACACAGAATTGCCCCTGATATTAAAGTCAAGGTAAAACGCGCACGGCGCTTACATGCTATTTAAAACCTAAGGAAAGCGAGGAAAACTCAAACGACCCCCCACCACGGTGATACCGTTATAGCCGGTGTGACATCAGGTCGATTAACCGGTGGGAAAATTTCCTCACCGTCAAAACCCTAGCCTGGACACGTCACACCTACCTTGAAATCCTTCATGGTGTTCTTCAGTGTTTTGATGGAGTGTCCACAGTGCGTTCCCTCAATGGTGCAGGCGTTACAGAGGAACAAGCACTCATCCAGGCAATAGTACCGAAACATCTCGTCGTGCTCCAAACACTTCCTCTTCCTCATGTCTCCGAGCGGCTCCACCAACGGATGCTCTCTGAACGCCGGCAGCTCCAGATGAGGCTGAACGTGCTTCGGACACATCGACACTTCACACTTCAGGCAGGTTTTAACCGCCACCGACCCTTTCTCGCTGGCCTCATCGGGACAGTAATCGCAGCAAACCTGGGTGGATCTGGCAGATGCGCCGCCTGGGCGGAGCGCCTGATTGGCCACGACGGCGGAAACCGTCGGCGATGTTGGCAAGTTTGAAGTTCTTCTGCCAGCTGGCGGAGCTGCGGTGAGTCTGTCTGCACTCGGGACATCGCAGACGGCCGCGGTCTGCTCGGCTCTTGAGTTTGCGCAGGCAGGGCAGGCAGAAGTTATGGCCGCATGGCAGCAGGTGCGGATCACGGTAAAGATCCAGACACACTGGACACGTCAGCTCCTCCTCGAGAACGCTGCTGTCTCCGGCAGACATCGCCATGATCAGTAGACCTGTGCGGAGACGGACCACAACAGTTATCTTTAAAGCTGCAATCCGTAAGTTTTGACCCTTTGTCGCCATCTCTGTTTGAAACCTACAATTGCAGTTATTTGCAGAATTATCTTCATTATGTGGGTTGTGCTCCGGCACGGATTAATCTAATGTTTTGAGGAGTATGTGTAGCTGTCAGTCACCACACCGGTGTAGATACTGTACTCACGAACCACAGATTATATGTCTTGTAAGTAGGGCCACAAAACGATTAGTCGCGATTAATCGATTCAAAATTAAAATAGTTTACATACTATGTGTGTACTAGTATATTTGCAGCAATATTTGGAAGCATGATTCAAATAATAATTTTCACTGGATATTGTTACTTACTCGTTCAGATAACAAGTCTAAAACTTTTGTTCTGACCAACAAAAAACGAAACATTACAATTAGTGCCGTCAAAGTTAAAGCGTTAACACATTTTAATGCAAATTCCTTTTAACGGCACTCATTTTATTAACGCGCGATTAATGCAGAGTGTATTTTCTGTTTGACCCGTGGCCTAACCCATAGTTGGAGAAATGGAGATGCACAGGGTTGCCAACTTAGCAACATTGCAGAACCCTTTAGCGACTTTTTTCCCCTAAAAAAATGCCCAAACATTATTTAGTCTCCGAGAATCGCCAGTACTGCCGCTAAGTCTTGCTTTCCCAACACGCGCACTCATCGCTCTCTCTGTCTCTCTCTATCTGGGTCTCTTTCTCTTGGTCTCTCTCTGCTCAGTTTCTGTTCAGCGCACGGCAGAGAAGAGCAGCGCTTTCATTCAGTTAAAAACAGACATTATGTTTAGAGATCGACCGATATATCGATTTACAGATATTTTTCCCGATAATTAAGCATTTTACCATAATCGGATATCGGTTTTGAAAAAAAAACGATAACCAATATATATATTTTTTTAATTAGTCACATATACAATTATACAGAGTATAACCAGCAGTGAAATGTGTTCTCTGCATTTGACCCATCCAAGTGCACACACACTTGGAGCAGTGGGCACTGTTCACTCAGGAGAAGCTCCAGCATGACCACCGCATGTAACTTTATACAAGATTCACTTGTTTGAAACTGTTTCATTGAGAATTTAGCTGCATCAAAATACAGTATGTGTGCACAGAGAGGGAAACAAATGTAGTAATAAATAATAAATGTACATTTTGCATGTTCAGAAGAAGAGCTGCCCTGTCCAGCAGAAATGTAAACAGGTTTGTGTCAGTAAATTGCTCAGTGCAAAGAAAGAGAAGTAATGGGAACCTGGTATTTGTTCTTTTCTCTTTTTTCATGTGTCTAATAGACATGATCATGTTCTGTGAAAAACATCTATTACCTTTGAAACATGTCAAGTCTTCATGCTCTATGTTGACTATGGTTTCAATTATATTAATAAACATACATTTGCATAAAGGATCCATATTTGTCCATGCCCATGCTGATTAGAGTATTAATTTAAGGTACATTTAGAACAAATAAAATTTGCGATTAATCGCGAGTTAACTCATGACAATCATGCGATTACATATTTTAATCGATTGATAGCCCTAATTACAATACATTACGCTACCAATGGTGATTAAATATATCGATCGCTTAGCTCATAACACATAAAACCGTGCAAATTATTATTATTGTTAAACTTTGTTATCACATTGTTAATGTTAACAACATCAAGATTGCGTGATTACGTGTATGTAGTGTGTATTAGCGCAGATTCAAATTAATGCACTTTCTAATTCTAATCTCTAATTATCATAACATTTGAATTTCATATAAATATATTATTTTACCCAAAAACCTAATTATTTTTGCTTCAAACTGGTTCTTTTTAAAATACAATCTTGTGTAAACTCAGTCTCTCTGTAATCAGATGCACATTTAAACTGGAATATCATTTAATTTCCATCAAATGTGTTTCATAAAGCTTTCTGGGTCACAATCTGGCATCAAAATGATAGATTTAATTATCCCAGCTGCTGTGAGAAAAGGCTATAAACGATGCGCCACCTGCAGGATCCTCGCATGCGATAGTCTACTAGCCTGGACTCCTTCTTTACGATTACAGACGAGACGTAATGACACAGTGCCATGCTCCAATCCCCCAAAGTCCTGTGCATTTCATACATGCATGAAATACCCAGATCCCCTAATTATTAGCTGAAATCTGATGCATGCATCCGAGGACACTGCATGGGATAGCGTTTCCCAGAATGCAACGTGGCATTTCATCTTCAAATGCAGGAGTAAGCTGGAGGCGAGGAATATTAATTATAAATAAAACACTTATGCATGCACATAAACTACAAACTATCACTGTGTATAAAGCAATATTGTTTGTAGGATATAAATTGTACTTTAATCTCTATGACATGTTTCCGATCAAGTCAAATGACATCACCTTTACCGCACATATTGTTTCAAAGATATTAAATAATAATAATAATATTTCATTTACGTGAACCAAATTCAATTCTGCTGTGGAGTATATTTACTCTAAGTACAAATAGCCCAATGCTGTTAGTGGTATAGCGGGTAAAAAACACGAGATGTTAGCTTTTGACACGATTGATCGGAGTTAGAGTTCACCTTTTGCCAAACTCGTTACAGCACAGCATTGCTTACTAGTATGGATCCTTATTAACACGCCTTTGTAGTAAGAACGGTTAGCACACTTATTAGTAAGGTGACAGCTTTGCTTAATTAATATCAAGTCTTTGTCATGTGACAACACTGTAGCATACTCAGAAACATGTGTTGCTTTTTCTATACTGTTTCACACACTAGAGTTAAATAATAAATACATACAAGCATAGTATGCAGTATGCACTGTGTACGGAACAGAACTTAGTAAGCAATAATGCATTTTTAACACAGCCACTGTCTTGTTACTGGAACAGAAATAGCCTTAACTAGTACCTGTATGAACTATGAACCACATCTTACCTTAGGAGAACAGTGTTGACTCTACAGCAGCGTATCTGTGGAAGAAAACAAATCAAAAGTCAAAGTACAGTAACGTGATCAGAGCGTCAGGTACGCACAGAGTGTTACTTTTCTCAGCGCTGCTGAGTCTCGTCCAATCACAGTTGAGAAAGACTACTCGATTAACCATTCATAAACATGCGGAGGCTGATTAAGATTTGCATCTCAGCAAATGAGGTTTGGACTTTAAATATTAACCAAAACGTATACTAAACTGTTAAAATCACAAAACAATTTTACCTAGTTGACAAAGCTCTCTCTCTCTCTCTCTCGCACACACACACACACACACACACACACACACACCTGTTATGTGCACAATGAAGATCACGCCACAAACGCTTTTCATTCAGCCAGACACACAATACACACTATTATGTTGTTCCCTCGTGTTCTAGTCACTTAGGGAACATGCAACAAACACTTGTATTATATACAACAAACACTTAATGGTCAATAATAAAAACAACGGATCAAGGCGAACGAAAACTACACACTCTTAATTATCTCAATAGTAAGATAACGCCACCACTTCAATTTAATTATAGTTTTGATAGAATCTGTGCAGATTTATTTTGACCCACTTGTTGCGTGAGTTACTTGACCTACATAGACGAATAAACTAGCGAAGGCACCCGTGTACAAGCATCTGGGAGTCATCTATAAGCGCTTATAGCCGCACACACCTAACACTCGCTGTCGTGTAAAGCCTCCGGTCGAGATTTCCTGATGTTTCCTGAAGAACCGCATTCATTACCCGATCCCGCACACTCTCTAGCGTTTAAACTACTGCCAGCTGTGACATCGTCGTTAAAACACAACACGGAAACACGCGTGCTTGTTTTCCCAGGCGCCGTATTTAACTTAAAACAATGTCAATAACATACCAGTCGCGCTCGGGTTAAGCATGACGTATGACGTCAGCCAATCAGAAGACTCGTTTAACACCACGTGACGTAGGAAGCTGCGTCGCGCCGTCGTGAGGCGCTTAGCTCGTGGCTGCGTCCGTCAGATCGCAGGTACAGTCGCGTTAGATCGAGGTGTTTCGGTGTTTTTTAGGCTGCTGTAGACATGGCCGATGCCCGAGCGCTGGGGGTCTTCCAGGAGCGAGTGAAGTCTCTGCTCGGCTCGTTGCTGGAGGTGCTGCTGCTGGAGATAACAGAGGCGTGCAGAGAGAGCTTGTGCAGGAGCCGCTGTGAGTGTTTGATGCGGAATAACGACACCTGGTGCTCTAAATATATATATATATATATGTATCTTTTTTTTTTTTAAGGGAGTCTTTTCTGCTCATCAGGGCTGTAGATTAAAACTACAGAAAAAAATAATAAATTGAAATAGTATTGCATTTTAAAATAAGTTTTCTTTGTGAATATATGTTAAACCCAGGCTTTAGTGTCACGGATCTTCAGAAATCATAATAATATGCTGATTTATTATCAATTTTAGAAGCTGCTGTGCTGCTTCATATCGTTTGAGGGACCTGTGATATTATTTATTGATTTTATTATTTTTGTAACTTTTAAATTATTTTTACTTTATTTGTTATATACAATTTTTTTTTGATCCTCTGATTAATAAAAACGATAAAACGAGCAGGATTTATTAAAAAATAAATGCACATGTGCTACAATCTACAATGCTATTCAAAAGTTTGAGGTCAGTAAATGTTTGTATTTATTTTTGTAAATAAATTATTCAGGAGGGATGTGTTAAATTAATAAATGTCATAGTAAATACTTATATTGTTATACAATATTTATGTTTTGAACAAATTATGCTCTTTTTGAACTTTGTTCTTTAAAGTATCACATGTTCCTAAAAACAAGAAATCACCACCTGTCAGAAATAATTCATATTTTAAAGTATATTAAATTAGGAAACCAATATTAGAAATTGCAATAAGGTTTCACAAAATTACTGTTTATTTATTTGATGTTTCTGTATTTTTGATTGAATAAATACAGCCTTGATGAGCAGAAGAGAAAACACATAACAAATCATACTGATCCCAAACTTTTGAGTGGCAGTAAATTGTGCTTATTATTATTAATTGCAGAACCTTGTATTTTGGTGGGAAACATTATTACTGTAATAAATGCTTGTATGCTCTCAGTAAAAAAAGAGCTAATGATAAATAATGTTCAAATTACTAAACTGTAAATATGCAAACATTATAAAACAACATTGCATCGGCCAAAAGGGATAGTTCACCCATAAATTAAATCCTGTCATTATTCACTACCTTCATGTTGTTTACAGACGTGTCTGGCCATCACCAGCTGCTGCTTTATATGAGCAATAATGAAGCATCCACAGAAACAGTTCACACAATGTCTGGTGTACATTGTGTTTAAAGTGTATTTCTCGTATTCATCAAGAACAGCAGCAAACCTGAAAAAGCCAGTTAAAGGCAGTTGAGTTAGATGTAATGCAGAGCTACTGTAACATACTGTATTATTAGAGACATGTTGAGCTCCGAGCAGCCAGACCATTCATTCATTCCCACAGATGTAAAAAATATATATATATATATATATATATATATATATATATTGGAGGTGAAGTATCAGTTTAAGATTGATCATGAATGAATGATGCATTTATATAGCACTTTATTCTGTATTGCTGTACACCCAAAGTGCTTTACAATCATGGGGGGGGGTCTCTTCTCAACCACCACCAGTGTGCAGCATCCACTTGGATGATGCGACGGCTGCCACAGGACAACGGCACCAGTGCACTCACTACACACCAGCTACAGGTGGAGAGGAGAGAGAGTCATAGAGACAATCAAGTGTATGCTCTCACCACACACCAGCTACAGGTGGAGAGGAGAGAGAGTCAGAGAGCCAATCAAGTGTATGCTCTCACCACACACCAGCTACAGGTGGAGAGGAGAGAGAGTCATAGAGACCAATCAAGTGTATGCGCTCACCACACACCAGCTACAGGTGGAGAGGAGAGAGAGTCATAGAGCCAATCAAGTGTGTGCTCACCACACACCAGCTACAGGTGGAGAGGAGAGAGAGTCATAGACGATATTAAGTGCTCACCACACACCAGCTACAGGTGGAAAAAGAGAGAGTCATAGAGCCAATCATTATGTGCTCACCACACAAACATATTATTTACAGGTGACATTATTTATTGGTGAATAAATATACAGGTGAAACTATTTAATGTTTAAATGCACTAGGTCGATGCAGCCTGTCTGATGCTCAACACACCAGCTACAGGTGAGAGGAGAGAGAGATCTCCAATCTCTGAGATGCAATCACCACACACCATCTACAGGTGGAAGAGAGAGAGAATCATAGAGACAATCAAGGCAGTGCTCACCACACACCAGTTACAGGTGGAGAGAGAGTGATCAGAGACAATCAGTTGTCTCTCTCACCACACACCAGCAGCAGGTGAGTTGCAAAACACCTCAATATAACCCATGATGTCGCGATCCACCACACCAGCTACAGGTGGAGAGGAGAGAGAGTCAATCAATTTACCGTCACCACACACCAGCTACAGGTGGAATGGAGAGAGTTTGGATGAATTAATCAAAAGTAGGTCAGTACACTACAGGTGGAGAGAGATAGAGCCATCACACACCAGCTACAGGTGGAGAGAGAGAGAGTCATACACTATTTAAATATGAATCCTGCATGTGCTGATTGACATCCAGTGGGGGGAATGGACACAGGCGTACATCCTACTCATTTACAAGAAGTGACATGGGATTATTAATGACCACAGTGATGCGTCAGGACCTCAGTTTAACATCTCATCCGCCGTCTCACTAAATGAGGACATAAATACTGGGGTGAACAACATCACACAGAACTGCTCGGAGAAGCACTTCAGCTGACCATTTAACACCTCTTCCAGCAGTAACCTAGTTTTCACGGAGGTCTCCATCATATCATATACATAGGCTACAGAAACTTAGGTCCAGTGGGCATGGCAACCTGTCAGGATATAAGTTCGGTTTAGCTCGAGTTTCATAAGCAATTCAGTGGCTCAAATGAAACTACAACAATTATTACAACTTTTGTTGAGAATAATATAAATACAGGTTTTAAATATCGTTTACTTTAAGTTTGGTCTGAAATCATTGTTTACAGTTTTTGCAGGTGATCTCTGCCAATACGTTATTATTAATTTTATTAATATTGACTGTTTATTTAACATCCACAGTTGTTATTCAACAGTTTTCAAATTAAAGACATGTTTAAAAGCATTTAAAGAACGTTTTTTTGTCATGAGCTCTTGTTATTATAAATTTTGTTAATTTTTAGCACAATTTAGGATATATCGGTTCAAAACCGGAGTCTTGTGACTGTCCCATTGATCTGTAATAATTAACGGCATTGGCCCTGAAAACACATATGAAAATAGTCCACCCCGTCAGTGGTTCAATAGATAGTCATAGAGCCAATCAAGTGTGTCGCTCACCACACACCAGCTACAGGTGGAGAGGAGAGAATCATGAGCCAATCAAGTGTATGTGGATTATTAAGGCCGTGATTGACAAGGGCCAGTGGAATTTATTAGACACGGTTACATCCTATTTTACAAGAATATTGCATATGCCACAGGATTGTTGTTTGACCACAGAGGTCAGGACCTCAGTTTAACATCTCATCCGAAGGATGCGTTTACTGTATAGTGTCCCCACCACTACATTGGGGTGTTAGGACCCACACAAACCACAGGGTGAGCACCCCAGTGTTGTTGTTGTAACACCTCTTCCAGCAGCAACCTTGTTTTCTCAGGAGTTCTTAAAGCCATCCAGGTAATGTTGACCAGCTCAACCCAGCTTAGCTTCAGTGTGCAACCAGTCTTGGGCTGCAGGATGATATGCTAGTGCTATAAGAACTCAGTTTCAACAGTACAAATAGTGGCTTTTTTTTTAAATGAAATCATATATAATAATAATAAATATTTTATATAAATACAGGTTTTAATAATTTTGATAAATGTTGTGACACTTGTTACAATGTAAATATTTGTTTATTTTTTCACAGGTGTAAATTTGCTGTCCACTCAAAATAGCTCCACTCAGCCAGCAGGAACATTACGTGAATTGTGTTTGACCTGTTTTACACTCTATTTTAACATCCACAGTTTTCAACTGTTGTTTTATGTTTTGTAAAAGTTGTCCCTTAAAGGGTTCATCCACACCAAAATGCAAATTCTGTCATTAATCACTCATACTGGTCATGAAGTTCCAAACCCGTAAAGAACTCTGAGGATCTGAAGAAATTTAGGATATTGTTGGATGAAAAAAGGGAGTCTTGTGACTGTCCCATATAAGAAGATTGCCAAACAATTAAACTGACTGCTGCAAGCCGGCCAAGACCATACATTTAACAGGACAGTCCATTTGCCGTCAGTTGTTCAATCGTAACTTTTTAAAGCGACGAGGATACATTTTGTACTCGAAAAATAACTACTTCAACAATTTGTCTCCTCTGTAACCACTGAACACAAATGTGATATATATTTACAAAAAAATAAATAAGTTACTATCGTGGTGTATATTAGACACAATATTGTCTGATTTTGTAAAATTGTATTAATGAAAATATTGCATATAAAGCCACAGGACAACTGTTGTTTGTCTCAACAAAACACAGGTGTTTGACTCAAAGCAGCTCTGCGGACCGTTCTGTGTTTGACGTCAAACTACTGCGAGAGCGATGATTCAAATAAATCTTGCTGTTTTGTTAAAGCAGTGTTGTTGTTGTAAAGTTATACAGCTACAGTTGTGTTGCTGGGTTTTAAAGCAAAATGTTGTATCCAAAGTGACTTAAAATTGAGGACAATTGAAGCATCAAAATCAACAAAAGAACAATATGCTAGTGCTATAAGAAGTCTCAGTTAGCTTAATGCAGTACAAATAGTACGTTTTTTTTTGTGTTTTTTTATTATATATATATAGTACACCCCTCACATTTTTTTTAAATATTTTATTATATCTTGTTATGTGATAACACTGAATAAATGACACTTTGTTACAATGTAAAGTAGTGAGTGTACTACTTGTATAACAGTGTAAATTCGCGGTCCCCTCAAAATAGCTCCACACTCAGCCATTAATGTCTAAACCGCTAAATTAGCTTTTAGAGTGCACACCCTTAAGTGAAAACTGTCTTATTTGGAACTATTTTTGTGTCATGACTCATTAGTGTCATGCAGTACTTGTGAATAGAAGGTGTGTTAAATTTGGTGTATATCGCTCTCACTCTCTCATACTGGTCACTGGAAGTTCAACATGGCACCTCATGGCAAGAACTCTCTGAGGTTCTGATAAAATTAAGAGTGATGCTCTGCATAAAGATGTGCAAATGAACTATGGAAGATTGCCAATGAGTATAAACTGAGCTACAGCACGGTGGCCAAACCATACAGTTTAACAGGACTCAGTGTTCCACTCAGAACAGGCCTCGCCATGGTCGTTACCAAAGATATGTTGTCAGTGCACATGCTCAGCGTCATATCCAGAGGTTGTGTTTGGGAAATAGACTTATGAGTGCTGCCAGCATTGCTGCAGAGGTTGAAGGGATCGGGGGGTCAGTGCTCAGACCATGCGCCGCACACTTCATCAAATTGGTCTGCATGGCTGTCATCCCAGAAGGAAGCCTCTTCTATTGATGATGCACAAGAAAGCCTGCAACCAGTTTGCTGAAGACAAGCAGACTAAGGACATGGATTACTGGAACCATGTCATGTGGTCTGATGAGACCAAGATAAACTTATTTGGTCCAGATGGTGTCAAGCATGTGTGGTGGCCACCAGGTGAGGAGTACAAATACAAGTGTGTCTTGCCTACAGTCAAGCATGGTGGTGCGAGTGTCATGGTCTGGGGCTGCGTGAGTGCTGCTGACTTGTACTGTGACATACTGAAGCAGAGCATGTTCCCCTCCCTTCGGAGACTGAGCCGCAGAGCAGTATTCCAACATGATAACGACCACAAACACACCTCCAAGACAACCACTGCCTTGCTAAAGAAGCTGAGAGTAAAGGTGACTGACTGGCCAAGCATGTCTCCAGACCTTAGCCCTATTGAGCATCTGTGGGTCATCCTCAAATGGAAGGTGGAGGAGCGAAGGTCTCTAATATCTACCGTCTCTGTGATGTCATCATGGAGGAGTGGAAGAGGAATCCAGTGGCAGCCTGTGAAGCTCTGGTGAACTCCATGCCCAAGAGGGTTAAGGCAGTGCTGGAAAATAATGGTGACCACACAACAAATTGACATGTTGGGCCCAATTTGGACATTTTCACTTAGGGATGTACTCACTTTTATGGCCAGCGGTTTAGACATTATTGGCTGTGTGTTGAGTTATTTTGAGTGGACAACAAATTCACACTGTTATACAAGCTGTACACTCACTACTTTATATTGTAGCAAAGTGTCATTTCTTCAGTGTTGTCACATGAAAAGTTACAATAAAATGTACATTTACAAAATGTGAGGTAAAAAGTTGCGTGACAGACACGGTGAAGAAACGTATGTGTTTGCACACTAGCCGTGGTTTTGATGTGACCATGTCTCCCTCACTTACACACGTGAACACACACACCCACACACACTCTCACACACGACACATTATGCGCAAAACTCCGCATTTGAACAGTCAATAGCAAATACTTAAACTAATAACAAAACATACAGTCGCTGATTCAGAAGTGCCAGATTGTCAGAGCAAAGTCAGAACCGACCTGTAATTATTATTTTGCATTTGTTTTATAAATAGCCTCTGTGCAAAGCAAGCCTTGTACTCTACGAGGTTCATTAAATTGTTGTCCATAAAATGTGTTGCACCGATTCGAACATTTGGGTTGTGCTGTTGTGTTGTAAACAAATCATAATCAA
Source organism: Gymnocypris eckloni scoliostomus (assembly GCA_027564155.1). Taxonomy (NCBI): domain Eukaryota; kingdom Metazoa; phylum Chordata; class Actinopteri; order Cypriniformes; family Cyprinidae; genus Gymnocypris; species Gymnocypris eckloni. The sequence continues at coordinate 1,752,303 of CM050413.1, read as the reverse complement.
TTACCCCTAACGGCATCTACTCTCTGAAGGCCAAATAAAGTGCTTATGCTTTGGCATAAAAACAGACAATGTCTCCCTGACATGACTGCTTGTATCAACACCACTGAATGTAATATTTGACCAGCAGGAACTGTACTTTCACTCAAGTAATGGAGTCGTGTACTTTCTCCACCTCTTGTTTTTACAGGACAGAGACATGTCTGGAGATTCCCAGCCGATGATAAGCTTTCAATACAATGAACCTGGAGAGCTGGAACCAGACTCCCAAAAAAAAAACAGTTCGTTACCAGCGCAGGAGACACCGCCTGTCTTAACAATTCTGCCAGAACAGAAAGAAACTCAGTTAGCCGTTGCAGAAGAAGAAATTATACAAATTACCTTATCCCTGAGCGACAATGAAATGCAGACGTTTCCCAACGTATCTGAAGAATATCCTCCTGAAGCATCGAGCACGACTGAACCAGAGCTGAAACCAGACGTTAAACAGGAATACGAAGACATAGCTGTGACGACTGAAGAAGACAAATGGGAACTCGTACGTCTCGAGGAGACGGAAGCGTGCCATATTCCAGGTGAAAGCGCTGGAGCTCAGCTGAAGCCTGAGGAGAATGAGCTTCATGAACCAGAAGAGTCTTTCCAGCCATGTCCTCACCGGAGCCCGTCTTCCTCCGGCGGGTATTTCAGCTCCGTGCGGAGCCAGATTACACAAAGCTGTCTTATAAACACAACATCATCAGTAAGGATTGACCCTTTACCGAAGCAGGAGGACATTGATCCGCCCGATGCTCCTTTAAGACCCTGCTCTGTGCGTCTCCAGAGGCCTGAGATACTGCAGAGAGCCATCAGCCAGTTCCACGTTTGCAGCTTTTGTGATAAGATCTTCAAGTACAGGCGAACCCTGAGGAGACACAGGCGCTTCCACACGGGCGAGAGACCCCACGGCTGCTCGCTGTGCTCCAGAGCCTTCATCCTGCGCAGAACGCTGCGGCAGCACATGAAAGCTCACTTCCGGAGGCCCTACAGCTGCACACAATGCGGGAAGAGGTTTAGACACTGGAGGAAGCTGCGGCTGCACTGGCGCTCTCACGCCGGAGAGAGTCCCTTCATCTGCAGCCGCTGCGGCAAACGCTGCAGGACTCTGAAGAGCCTCGACCGCCACCTGGCTTACGTCGACCACGACTGCGAGAGCCAGCATTCACCACCAGGAATATAGATTCAGAACTAATGGCTTTTCTATTATATTCACACTTCACTGTGCAGTTATGAATTGCACTTTGTATTTGTAAATAGTTTGATATTGTAACATTTATTTTCAAGTTTCTCAAACATCATTTAAATAAACTGAGTTATATGTATTCTTTATGACCGCTAATTATTTCCTTGAAATGACAAGTGACAAAAACATACTACGATCTTTTTTTCTTTAAACTTCATTGAAGTAGATGCAGTGTATGATAGATAGATGTAGCAGGTAAATAAGTATTGGATACATCACCCTTTTTATCAATAAATATGTTTATAAAGGTGCTGTTGACTTGAAATTCCACCAGATGTCAATAACAACCAATGTTAGCTCTAAGCTGCGCTTGTGGTCACGGACTTCTTCTATCGCAGTCGAGCAGATAAAAAAATGTGCCGCGCACACGCAAAGATGAGTTTGTTGGGAAAGCCATTTGATTGAATTTTAGTAAAAACTAAATAATTGCAATGCTCGGATAAACCCGCTATAGAGTTAGAACCGTTGAATGCGGTTTACAGGTTTCATAGACTTAGTTCACACTGAAGGCTAAAGTGGCACAAATCCAACTTTTTTGTCCTAATGTGACCCATATCTGATTTTCTTATGACAGTCTGAACAGCACAAATCCGATTTTTTGTTGTTGTTTTTTTTCAATCAGATCCATGACACTTTCATAAGTGTCCTAAATTGGATACATATCCGATGTTTTGCAATGCGACTTCAGTCTTCAGTCCATGTCAGCGACAGACGTCACAATTCTGCGCTGGAGGAGGTGGGAAGATTAAAATCTCAATGGCAGACAATATATAGACAATAATATCACTTAATTATTTAGACTCCGATTGCACATTAACTTATAAATGGCTAAACACATGCTAACACGAGCAGCATCCGTTTTTATTTCCGCAAACACAGTGCGCTGCGTCTGACGTCACGTCTTCTTCTGCGCATGCGGGTCACTTCAGGGCCGTGTACGGTTCACACATGAGACTGATGGCAGTCGCATTTAAATGACAATGTGAACAACAGTGCAAAATATTTACAATCGGATCATTAAGACCTGCAGTGTGAACTAAGTCTTATAAAGATAATGTTGTGTGCCGAATGAGTCGCTGTAGAAACCAAATACTTCAATGGTTGCGGACGAAATAGCTCAAATCGAGAGCCAACACAATGACATGTGAAATAAAATGTCCTATGTATTAAAGAAGAGAGGCTAGATTAAGTGCTGAAAATAGTGGAGGATGGGCACAAAACGGTAACACAACTCTGAGACATGTACAGTCACGCACAGGTGTATCGTGCAAACTGTATTTTATAAGGATGTTTATAGCTATACAAGAATTCACATGTTCAGGGTTATATATATATATATATATATATATATATATATACAGTGCTCAGCGTAAATGAGTACACCCCTTTGAAAAGTAAAATTTTAAACAATATCTCAATGAACACAAACCATTTCCAAAATGTTGACAAGACTAAGTTTTATATAACATCTGTTTAACTTATAACATGAAAGTAAGGTTAATAATATAACTTAGAGAACACAATTTTCAGTTTTACTCAAATTAGGGTGATGCAAAAATGAGTACACCCCACAACAAAAGCTACTAAATCTAGTACTTTGTATGGCCTCCATGATTTTTAATGACAGCACCAAGTCTTCTAGGCATGGAATGAACAAGTTGGCGACATTTTGCCACATTTATCCATTCTTCAAAAATGACCTCTTTTAGAGATTGGATGCTGGATGGAGTGTGATGCTCAACTTGTCTCTTCAGAATTCCCCATAGGTGTTCGATTGGGTTCAGATCAGGAGACATACTTGGCCACTGAATCACTTTCACCCTGTTCTTCTTCAGAAATCCAACAGTGGCCTAAGATGTGTGTTTAGGATCATTGTCATGTTGGAAAAGTGCCCACGACGACCAAGGGCAGGAGTGATGGTAGCATCTTCTCTTTCAGTATAGAGCAGTGCATTTGTGAATTCATGATGCCATCAATGAAATGCAGCTCCCCGACACCAGCAGCACTCATGCAGCCCCACATAAGGACACTGCCACCACCATGTTTCACTGTAGGCACCATGCATTTTTCTTTGTATTCCTCACCTTTGGACGCCATACAGTTTTGAAGCCATCAGTTCCAAAAACATTTATCTTGGTCTCATCACTCCAGAGTATAGAGTCCCAGTAGTCTTCATCTTTGTCAGCATGGGCCCTGGCAAACTCTAGGCGGGCTTTTTTGTGCCTGGGCTTTAGGAGAGGCTTCTTTCGTGGACGGCACCCATGCATGCCATTCCTCTGCAGTGTACGCCATATTGTGTCATGGGAAATAGTCACCCCAGTTTGGCTTTCTACTTCTTTAGATAACTGCAGTGAACTTGCATGTCGATTTTCTTCAACCCTTCTCATCAGAAGACGCTCCTGACGAGGTGTTAACTTCCGTGGACGACCTGGGCGTCTCTGTGAGATGGTTGCAGTTCCATCTTTTTTAAATGTTTGTACCACTTTTGCTACAGTATTCTGACTGATAAGTAAAGCTTTGCTGATCTTCTTGTAGCCTTCACCTTTCTTGTGTAAATAAATTATTTTCTGTCTTAGGTCTTGTGACATTTCTCTTCCATGTGGTGCCATTGCTGACAGCATGAAATGGGAAGGGGTTTTCTTTAAGTAACACCCTTTTATAGTCAACTGTCACCTGTGTAATGAATAATTAGACTCACCTGTGGTTGAATTCTTGTTAAATTAGACATTTGTAGTCTAAAATTTAGCTTTGCTTCAGAGACTTTCAGTGGGATGTACTCATTTTTGCATCACCCTAATTTGAGTAAAACTGAAAATTGTGTTCTCTAAGTTATATTATTAACCTTACTTTCATGTTATAAGTTAACCAGATGTTATATAAAACTTAGTCTTGTCAACATTTTGGAAAATGTTTTTGTGTTCATTGAGATGTTGTTTAAAATGTTACTTTTCAAACGGGGTGTACTCATTTACGCTGAGCACTGTATATATATATATATATATATATGTTATTTCATTTCTGACACTGAATAATATGAAAAAGGTTATTGCAACTTTTAATCTCACAATTCTGACTTTTTTCACAGAATTGTGAGATATAAACTCACAATTGCTAGTTATAAAGTCAGAGTTACGATTTATAAACTCAGAATTGCGAAATAAACACGCACTTTTCGCAGAGACTATTTGTTTTCAGAATTACGAGTTTATCTCACAATTATTAGGCGAGTTTATTTCTCACAATTCTGAGAAAAAAGGCATAATTGTGAGATATAAACTAGTAATTCTGAGAAAAAAAGGCATAATTGTGAGATATAAACTAGTAATTCGGAGAAAAAAGGCATAATTGTGAGTTTATATCGACTTTATATCTCGCAATTGCGAGTTTATATCATGCAATTATGAGAAGAAAAAAATTGAATTGTGAGATAAAAAGTCGCAATAACCTTTTTTATTTTTTAATCAGTGGCGGAAACGAGCTTCCATACTATTACCTAAACATTCATATAAGACAACATCATGCATGTTTGAATCTTGCCAAGTCATATTTCGCAATAATATACTTTATAGGGAGATTGCGTGCTCTCGGAAAGGCGCACGCGCTTTGCGAATGTCAGTAAGCGTGCGGTCCTTTTGTTTTTATCAGCATGGGTTTACCAATCACATTTCACTGGTTTGAACCCATGTCATGGGGAATTGGATATAGATATTCACACAGCTGGAATGCTGTGCTTTGCAACAATAGACATACTCGTAAGTGAGCAGCTGCAGTCATCCAGAAGTGAGCAGAGAAAACGGTTCTCCTCAGAAAATGTATAAAGTTCATTTTAGATGTGTAATTACTATTTGGAGCATTGGGATCGCTAGAAGAGGGTTTAAATAACACAATTTTGTGAAAACCTCAAATTCGACCAAAACTGAAATGTTTCACTTTTTTTGGTCTATAGCTAACTAAATAGCATAATGTTTTGTTAAATAACTTTAATGTGTTAATTTACACTTTATTCGATTTATTTAGCCTATTTAGAAAATGTAGTTAATATTTGCATCGTTAATGATTTCTTATCCACCCGCAAACAATCAGAATGCACTTTTTTATTACCCACCAACCCGACCCACGAATATAACCGCCATCCGCGCATCACTAGCGCTGTGTGAACATGATCTTACTGTAGATCTAATCTAGACTAAATATGAATGTGTATTAATTCATCCCACTTGCAAAAAAACAGATTCAGTATTCATCAAAATGAATTAAAACAGTGAAATGCAAACTCAGAATATGATGCAAACCTGCAATAATTAATATGATAAACAACACAAATATATCTAATCTCATTTTATTAACCAATGTGTTTGCTGCTGACCTTTGATGATCCAGTTCAACCATAATAATAATAATAAAAAATGACTTTAGATATACTAACAATTGTGCTTCCTTGTTGTGTTATTGCTGAAGAGTGTTGAATCTTCTCCTGTGTTCTTCTGTACAGACGTGATTTACTCTTCCTTCAGTCTGAGGTTTATTCATCACACTTTTTGGTGTGAAAGGCTTTTACATTTGCTATAAATAGAACTTGTATTAAAAACAAACAATCAAGCCCTGTTCATATTTAAAAAGTAATGCGAAAGTAACGCAAAAGTAATATAACGCATTACTTTCCATAAAAAGTAACTAACGTAATGTTATTTTTTTAGAGAGTAACGCAATATTGTAATGCATTACTTTTAAAAGTAACTTTCTTGTTTTGTAAAGTGTTACGTCCCGTGACGTAATTCGTGTTGTGTATACTGGTGGTTGTTTTCCGCGGCTGAGAAGATGAGCTCGGAGAGCTAAACGTGTTGTGTAACTGCTGTTAAAGAAAGTGTAATCTGTGAATCTTGTGTGAATACGAAGTGGTCAGTTGATCCTTGTGTGAGTTAAACAGTAAAACCGTGTAGGGGCACCTATTTATTGGGGTTTTACCCATTTCTGTTGTTTAGTTTAGTCAGAGAGAGAGGTAAGACAATTGTCTTTAATTTGCTTGTTTTATGGTAGGTAATTTATATCATTTAAACTCTAAGAAGATCTTTTGATTTATTTTGGCATTGCCCTCTTCTGATGATTTGTTTTTTTCTGTTGTTTTTTCTGTTGCTTGTTTTCATTATATTACATACATATGTGTATACATATTTGTAAAAAGAAAACTAAATATAATTGCTGTAACACATTTTATTGCAATGGTATACTGTTAACTTGTCATATCAGCAAACAATATTGCAAACTAAATATTTACACAAATGTTCTGCATCACCGATATTTCTGGTGTAAACTATTTATTCTGAAGCATTATTTTCATCATGTTTGATCAGCTTTTACATACATCTGCATGCTTTAATTTATCTTTACAGCTTTTTTAAATGTATGCATATTTAATGTCAAATTATTACATGCACAATATAGGGCTGTTTCCAGTCAGATTAAATTATTTAACCTGAAAAAGTAAACCTTTTTAAATACATTTTAAGTACTATTATTAGGAAAACGTTATTAAAAAAAAAACGAGTACTCTGTATTTGTCTCCCATTTGAATTTACGAGTACAGTACTATTTAATTAATACAAAGACGTTATTTCAATATCAGCTCTTTCTATGACCGTGTGGGTGGCTCTTAAAAGAGCCGTTGGTTTTGTTCTCCTGGTTGAAGCGTTTATCCTCCGAAGCCGTACAAGGTGCGTCCCTGTCGTTTCAGCGCGTACACCACGTCCATGGCGGTGACGGTCTTTCTCTTGGCGTGCTCGGTGTAGGTGACGGCATCGCGGATAACGTTCTCCAGGAACACCTTCAACACCCCGCGTGTCTCCTCGTAGATCAGACCGGAGATGCGCTTGACGCCGCCGCGGCGCGCGAGACGACGAATGGCGGGTTTGGTGATTCCCTGGATGTTATCGCGCAGCACTTTACGATGACGCTTAGCGCCTCCTTTCCCGAGTCCTTTCCCGCCTTTACCTCTTCCAGACATGGTTTCTGTTTCAGTCAGACAACGAAAACAAATGTGGGTGAAAAAGCTCCAGAGAGGTGTTTTAAATTTGCCTACAGGACCTCTTCGAAACCAGTTCTGCGTCACGCGACCCCCGCCAGCAGTTAGAGCAGGAAACAATGTGGTTTAACGCTAATCTAGGGATCTCTGTCCTTTGTTTCGATTTATAATCCATGTTTTATCAAGTTAATTAGACAATGATTTATATAAGATCAATATATTTACATGCATGTATTTGTCAGACGCTTTTACCCAAACATCTGTTCGTTGTCTAGAGCTGCAGGAACGCGCAACAAAGTAAACGGAGAGATGCAGATTTCATATTAAACATTTACCAGTGATTCTCAATTCCTCTTAAATATACACATACGATAACAAAGTTACTTGTGTTTTTACATTAAGCATCACAACTAACATTCATGACGCACTTCAAACTTGCCAAATTATAATTGTTTATTATCAACCGTATACATAATTACACTTGGCTGTATACACATGATATTACAGTTAGGATAATTTAAACTAAAGTATTGCGAAACAGAGTGAATACAGATTTGAGTGTATTGGTAAACTCAAGCTTATATTATCTGTTATATTCAGTGTTACAGTGAAACGGTCTCGTTCAGGGCAGTGTTTATATTATTATCGGTTATATTCAGTGTTACAGTGAAACGGTCTCGTTCAGGGCAGTGTTTATATTATTATCGGTTATATTCAGTGTTACAGTGGAAACGGTCTCGTTCAGTGCAGTGTTGGTGGCTCTTAAAAGAGCCGTTGGGGTGTCGCTGCAGCGGCGGGTTTAAGCGCGCTCTCCGCGGATGCGGCGCGCCAGCTGGATGTCTTTGGGCATGATGGTGACTCTCTTGGCGTGGATGGCGCACAGGTTGGTGTCCTCAAACAGACCGACCAAATAAGCCTCGCTGGACTCCTGCAGGGCCATGACAGCGGAGCTCTGGAAGCGCAGGTCCGTCTTGAAATCCTGCGCGATTTCTCGCACCAAGCGCTGGAAAGGCAGTTTGCGGATCAGCAGCTCGGTGGACTTCTGATAACGGCGGATCTCTCGGAGAGCCACGGTCCCGGGCCTGTAACGGTGGGGCTTCTTGACGCCGCCGGTGGCTGGGGCGCTCTTCCGGGCGGCTTTAGTTGCGAGCTGCTTCCTCGGGGCTTTGCCGCCGGTGGATTTACGAGCCGTCTGCTTGGTTCTTGCCATCGCGAAGATTAAACTTCTTTCTCCGATCTGAGTGTGTAGAAGATACTGCTCTCTGTTCCGCGCCTGCTTTTAAAGCATGAAATGACCACGAGCTGATGATGTCATGAAGGAGGCTTGTGATTGGCTGATGTGTGACGTCTGCGCATGACTGCTAGCCAATGACTGCACAGCTTCTGTTTTCAAACGAGGCTGTTTGTGTTCCCGCTCAAAATGCTTTGTTCATTAATTCATACAATTTTATTTCCAGAATCAAGGTCTTTTTAGCAAAACACCGAGTACATGACATTAAAAGGCAGTTATAACAATGCTTTCTCGTTGGTGACTGATAGTTCAACACATTATAATTGCATGCTGTGAATCATCCAACCAGCAATACATGACATTTATCATCAAAGTCTGAAAGCATTGTACTTTCAAAACACATCTTATTCCTAAATGATGATTCCTCTCTGTGTATTAAACCTTTGAAATCACAATTATATCTGAATATATAAAGCTGCTTTCACAGCCTCCGATCAGAGAGAGATCATGCAAGCTTTGTGTTTGAAACAGCTTCACAAACAACTACACAGTATTAAACACATCAAATAATAATGAAAGAATTGTGACAAACCAACGTGTATAGTCCAGGTCAGAGCCATATAGAGAGAGAGTTGCGACAACGGAAGTTCAGAATGCTTGGTCGTCACGTGATTCACGTAGACTTCAGATAGTTCCAGGAAGTGCTTTGGCGGGCAATTCAAACTGTAAGAATAGAGTGACAGAACTGCGATTCCCCTTCATGGGAACTCGAACTGCGTCCCCTAGGGGTCGCTACGGGAACGCCTCAGCGTGACTCGGTCTGAAGATACATATGAAAAACACCACCTGTTGGCGGCGACAGCCCATGACGTCACTACCGGCGTACCACAATATAAGTGCCGCCGGAGGATACATCATCAGCTTTTTCGTCTTCACTGACTGGTTTGTTTGAAGCGTGCAGAGTGAATCTGGTAAGAGTACAGTTTTCTAACTCTACTATGGCGAGCACTAGCAAGGCGTTTAGGAAGTGTGGATCCGTGTCCTCGTTATTTGACACCCGATGACACACACGACTGTTGCGTCTTTGTTTGGGCATGGAGCACGCGCGCGATGTCCTTGAGGGGCGGTTTGCGTGCATTGTGAGCGGCTCTCTCTGTGAGGAAGCTCAGCTCTCGCCTGTCCCTCTTTTCGAGGAAAGAGGGCAGCCGTCTGCTTCCGCGATTCAAGACCCACCGTTGCCGAGGCACGGAGGCGAATGAAATCGTGGGGTTCGCGGTTGGTGGTGGCCGATAAGTTTGAAAGGGACCGCCCCGCGGCGTCGGCCGAGAACGAGAGTGAGCTGCTGGATTGTGATGATGCGATCTTTCTGACATCATCAGATACAGCAGCTAGTGCTCCGCTGCATATGAACGAGTTTTGGAGGTTATGGATTATAAAATAAATCTAAATAACCCCCAGCTCGAGTGAGCCTTCCTTTCTTCATAAATCTCGATGTGGAGGTTGAGAAGGAGTGGGAAAAGCTAGTTTTTCTCATATTCATAGGTTTCAGCATACTAGTTATGCTGACACTGAGGATGCGTGAAAATGGCTATGAGGATGCCCCTGTGCAAGAGATGATAACCAGCTTATCTCTCTATGGCGAGACATCCTCTCTCAAGGCTCCCTCCTGGCCATCTAAGCCCCTGAATCTCGCTTAAATGGCAGGGCATATGCAGCAGCAGGTCAGACCGTCGCTTCGTTGCACCAGGCGTACCAGACTGACCTGCTAAAAGTCCTGGATAAGGTCCAGGTCTGAGCCCGAACAACCAGGGTCCTAACCCATCTCGGTCTGAGGATCAGAGATGGGCTTAGAAAACTAGTCTCGCGACTCATGCCCCTCCCCTCCTGCGGCTAGGGTGAGACAGGCGTGGGTCAGAGAGAGGCAAGCCCTCTCATTCCTCTCTAATTCCCTGTAACCACCGTAAACTCCACCGACCGAGGTTGGGTGGAAGTTTCCTGCCAGCAGGCGCTCCTTGTGAGCGGCGGAGTTCCCTCATTCTGAGGAATGAGTTCTCCGCTCCTCAGAGCTCTGTGATAGGTCGCTCTCCGTGCTGGTCGAGCTAGCATTGCTCCCCTCACTATAGAGGGTTATCTATGAGCATGCCGCTCCCTGCTGAGCGTCTGAGTTCCTTCTCATTCTGAGGAATGAGTTCTCCGCCTCCAGAGCTCGATATAGGTAGCATTATAGGCTCTCATTCTGAGGAATGAGTTCCCAACTAAGAACTGCAGTCAGGTGGACTTATGATGACTTCAGGCAGGTTCTGTATTCTCGAACTGCCTTACTGATGGTCTGGACGTGAGTCCCCTCGGAGGTTTCTGCGGATCCTCCTGGATCTTCAGTCATTCTGGTCACCACTGCAAGGGTAGAGCCATTACTCCCCTCACGATAAGAGGGTTACCTATGAGTATGCCGCTCCCTTCTGAGCGGCTGAGTGTCTTTCATTCTGAGGAATGAGTTCTCCACTCTCCAGAGCTCGTTATAGGTAGAGCCAGCATTGCTCCCCTCGTTAGAGGGTCACCTTTGAGCATGCCGCTCCCTGCGGGCGTCTGAGTTCCCACTCATTCTGAGGAATGAGTTCTCCGCTCCTCAGAGCTCTGTGATAGGTCGCTCTCCTTGCTGGTCGAGCTAGCATTGCTCCCCTCACTATAGAGGGTTATCTATGAGCATGCCGCTCCCTGCTGAGCGTCTGAGTTCCTTATCATTCTGAGGAATGAGTTCTCCGCTCTCCAGAGCTCGTTATAGATAGAGCCTAGCATTACTCCCCTCATTAGAGGGTTATCTGTGAGTATGCCGCTCCCTGCTGAGCGTCTGAGTGTCTTCTCATTCTGAGGAATGAGTTCTCCACTCTCCAGAGCTCGTTATAGGTAGAGCTAGCATTGCTACCCTCGTTAGAGGGTCACCTTTGAGCATGCCGCTCCTGCGGGCGTCTGAGTTCCCACTCATTCTGAGGAATGAGTTCTCGCTCCTCAGAGCTCTGTGATAGAGTCGCTCTCCTTGCGGGTCGAGCTAGCATTGCTCCCCTCACTATAGAGGGTTATCTATGAGCATGCCGCTCCTGCTGAGCGTCTGAGTTCCTTCTCATTCTGAGGAATGAGTTCTCCGCTCTCCAGAGCTCGTTATAGGTAGAGCCAGCATTACCTATGGTATGCGCTCCCTTCGGGCGTCTGAATGTCCACTCATTCCGAGGAATGAGTGTTCCGCTCTCAGAGCTCGCTGTTGGTAGAGCCAGCATTGCTCCCCTCACCCAGAGGGCCACCTATGAGCATGCCGCTCCCTTCTGAGCGGCGGAGTTCCCTCTCATTCTGAGGAATGAGTTCCCGCTCTCCAGAGCTCATGGTTGGGCTCGGCGCTCCCCTCTGGCGGCGGTGTCTTCTCATTCTGAGGAATGAGTTCTCCGCTCCTCAGAGCTCTATGATAAATCGCTCTCCCTGCTGGTCGAGCTAGCATTGCTCCCCTCACTATAGAGGGTTATCTATGAGCATGCCGCTCCCTGCTGAGCGGGAGTTTCCTCTCATTCTGAGGAATGAGTTCCCGCTCTCAGAGCTCATGATGGGGCTTGCCGCTCCCTTCTGAGCGGGCGAGTGCCTTCTCATTCTGAGGAATGAGTTCTCCACTCTCAGAGCTCGTTATAGGTCTCACTCTGAGGTGAGTTCTCCGCTCTAGAGCTCCTCATTGGTAGCTGAGTTCCTCTCATTCCGAGGAATGAGTTCTCCGCTCTCCAGAGCCCGTCGGTAGAGCTAGCACTGCTCCCTCAACCAGAGGGTCACCTATGAGCATGCCGCTCCCGTCTGAGCGTCGAGTTTCTCCGCCCCCAGAGCTCTGTGATGGGTCGCTCGCCTGTTGGTCGAGCCAGCATTGCTCCCCTCAACCAGAGGGTCATCTATGAGCGTGCGCTCCCTTCTGAGCGTCTGAGTTCCTCTCACTCCGAGGAATGAGTAGTTCTCCGCTCCAAGGCATAGAACGTTCTAATAAGTGCACACGCAAGACTTTGGGCACTTTTCTAAAATCCACTTAGTGGTAAGTCCGCACATTAAAGATTCTGCGTTCTTTCTAAAAATCCGGGGTAGGGTTCACTGCTTCGTGCCCTTTTGAGCTGGTTAAAGCCCCGGTTTGTGCCTTGGGCCCCTCCCCTGTCCCATATATGTTGGGTCCAAAAGGAAAGGTGTACACTACCAAGAGGTCTGTTGAGACAGTTCCCTCAGTAAGCTTGGGAGAGCAGGTGGTAACCCCTGAGTGATCGGCCAGGACCTGGTGAGCCAGGTGCCTGGCCATATCCTGAAGGAATCTTTTCTGATTCCAAGACCTTGAGCTCTACCCTAGGCCCGGTAATCCCGGCGCCTAACAGGTAAGACTACTAGGGTTACGCAGCTGGGCCTTTGGCCGAAGGGGATAATATCACTGACAGCCATCAGCCGTCCGGAAACTTCCTTAAGCCGGGTATAGTTGGCTTAGTGCTCGCTTTTTTGCGAAATTGGCTTGCATTCCCCTCAGCATGGTGAAGTGGGTATAGCGTTCCCGTGGCGACCCTAGGGGCGCAGTTCGAGATTCCCATGAAGGGCGTCTCAGGTTACGTGTAACCATGGTTCCCAGTGGGGAGCGAGACACTCGTCCCTGGGCTTTCACCATGCTTAACGCAAGCTTCAGAAGCTGATGATGTATCTCCCGGCACTTATATTGTGGTACGCCGGTAGTCCATTAACAGGTGGTGTTTTTCATATGTATCTTCAGACCATCATCCTATTCTGATCGGCGACCCCTAGGGGGCCGTGTCTCGTTACTCGGGAACCATGGTTACACGTAACCTGAGACGTTTTTGGTAATTAGTAGGCAATAAATGCATTTATTTTATATATTTATATAACACACCGACATATGTATGTAACTTGAGTATGTAGTTACAGCGATGTTGTTTTAAAATATTTAAATCAGCTAATATTTGAGGATTAGTGTTCGCGACCGTTATTTGCCTTAACTTATTTCAAGTATATTCTAACTTGTATAAAGACAGGTTGCTGTTCCTTTTTATGTTACGTTATATTCATTGTTTTCACTAATCTCATGGTAACTAATGTCATATTTATGACTTTCAGATAGTACAGAGAACAGGCTGGTGACAGGTGATTGTCAGCTCTGAACAATGGGTCAATGAACTGTGAATGAAACAATGAAAATTAAGCTTATTGTTTACAATTCTTACAATTATATAGTAATATAATTACTTAGTGTATTATAAATATTATATATTTAATGTGTATTTCTTACAATACTTATTCATATACACAATATATTTAGGTTTAAAACAACTTAAGCATCTGTTTTGTACTCATATAAACATGTACACTGCGTTCAAAAGTAATGATGCTGAAAATTCAGCTTTGCATCACAGGAATAAATGCCATTTTAAAATGGAAAACAGTTATTTTAAATAATAATATATTACAATATTACTTTGTATTTTTATTCAAATAAATGCAATTAACTATGTACAGCAATTAATGAATACAATGAATACAATTCTAATAAATGTAATAGCATGCCAAGCATTTTGTCTGTGTCCTTTCTTTCATGTTGTCCTTGCATCTCTATGGCGCTGCATGTGTTTGCTGCTACTTCCGGGAACTTTTGAGAGGCTCCACGAGCCGCCATTGCTGTAAAAAAAAACGTTCCATTGGAGTGAATGGAGTTGTCGCAACTCTCTCTCTATATGGCTCTGGTCCAGGTATAGACTGATTAAAAAGAGTGATTGACCTCTGAAACTAATGCTAGGCTTCTAATATAGATTGAATACGTTACATAACATGAATTGGATGTAAATATCAAGTCATCATTCAATCATTTCAAATTATCTTTACATTAAATAATTTAAATTAATTATATTTTAAAGACTTATTATTAACATTTTAGACATTTATAAATAATTATTTTTATAACATTGAATAAAACATTTGGTAAGAAACTCTGAATTAGGTACATATTATGTTTGCTTGTACAACTTTTACTCATCAAACACACTAATACGCCCTTTATAGATTTCACTATAACATCTTTTTCCTTATTCCACCATTTATTTGATGTAACTATATTTTTTCAGCTGTTTACAGTATTTACATCTCCCCACAATATTAGTACAATTACTTGAATTACATTTATTTTTTGTCATTTATTTTTTGTCAAAAATGACTTGTCATTTTTTGTGATTGTGCTGCATTTAGACTAAACACATGATAGATAATATTAAAGAAATTGAGATCGGATCGAAACAATATCAATGGTAAAAACATTACTAAATATAAATTTTAACCTAATTAAATATAGATCGGTGATACATTAAATTATGTATATAGTAAACATGATTAACTTTTTTTTTGGTAAATTAGACTGTATTAGATTCAACTTTATAGTCATTATGCAGAGTGCAAGTACAGAGCAAATGAAGACAGTTATATATCCAGAAGTGCAAACATACAGTGTTTTACACACATAAGTGCAGAGTAAGTGAAGCTTTAATTACAGTATGTACAGTGGAGTTACTATATACAATATTAAGCTGAGTACAGAATATAAATAGGAGAGCTGTGTGGGTTATATGTACAGTATGAACACCAGCAATGAAGAACAGTGGTAATAAATACAGTTGTGTACAATATTAATGTTAAACAGTGTATAGTCTAATCAAAACATCAGTAGTCAATATTTGTATAGAAATAGTTTACTGTGCTCTGTACAGTAACAATGTTAGACAGTGTACTAGATTTAACAAAACATGAATAATGTAAATACTGCGGACAAGACAAGTTAAATACAGTCGACATTAAAACAAGTCGAGCTAAATTCAGATAGTCTTATAATAATTGACTTACATTTGCACTTAGCAGATGATAATATATAATAGGAGCCGTTTTCTTTTTTATGAAAAAAAAAACCAAATACAAATAAATGCAGGTCTTTGGCTCTTTCTCTGGAGTTTGTGGGTGGCTCTGAAAAGAGCCGTTGGGGAATAAACAGAAGATTGTTATCTCTTCTTGGGAGCTGCTCTTTTAGGCTTTGCAGCTTTAGGTTTAGCAGCTTTAGGCTTCGCCGTCTTGGGTTTGACAGTCTTGGTCTTTTTGGGGCTCTTGGCTGCTTTCTTGGCGTCGCTGGTTTCTTCTTCTTGGGGCTCTTAGTGATGATTCTTAGCGGCTCTTGAAGTTTCTTAGCCTTCTTGGGTGATTTCTTAGCGGCGGGCTTCTTTGCCGCTGCGCTCTTGGGCTTCTTGGCAGCAGCGGGTTTCTTGGCCCAGGCTTCTTGGCTTTAAAGCCGCTTTCCTTGGTCGGCGGACACGGTTTTGATGATCAGATCACCCGACTGGACCTGCTTTCTTGGCTTTGGCAGCAGACTTCTTCTTGGGCGCTTTGGCGGCGGGCGGCAACAGCTGATTTCTGCCATTTCTCGGAGCGGATTTTCAGTCTTTCAAACACTGAGTTCAATGAGTCGTGTCGCTCGGCGGCGGCTCTTAAACAACACATGAGAACCTTATAGACTCAACCCGCCATTCGGTGTCAATATGACTGCCTCCATGATCTCGCAATTGTGTTTTCTTCTCCTACATTTAAGGACAAAACTCGAATGATAAAATATTTTAGCGCAGTAGAAACACAGTGAACACCAAGCAGAGGTTCTTGTCTTTCCTTGGAAACTAAAATACTCAAAATGTTAGTTTTGTCGATCAGATCAAACTCGAGGAGATCATCAGCCACGGAACACAATGTAAATCTAATGCCTTGTTTAAGTGTAAAAGTTGATAAATATTAAAATCACTCTCTGTGTGTTTCAGAAACAGTCTGAAAGTGAATATAATGAAATGATCATCAGTGAAGGGCGTGTGTAGTGTTTTATACAGCTGCTGTTTTGGGCGGCTTGAAGCACAAACATCTATGAGTCTGTTTGAGACTCATGTCTTTCTTTCTTTCTTTCTTTCTTTCTTTCTTTCTTTCTTTCTTTCTTTCTTTCTTTCTTTCTTTCTTTCTTTCTTTCTTTCTTTCCCCTTAATACAATGAATGATGTAATGCATTTTCTATATTGTATAAATTTACATATATGCATTTATCCAAAGCGACTTTCAGTGCATTCAGGTTATACATTGACTGTCAGTATTCACTCAAAAAAATATTTTACCCCAAAAGTTAAAACGTATTCATATATAAATATATTTTATTTTCAGGTAAATTATTACAATAAAATAAAAATTCTGTCAATAAATATATATTTATATTACAATATATATTTCTTGAACTACAATTCTGCAGTATAAATATTTGTATGTAATATATATAATAAATCTTCTAATATTTTTTATAATAAATAAATGTGTGTTGAATTACGTTTCTTTATGCCTAGTGTTTCTCTCTCTCTCTCTCTCTCTCTCTCTCTCTCTCTCTCTCTCACACACACACTCTCTCTCTCTCTCTCTCTCTCTCTCTCTCTCTCTCTCTCTCTCTCTCTCTCTCTCTCTCTCTCTCTCTCTCTCTCTCTCTCTCTCTCTCTCTCTCTCTCTCTCTCTCTCTCACATCAACACACACTCTCTCTCTCTCTCTCTCTCTCTCTCTCTCTCTCTCTCTCTCTCTCTCTCTCTCTCTCTCTCTCTCTCTCTCTCTCTCTAATTTCACATCTCTCTCTCTCTCTCTCTCTCTCTCTCTCTCTCTCTCTCTCTCTCTCTCTCTCTCTCTCTCTCTCTCTCCACCTGAAGGAACTCCTCCGGATCGTTTCGGAGCGAAGCGACTTCTTTCAGCAGCTGGGTCTGTAAGTCAATCATCTCCTCTGTGCGGACGCTTTTTGGGTCGTAAGTTCAGCACAGAGGAAGGTTACCATCTAACAGGATCAGGGATAAATTCATCTCAGGCTCCAGGGGGGCCTTAAAATAAATAAATGCAACTTTCATGACACATATATGCAAAGATATACTAATTATAAAATTCATGATGCACAGATTACCTCTTCAACTTCTCTCTCAGCAGCAAGGTCCAATGTGGAAGGAGAAACAAAGTCAAGGTCACTGCACGTAAATAAAGCATTACCCTTGGCACTTGCTGACTGTTTGATACAGGCCTACTCTGTTTGGGTTAAATCAGCGTTTTTTACATCAACGTTCAAACATTAAATCCGACTATTGTAGATAGCGTATGTAACTAGCAATGTTTCATTAAAAAAATACAACTAACTTATGTGAATAATAGAAACAACAAGCTGATGTTCACTGTACCTAAACCAATGGGAGAACTGGTTAACGTTACCTTCTTCTGTATCCACATCGGGTTTGATGCCTGTCACGCTCCGATGACTGACAGAGCCTTCTCTTCAATTGAAGAGTTAGTGAAAACTTCTGAATTTGAAGATCAAGGTAAATTTAATTTGTCCTCTGAAAAACATGTAACTATCTTCTATAGCTTCTGAAGGGCAGTACTAGATGAAAAAAATATTGATTATTTGTTTCACTGGCTGTGTTAGCTACATCTAAATTCTGTTCAGTATTCAGGCAGATGTAGCTCTTAATGCATATTTGTCTCTTTCTGGAGCATCGGTGAGTGTTTGAATCTTCTGTAATAGGTGCGTATGAGTCTCTCAGTCATCCTCGGTGTGAAAAGATGGATCTCAATATCATACAGTCATTGTTGGAAAGAATTCAAATACACAAAAATGCTGGAAAACCAAATAATTTGTGGTAGCTGAAGGATTTTTCTGAAGAACAGCAGACAGTTTAACTGTTCAGGACAAACAACGGACTCGTGAATAACTATCACTAAACTAATAAACCACAGCTGTGGATCATTCAGAGAACAACACAGTGTAAGAAATCAAGGGGATGTAAACCTTTGAACGGGGTCATTTTTAGAAATTCAACAATTAATTTATCTTGTGGACTACATGTAAACATATTTTATGAAATATCTTATTACAGAGATATTTCAGGTTACAGATGTCAAAGAGTAAGTATTGCAATAGTATGTTTTTATGTAATTTATGTGCCTTTAATCTAAAAACGAAGTACTTTAAGTGTTTTTCGGGATTCCAACAAGTTACAGCCTACGTATTTAACAATACTGGACATATAATTGGAAATAGATATTGATCACAAAGTCTTCTGTGAGGTTAAGACGATGACTCTGTTTCAGAAGATGATGATGACGTTGTTGTTAGGGTTCAAACCACCTCTTTCTGATACAGTGGGTACATCTCAGGAATTTAGGTGTTCAGCATGTCTGTGCTTACAGTACAACTATAATGCAATAAAATCTCCTGGACTTGCCAACCATTAGAAATAGAAAAGCATACAGTGTTAAGGCTATGGATGAGTTTAGGGTTTTATGTTAACTCTTGGCAGCTTTGGTCAAGTCCTGAAAGCAGTACACCAGAACATAGACATCGGTAAGTTACATTTCTGCAGAAACATTTTTTGGCCGCTGTGCAAGCTGAAAGTCAGTATGTTTTAATGCATTCATTTTTTTTAATTGCTATGTGAGAAGTATTTTATGTTATCTATAATACAATTTCTACTAAATTGTTTGTATGTTTTAGGTCAGCCAAAACATCTGCACCATCATCATCCGAGTCATCTAATGTATGTCATAATCTGTGACATAATAAACCAGAATTTGCTTATTTTCTATGTATTTCTGTGATTATAATTACAAATTCTTATTGTGCTGTGAGGTGTTGTTGGTGCAGGCCAAGAGTGCAACAAGACCCAAACAGATGACCACCTCAGTGGATGAACTTAAATCAAGTGACTTCTACAGGTCAGTCATAATACTTTAGTTTACATAATATTTAACTGGATTTGAAATAAACCTATTGGAATAAAGTGCTGTACAACAGCCAAAATAACAAAACATATTTTTCAGATTATTTTATCGATAAATTGTGTTATTGTTGTTCTTGTACCTCCCTTCCACAGTACATATACCCATATCTATGCACCTATCACCATCGGCAGCAGTTCCTCGGATCTTGAAGAAGGAGAGAAACTAAGTACTGTCACATTACTATCAGCACCTTGTTCTTTACCAGAAAAATGTGATTCCCCTTCATGGGAACTTGAACTGCGTCCCTAGGGGCCACTATGGGAACGCCTCCAGCGTGACTCGTGCCTGAAGAAACATATGAAAAAACACCATCCGTTGGCGGCGACAGCCATGAGCGTCACTACCGGTAGCGACCACAATATAAGGGCGGCGGTGAATACATCATCAGCTTTTTCGTCTTCACTGACTGGTCTGTTTGAAGAAACCGTGCATTCTGGTAGGAACACAGTTTTCCTTTATTTATCATGGCGAGCACTAGCAAGGCGTTTGAGATTGTGTGTGGATCCGTGTCCTCGTTATTTGACACCCGATGACACACACGATCGTTCTTTGTTTGGGCGAAGAACGCGCGCGATGTCTTTGAGGGGCAATCTGCGTGCACTGTGAGAAACTCCGTTCTCGTCTGTCCCTCTTTTCGAGGAAAGAGGGACAGCCGTCTGCTTCCCAGCGATTCGATACCCACCGCTGCCGAGCACGGAGGCGATTGAAATCGCGGGGTTCGCAGTTGGATATGGCCGATGAGTTAGAAGGACCGCCCCTTTTCGGCGTCGTCGGCCGAGCAGTGAGCTGCTGGATTGTGATGATGCGATCTTTCTGACATCATCAGATTCAGCGGTTAGTGCTCTGCTGGGTTATGCCCAGGAAGAGCAGGAGATGTTTGAGGGTGAGGAAGTTGAGACTGAACCCTCTCAATCCTCCTGCACTGCATATGAATGAGTTTTTGGAGGTTATGGATCATAAAATAAATCTTTCTGGCCATAAATCCCCAGCTCGGCGAGCCTTCCTTTCTTCATAAATCTCGATGTGGAGGTTGAGAAGGAGTGGAAAAAGCAATTTTTCTCGTATTCATAGGTTTCAGCATACTAGTTATGCTGACATTGAGAATGCGTGAAAATGGCTATGAGGGGATGCCCCTGTGCAAGAGATGATAGCCAGCTTATCTCGCTGTGGGCGAGACATCCTCTCTCAAGGCTCCCTCCTTGCCATCTAAGCCCCTGAATCTTGCTTAAATGGCAGGGCATATGCAGCAGCAGGTCAGATCGTCGCCGTTGCACACTATGGCGGTGCTTCAGGCGTACCAGACTGATCTGCTGAATGACCTGGATAAGGCTTTCTGTAAAGTCCAGGTATGAGCCGAACAACCAGGGGTCCTAGCCCATCTCGGTCTGGGGATCAGAGATGGGCTCAGAAAACTAGTCTCGCGACTCATGCCCCTCCCGCCTGCGGGTAGGGCTAAAGAGAGGCATGGGTCAGAGAGAGGCAAAACCTGAGGAGGTGTTCCGGATGAAGCGTCCTATATGACACTTTCGTCCGGACCAGAGTAAGACATCTACTCCTTTCCCTTAGGGGCATCTGCCCTCTTGATCCTCTCTAATTCCCCTGTAACCAATGGATGAGTATGATCCATTTCTAAAGGCTATCGGCTATCGCAGTGATTACATCACTCGTCGATACTAGATCCAGGCTAGTAGCGCTCCTGTGGGTTGAGCTAGCATCGCTCCCCTCACCATAGAGGGTCACCTATGAGCATGCTCCTTCTGAGCGTCTAAGTCTCCACTCGCCAGAGCTCGTTGTTGGTCGAGCTAGCATCGCTCCCCTCACCATAGAGGGTCACCTATGAGCGTGCCGCTCCCTTCTGAGCGTTTGAGTTCTCCTTTTATTCTGAAGAATGTGTTCTCCGCTCCCCAGAGCTCTGCGATTGGTCGCTCTCCTGTTGGTCGAGCTAGCCTTGCTCCCCTCACCTTAGAGGGTCACCTATGAGCATGCCGCTCCCTTCTGAGCATCTAAATTCCTTCTCATTCTGAGGAATGAGATCTCCACCCTCCAGAGCTCGTTGTTGGTAGAGCTAGCATTGCTCCCCTCACCTAGAGGGTTACCTATGAGCATGCCGCTCCCTTCTGAGCATTGTGGGTAGAGCTAGCATTGCTCCCCTCACCTAGAGGGTCACCTATGAGCATGCCGCTCCCTTCGGAGCGTCTGAGCTCATTCTGAGGAATGAGTTTTCCACTCCTCAAGGCTCTGTGATAGGTCGCTCGCCTTGCCGGTCGAGCTAGCATTGCTCCCCTCACTACAGAGGGTCCTCTATGAGCAAAACCGCTCCCTGCTGAGCGTCTGAGTTTCCTCTCATTCTGTAGAATGAGTTCTCCGCTCCCCAGAGCTCTGTGACCGCTTCGAGTAGAACGTAATACCAATATATAAGTGCACACGTTAAACTCTGGGCACTTTCTAAAATCCACTTAGTGGTAAGATCGCACATCAAGTGTTTTGCGTTCTTTCTAAAATCCATGCTATGGTAAGTGCACACGCTAGACTTTGGGCACTTTTCTAAAATCCACCCAGTGGTAAGTTAGCACATCGAATGTTCTGCTTTCTTTCTAAAAATCCCGTAGGGTAGGGTTACGCGCGCAGCTTCGTGCCCTTATTTGAGTTGGTCAGGCCCCGGCTTGTGCCTTGGGCACCACTCCTGAGCGTTTGAGTTCCCTCTCAAAATGAGTTCTCCGCTCTCCAGAGCTCGCTATTGGTAGAGCTGGTGTTGCTCCCCTCACTTAGAGGGTCACCTATGAGCATGCCGCTCCCTTCGGAGCGTCTGAGCTCATTCTGAGGAATGAGTTTTCCGCTCCTCAAAGCTCTGTGGTAGTTCGCTCGCCTTGATGGTCGAGCTAGCATTGCTCCCTCGCTATAGAGGATCATCTATGAGCAAGCCGCTCCCTGCTGAAAGTCTGAGTTCCTCTCACTCTGTACAATGAGTACTCCGCTCCCCAGAGCTCTGTGATCGGTCGCCGGTTGGTCGAGCTAGCACTGCTCCCCTCACTTAGAGGGTCACCTATGAGCATGCCGCTCCCTTCTGAGCGCCTAAAATTCCTCCCCTTCTAAGGAATGAGTTCTCCGCTCCATTAGAGCTCTGTGAGAGGTTGCTCTCCTGGTTGGTTGAGCTAGCATAGCTCCCCTCACCATAGAGGGTCACCTATGAGCATGCCGCTCCTTTCTGGGCATCCGAGCTCCCGTACTCGGAAGACTGAGTTCTCCGCTCTCCAGAGCTCCTCATCGGTAGAGCTAGCACTGCTCCCCTCACTGTAGAGGGTCATCTATGAGCATGCCGCTCCCTTCTGAGCGTCTGAGACTCTCACTCCAAGGGATGAGTACTTCTCCGTTCCAAGTGGAATGTAATACCAATATATAAGTGCACACGCTAAACTCTGGGCACTTTTCTAAAATCCACTTAGTGGTAAGATCGCACATCAAGTGTTCTGCGTTCTTTCTAAAATCCATGCTATGGTAAGTGCACACGCTAGACTTTGGGCACTTTTCTAAAATCCACCCAGTGGTAAGTTAGCACATCGAATGTTCTGCTTTCTTTCTAAAAATCCCGTAGGGTAGGGTTCTGTGTGGCAGCTTCGTGCCCTTATTTGAGTTGGTCAGGCCCCGGCTTGTGCCTTGGGCTCCACTCCTGAGTGTTTGAGTTCCCTCTCAAAATGAGTTCTCCGCTCTCCAGAGCTCGCTATTGGTAGAGCTGGCGTTGCTCCCCTCACTTAGAGGGTCACATGAGCATGCCGCTCCCTTGGGCGTCTGAGCTCATTCTGAGGAATGAGTTTTCCGCTCCTCAAAGCTCTGTGGTAGTTCGCTCGCCTTGCTGGTCGAGCTAGCATTGCTCCCCTCGCTATAGAGGATCACCTATGAGCATGCCGCTCCTGTTTGAGAATCGGAAGTTTCTCCACTTCCAGAGTTCGGTGTAGATCGCTCGCCGTGTGGGTCGAGCTAGCATTGCTCCCCTCATCATAGAGGGTCATCTATGAGCATACAGCTCCTTCTGAGCATCTAGTCCCCGACATAGAGCGTAAATAAAACAATATATATATAAGTGCACACGCTAAAGCAATGGGCACTTTCTAAAATCCACTTAGTGGTAAGATCGCACATCAAATGTTCTGCGTTCTTTCTAAAATCCATGCTATGGTAAATGCACACGCTAGACTTTGGGCACTTTTCTAAAATCCACCCAGTGGTAAGTTAGCACATCGAATGTTCTGCTTTCTTTCTAAAAACCCTTAGGGGTAGGGTTACTGTGGCAGCTTCGTGCCCTTATTTGAGTTAGTCAAGCCCGGTTTCTGCCTTGGGCCCCACTCCATGTAACCAAATGTTTTGGTTTAAAGGGTAATGCTACCAAGGGGTCTGTTGAGACAGCTCCCTCAGCAAGCTCATGTAGAGCAAGCGGTAGCCCCTAGTGACCGGCCAGGACCTAGTGGCTACCACTAGGTACTGGCCCTATCCCCTTAAAGGAATCTTTCTGTATAAGAATGATTCCAAACCTGTGAGCTCTACCTTGGGTCCGGTAATGCCGGCACCTAGCAGGTAAGTACTTCAGGTATGCAGCTCGGGTTTTGGCCAAAGGAGGATAATGTCACTGACAGCATCAACCGTCCAAACAGGGGCAACTCCTGAGCCAAATGGTAGAGTTGACTTGTGCTCGCCTCCTGCAAATTTGGCTTGCATTCCCTCAGCATGGCGGGCGTGGGTATAACGTTCCCCATAGTGGCCCCTAGGGGACGCAGTTCGAAGTTCCCATGAAGGGCGTCTCCAGGTTACGTATAACCATGGTTCCCAGTGAGGGAACGAGACACTCGTCCCCTAGGCTTTGGGGCCATGCTTGGACGCAAGCTTCAGGCGAAGAAGCGGATGATGTATTCACCCGGCCGTCCTTATATTGTGGTCGCGCGGTAGTGACGTCATGGGCTGTCGCCGGCCAGCGGATGGTGTTTTTCATATGTTTATTCAGGCACGAGTCACGCTGGGCGTTCCCCATAGTGGCCCCTAGGGGACGCAGTGTCTCGTTCCCACTCGGGGAACCATGGTTATATACGTAACCTGAGACGCTTTGTGGGATGAATCTCAAAATATGTTACTAAAGTGTCCAAATTATGCTTATTATTTTTGAGCAGTGTTCTAAAGCTTACTTGTTATAAAGGGTCCATAAAATACATAAAAAATAATATATCATGGTTTAATTAATTCACAAAAATAAGAATTATAAGAAATATTAACATTGTTAATAATTTTTTTGCAGTTTGTGGACTGTTTTTTTTATTATTATTTTACAGTGATGGACATGATGGGCTGGCAGCTGCAGACATAGTGTCAAATATGACGCATAGTCTTAAAACATTAACCGGTCTGGGATGGTGCCCTAAGAGGTTTAAGGATATCCTCATCTGATCCCACCTGCAGCTTGATAGTGAGAATTCACACATGATGCTGGGCTGATGGAAGAGGCTTTGGACAGCAGGGGGCCTACTCGAGAATTTCTGACTCTGTTGATGGACACCATCAAAACAAGGAGAGTATTTGAAGGCAAACACAATGCCAAATACCTCTCATTTGATTCTAAAGGCAATACTCTGTGTAAGATTTTTACAATGCTGTAAATCAGTGTCCTAACATTGAAATATTGGCATTTTTTGCTGCAGAAGACAATTAATATTTCCACATTGGAAGAATGATTGAAGTGTCCATTGTCCATGCTGGTCCAGGGCCTTGTTGACTTTCCCCAAATTTCTTCCTTTATCTAATTGAAAAAGTAAAGACAATTGAGGTAGGGCTGTAGTCAAGTCCACCTTTGTCGAGTCCAAGACAAGTCCAAGTCCAAAGAGGTTCGAGTCCGAGTCAAGACCGAGTCCAAAAAGGTTCGAGTCCGAGTCAAGACCGAGTCCAAAGAGGTTCGAGTCCGAGTCAAGACCGAGTCCAAAGAGGTTCGAGTCCAAGTAAAGTCCGAGTCCAAATGAGACGGTCAAAACAGAGAAAGTAAAAAACAATCTTATTCAAAACCACATATTTAATTATTGATAATTTATGTGACACGAGAGATGGCATATCTTCTATTCTAATATAATAATTTTGCATTATTGTTTGTAATGATCTAAAAGTATGTGCAGCAACACTGTAGGATCAAATTAGGCTATTTTATTTATCCTCCCTTAGACCCAGCTATGGAGTTTTTGCCTCTGTAGTGGACATTCTATTTTAGTGAATTTCTCTGAGACCTCACATGTCACAGTTATAAGCCTGGATGTCCTGTACAGAGCACATTCAGGGCTTTATAGAGATACTAAATGTTTTTTAAACCCTATCAACATTTAATGTTTTAATTTAGTGAAACATTTTACATCCTTATGGAAATATGATTATATTCTGTAATGTCTTTTAAATCTGAATCATTTTCATATTGTTTGTCATAAAGCAACATCTCAGGAAAATTCAAATATGACTTCCTGTTATGAAACAGGACATCATTTCATACATGCTCAATGTAGAGGACACCAGGACTAAAAGCATGTTTATTATGCATTTTGGGAGACAACAATTGAATAGGGAAATAAATTATATATCAGTTTGCTTATGAAATATTATATATATTATGAAAATCTGGCCATGACTCCCATTATGAAAATCATTTTTCAACATTCTGTCCCAACAGCAACACATTAATATGCAAATTAGATACAGTGAATAGATACACTGTAGATGCAACTTTTTCTTTATTAACCCTCTAGTTAAAGAAAAGTATATTCTAAGTGCACCACACATGACGTTGTCTTCATGATGTAAATGTGAAACAAATCACTAAATATATTTGCAGAAAAGATGCATGAACTACAACTACATCTTGTACACACTTTTATTATGCATATTAGGCTATATGTTCTGAAATAATACAAGACAAATGCTCAAAAACTCAAGTAATTACAATTCAAAATGACTGAAGGTATAACATCTAGAGTGATATTATTAACTATAAAGGCTCTGTAAAACAATGAACAGCAGTTTTCAGCCTGTCACCCTGATGCAAACCTGAAATATCAGATATACAGTACATGTACAGTAAGTGTCTTCACGGGTTTTGTATTCAATTACGCTGCTTTTCCATTGTTTTTTCTATGTAAACATGGACGCGTTTGACGGTTGCGCTCGCGTCTCTTGCAGCGTCTCGTGCATGAAACGGCTTTCTAAAAACTAGGAGCTCTAGTTATTAAAAAATGTTTAACTCACACCTTCTAGTATTTTTCCTATTTCACTGCCCGTCAACACAAAAACACACTCTGTGTGAATGGCACCTAGAGAGCATCACACGTGAGCAGCTAATCATGTGCACCGACAAGCGGTTGGATCGTTCTTTTCTCTTTACTGTTATTATCAAAGTGTCTAATTCTAGAGTTTGGTAATATTTCTATTCAAAATCGCAATTGACCTGAAATGAAAGTGAAAGCAAAATGCGCACGGGCATTAATAAGGTATTTAAAAGCGAAGGAAAATGAGAGGGAAAACTCCAACGAACTTTGTAAAACCAAACTGTATTATGCAACTTGCCGACAGCGTGTCTGTGGCCAAAATAAAGATTATTTATGCCTCCGCGCAGCGCGCACACTCAGAACCAGGCGCACACTCATATGACGCAGCTGTGCATTTAACAGGTGACCAATGACAATGCCCGTTCTAGATGGAGTTAAACCAATGGCAATTACATTACCCATTTGCGGAACAAGCAAGCCAGATTAATGGTTTTGTTTTGAAAGAGAAAAAAAAGCATATATTGCTGGACTCGGTCGAGACCAACTAGAACATTTGGCGAGTCCAATGACCAAGTCCGAGACAAGTCCGAGTCCAAATACCAACAAGTCCAAGTCAAGTCCGAGACGATAGAAAAACGTCTCGAGTACTACAGCCCTAAATTGAGGACATACAGTACCTGATGATGAGGTCAATAAGGCCCTTCTTGAGGTAATTTGTTAGGCTGTGATTACACAATTGTTTAATAAATTACTCATCTGACAAAACCTAGATCTTAATTGCTGTATTAACACTATGTTTTCACAATAATATAATGATGGCACGCTCTCAAATGAGCAGTGAGTATAAATTCGAAACAGTAGTTCCCTTCCGAAGGGAACTTCTATGCTGCGTCCTCTAGGGGTCGCTATGGGAACGCCTTCAGCGTGACCGGTGTCTTGAAGCATGAATACAAACACCCAATGCACTTGACATTGGCAGGTGGACGCCTATGATGCAAGCTAATGAGCATCTGCGAGCATAAAAGGGCACCTGTGGAACACATCATCCTCTTTTTTCTCTTCAGGGGACTCTGTTTCTGAAGTGTGAGTATTATGAACGCTGGGAGGTGTGCCGATCCGTTGCAGCTTTGTGATCTGACACCGGATGACACACTACATTATATCTACGGAGAGAATGATTTGAGTGTTCTCGAGGGAAATGATCATTGTGAAACTTTTGCCATTTCAGTGGGAAGAGCTCCACCTTGCTCGTCCCCTCTTGAGAATGTGGGATCATCTGCCCCCCAGCTCGGGTCCAGCCGCTGCTGAGGCAGTGAAGAGACTGAGTTCCTACCAGCCATCACAGATGGGGCTCCACCTCAAGTTCAAGAGACAAAATTTTTCATCTACCAACAACAGCGGCTGATTCCAGAGACTCAGACTGGGAGGAAGATGTATTGTCTGTAAGATACATCTTCTGATCCAGCAGGAAGTGCTTCTCAGCTTGTCTGCCCCGCGATGTACAGCATGCTAATTATGCCTGATGCCCGAGGGCGCTTGTAGCCAAAAAACCTCTTGGCCAATGAGAGTCGGCATGCCGAGGCCGCCACTCTTAGGAGCTCCCTACTCGGATTGAGTGTGCTATGATCTTCATTTAAGAGAGTCATTCTGCTGAAGCCGCCACTCTTCAGAGCTACGTTCAGTAAAGGAGGTAGGCTCTGAGGAGCCTCACTAACTGCTTCTGGCGTTGAGTGTAGCCAGGCTGATGGATCCACTCTTAAGAGCTTACTCGGATCCAGTGTGCAAGGCTTCCTCTTTTAAGAGAGTCCTTCTGCTGAAGCCGCCACTCTCCAGGGTTAGCTTGGCACTGTTAGTATGTAAGGTGAGCCTCGCTGCTGTCTGTCCTACTGAGTGTAGTCAGGTCTCTCTCCACAGTATCAAGTGTTTGCTGAGACCTCCACTCAAAGAGCCCCTCAACCAGGGTTGAGTGTTGCTAGGCTTCCTCTCAGAAAAGAACCGTTCTGCTGAAGCTGCCACTCTTCAGAGCTGTTTCGGGAAGTAAAGGAAGTAGGCTCTGAGGAGCCTCAATAACTACAATCTGGCGTTGAGTGTAGCCAGGCTGAGGCCTCCTAACTTTTAAGAGCTCCCCTACTCGGATTGAGTGTGCTAGGCTTCCTCTTAGAACTCTCAAGAGATTGTCACAAATGCCGCCATCTCCAGGGCTGCCTCTCTGGCAGTATGTAGGCTCTGAGGAGCCTCACTAACTGTTTTGGCGTTGAGTGTGTAGGCCTCCATTTGGGCTCTAGAGAGTCGTCATGCTGAGGCCTCCACTCTTAAGAGCCCTCAACCAGGGTTGAGTGTTGCTAGAGCTTCCCCTCAGTTAGAGTTTATCTGCTGAGGTTCCACTCTTAAGAGCTCCCCTCACTGGATTGAGTGTTGCTAGTTTGTCTTCCTCTAAGAAGAGAGTCAATCTGCTGATACCGCCACTCTCCAGGGCTCCGCTTAGAGAGTACTAGGTGCATGCTCTTTCTTGAGCCTCACTAGCTGTTGTAGCGTTGAGTGTAGAAGTCTCCTCTCAATCTGGAGAGTCGCCTGAGACCTCTCCGAGTTATACTCTGGTGAGCTAGTCTATGATGGTGAGTTTTGAGCTTGCCTGAAGAGGGTCTTTGATAGCTCTGCTGGGCAGGGATGGTGTTTGAGTCTGTGACTTAGGAATCCAGCTTTGGACACTCTTCCCTCAGCATGGCGGCCTGGGCATGTGAGATTCTCATACAATGCCCCTGTAATTCAGTGTCCTAACATTGAAATATAGGCGTCTCAGAAGACAATGAACCATAGTCCACATTGGAAGAATGGGAAGTGACGCTGCATCTCTGGGGCCATGCTTATTCCTGTCGGTCCCCCCTAATGAAAAAGAGGATGATGTGTTCCACAGGTGCCCTTTTATGCTCGCAGATGCTCATTAGCTTGCGTCATAGGTCCACCCAATGTCAAGTGCAATTGGGTGTTTGTATTCATGCTTCAAGACACGGTCACGCTTAAGACATTCCTATATCTTAATTGCGTATTAACACGCAGCATCTCCCATTCTCAGGGAACTATGGTTACATACTGTACGTAACCTGAGACGTTCTAAACCTAGTCTTTGAATATTTTTTTAAAATACATATTATTGTTAATATCTAACATAGTATAGTTATTAATATTCAGTATTGTAGGGGTTAAAATGTGTGTTTGTGTCTAATTTAATCTCTCAAAATCTATTCAACATTAGAATCAGACGTTTTGGTGGTCATTACTAACCAAGGTCAATTAAATATATTAATCTATGCTTGAAATCAAATATTCTTATCGGATACTTTGATAATGATGTGCTACACCCAAAAAAAACTTTATTCCATGTGCACAGGTGTTGGAAGATAGACCATAAAATGATTAAAAAAAAATATATATATATTTTTTAATTTATTTTAAATCTGACATTACTATTCAGTGTTGTTCCTTTTGTATCAATGCCATCTGTATAAATAATCAAATTTCCTTTATATTTGTGTCATAAACCATTTTTGAAACAAGTAACAAATAGCCCAATCCTTACTAATTTGTAAAAATTGAATGTGGCCGGTTAACTGGTCTTTAATAATAAAAAAATGTAATTGATTTTTCATTTCCCCCTAGATAAAGAATGCTACATCACTGAGTGAACTCCAGGAATTCAAAGAAAAATGTTCCAGCATGCTTCAGACAGCAGACTGTGTAACGGAGCCGACGAGACGTGAGGATCCATTTGCAAGCTTTTATTAGAAATGTGTTCAAACACAGGCAGGATCAAACATCAGTAGACAGACACGTTGAGGGCAAGACACAAGAATAATCCGAGAGCATGCGTGGGTTGTCGATCAGCGAACAATGTCCAAAGGGCTTAACAATAGGGGTAATCAGAGTACACGAGCAATAATCCTAACAGGGGCAAACAGAGTCCAAAAGACAATCTAAAAACACAAAAGCAATAATCAAATCACAGGTAAACAGGCTAGGCAAGACTAAGACATAGAAGCTAGGAAACATGGAAGTGGAGAGACCGGGGACTGAGGCAGAGCCAAAGGCCAAGACATTCCCGACAGAGCAGGGACCCACCAGGGTGGAGCAGACGATACAGGAGCCCACCAGGGCGGAGCAGACAGGACCACCAGACCGAAGTAGAAGACCAACACGGTGGAGCAGAAGACCACCAGACCTGAGCAGTAGACCCCCACAGTGGAACAGAAGGATCTGTGGTCCATAGCAGGGACTGGGACCTAGGGACACACAGTGCATTTCTTTGCTCCAAGAGCCAAGGCAGGGAACACAAACAGTTAATCTATAATTTCCCAGGCGACAACTTAACGGGCAGGCAGTTCATAAACAAACTCACTGATTGACACTGAACATGTAAACAGTTCAAAATCAGGATAACATGCTGATAATTCACACTCAGGCTTATTAGTAGGGACTGGAAAGACCGATAATGCAGAATCCAATTTGAGTTCAGAATTTAAACCAACAGTTCACAATTGGGTGCATGGATTGGTACTGAATTAGCAAACAGCTCATTGACTGAAGCTGGGTAGACAGACTGTCCAAACTGCTCATTTGACTGTAACTGGGCAAACTGAGAATGCATAGTTAAAAGTATTGGCAGATAGCTTACAATCAAGGGCACTGAAAGAGGTTGGAGTGGGGAGTTCAAAATCAGACTCATTGAGGGAAAATGGACTGGTAGGTTGTTCACAAACAAATTAATGGGCTGATAAAGGATAGATTGACAGGTCAAGTCAGTTGTATTAACTGAAGTTGGATTGGTAGATGTTTCAATGACTGAAACTGGACCGATAGATGGTTCAAAACTACATTTGGTGTTGAAGGAAACCAGATCAGCAGACAGTTTTAAGTCAGATCTTACAACTACATTTGTACAGAGAGATTGTTTATTATCAGGCTTATTGGTTGAAACTGAACACACTGACAGTTCAAGATTAAACAATGCCTGGAAAGGGACAGACCGACTGTTCTCTAAATGTCTCTTAGGCAATGACAGGGTTAACAGTTAATTAGTTAATTTAGTAATTAGTAATTACTATTAGTAATTTAATTAGTTAATTAAACAATAACACATACAGTTAATTTAAGGCTGCAATGGCAGTGATAGGTAGGGGGTAAGACTTCCTGAATGGCCCGTGTAGCCCCAGCAAAACAATCAGTAATTTCACAGAGAGTATCCTTGTATGTGACAGACAAGGCTAAGAGTTCAGATACATCCTCATTGGATGGATCAGGACAGAACAATAGTCCATAATTTGCATCCATGACCGGCTCAGAACAGGATGGGAGTGTATGACCAGCAACCTTGGCCAATTCAGGGCGGGAAAACAGTTAAAAGGCCGTGATGGGAGCAAAGGAAGGTACATTATTGGCTTCCTTGGCTGTGACAGGACAGGCTGAGGGCTGAAAAGTTGATACTATTGACACCTCTGGAGGTTTTACAGCAGTACCATCAGGATTTTTAACAAATTCAGAGACTTCAACAATGGTACCTTCGACCATGACAGGACAGGTCGAGAGTGCATTACTGGGCGTCACCACCAGGCAAGGAACTGAAGAGAGTACCGCCACTTCAGGAGGTTCTGCAGCATCAGCCGTCACCTCTGGAGAGACTGCATCACTTCGGGGAACACAGCAACGAGCATCACTACCTCCGGAAGTTCTGCAGCCCAAACACACCAAAAAACGATCCCCATCATGGGAAGTACTTCAGACAAGGGAATTAGTTCATGAACAGGAGGGTTAGAGTAAGTTGGTTTTGGGATACCAGCTGCACGTGCAAACGCCAGCGGTGCATCCCTCACACTGGAAACCAGACTGTGAAATCCAAGCACTGACCTTGAATATCTGTGGATGTGATGGACAGGACGTCACAAGACTCTAGATGATCAGCTGGGATGTAGTGTGACTCTTGATGATCCGCTCTGACATTGTGGGACTCTGGATGATCCGCTGTGACTCTGGATGATCCGCTGTGACGTGAAGTAACTCTGGATGATGAGTTGAGACATGAAGAGACTCTGAAAGGTCAGCGGATGCAGGAAGAGACTGTGGAAGACCGACAGAGGCGTGAAGAGACTCTGGAAGCCCAGCTGAGACGTGACTTGACTCGTGACGATCAGCTGAGACCTGACTCATGACGATCAATGGTGACTTTACTGGATTCATGAAGATCAACTATAAATTTACTTAGCTCTTTAAGATCGACTGTGACTTGACTCTTTAACAACAACTGCAACTTGGTTTGGCTTTTTAACATCAACTGTGGCTTGATTGACTTGACTCATGACTGGCAGCAATGAAATGACTGGGTATTGTTGTGGCCACCATTTTGTGCACAGGCTCGAGTAACGCTCGAGTGATCATGTGCTCTGCTTGAGTGCCAGCAACAGAGTCTCTGCGTCCATACCTGGAAAATGTTATTTTGAAAAGCCAATGGATCCTTGTGTGGCAGAGTTTTCTGTAATGGAGCCGACAAGACGTGAGGCATTAGGATCCATTTGCAAGCCTTTATTAGAAACGCGATCAAACACAGGCAGGGTCAAACATCAGTAGACAGACATGTTGAAAGCAAGACACAAGAATAATCCGAGCAAACAATGTCCAAAGGGCTTGATGCTCCAAGATGGCGGCGCGTTCGGACGCAGCGGCTACTCCGGGTCCTAAAAACTGTGTTTTTATGTCTGTTAGTCTCGTCTCCTCGTCTTCAAACTGTCTGACTTTATTGGAAAATCAAAAGACAAACACCCGGAAACACATCTATGATCGCCAGAGCCTCCTGGATATCGACAATGTGTACAAACATCAGCTTTCACGGCGACTACTGAGAAGCTACAAGGCCTCTGTCTGCTGCTGAAGCCGGACCCGAGACCGCGGCCTCGCCTACTGATGCTACCGCGCGGGCGACGCCGGCGGTGTGAGAGGCGACAGAAGCGCGGCAAGCGTGGAGGTATTCGAGCTAGGCTAAGGGCTAATCCAACTAGTCCAGCAATTCCATCACTCATGCTATCAAACGTTCGCTCTCTGTAAAACAAACTGGACTTAATTCAACTCAGCCGGTCTACACAGCATGAGACAAGGGATTGTTGTGTGTTTGTTTTCACTGAAACATGGCTAAACGACAACATCCCGGACTCCGCCATTCAACTGCACGGACTAACCTGCTGCCGAGCGGACAGAGATTCATCACTGTCTGGTAAGACTCGCGGGGGTGGCTTGTGTGTGTATAAAAGAATGGTGTAACAATGCAGCGGTATTATCAAAACACTGTTCATCGCTGGTGGAGTTTATGGTTGTGAAATGTCGACCGTTCTATCTGCCGCGGAGTTCACGGCCATTGTTATTGTCGCGTGTACATTCCCCGTGTGCAAATGCTAAGGACGCCGTGAACTGTACAGCGCCATCAGCGAACAACAAACAAATAACCCCGACGGCTTTTTCATCATAGCCGGCGACTTCAACCACGCTAACTTAAAGTCAGTTTTACCAAAGTTCTACCAACATGTGAACTTTGCAACAAGGGGAAATAACACACTGGACTTTGTTTACACGACAGTGAAAAACGCATACAAAGCCGAACCCCGCCCCTACCTCGGATACTCGGACCACATCTCTGTTATGCTAACCCCAGCATACAGACCGCTTCTCAAACTGGCCAAACCGGTTCAAAAGCAGATCACGGTATGGCCAGACAATGCTACCTCAGCACTGCAGGACTGCTTCCAGGACACAGACTGGAACATGTTTAAAGAGGCGGCCACCTATAATAACCATACAGACCTGCAGGAGTACACTGAAACTGTGACTGCTTACATCAAAAACTGCATTGATGATGTGACAGTCACAAGACCATCACCACACGTGCAAACCGGAAGCCATGGATGACAGCAGAGGTTCGTGGGCTGCTAAAAACCAGAGATGAAGCGTTCAGATCAGAAGATAAAGCAGCCCTCAAAACAGCAAGAGCTAATCTGTCCCGTGGCATCAAAAATGCAAAACGGTCATATGGCAATAAAATCAATAATCATTTCACAAACAGCAGAGATACACAGAGCCTGTGGCAAGGCATTCAGACCATCACTGACTACAAGCCCCGCCACAGGCCTGTGACGACGACACATCCCTCCCAGATGCACTCAACCACTTTTATTCACGGTTTGAAATGCAGAATGACACATCTGCACAAAACTGCCCACACCTCCCAACGACCAGGCACTCTGTCTGTCTCCAGCCGACGTAAGGAAGACCCTATCTAGGATTAACCCACGCAAGGCTGCGGTCCTGACAATATACCTGGCCGCGTGCTGAAAGACTGTGCTGAACAGCTGACAGATGTCCTAACAGATATCTTCAACACCTTGCTGAGCCAGGCAGTCATCCCCACATGTCTCAAATCCACAACGATCATACCGGTACCAAAAAAATCACCTGTGTCCTGTCTAAATGACTACCGTCCCATAGCACTGACTCAATCATAATGAAGTGCTTTGAGAGGCTAGTCATGCACAACATCAAAACCAGCATCCCCAACACACTCGATCCGCTCCAGTTTGCATACCGCCCAAACACGGATGATGCAATTTCCTCCACCCTCCACCTGGCTCTTACCCACCTAGAAAATAAAGACTCATATGTTAGAATGCTGTTCATCGACTTCAGCTCAGCATTCAACACAATAATCCCACAACAGCTCATCAATAAATTAAGCCTGCTGGGCCTCAACAATTCCCTTTGCAATTGGATCCTGGACTTTTTAACCGGAAGACCTCAGTCAGTTCGGGTCGGCCACAACACCTCGAGCACTACCACACTGAGCACAGGTGCCCCACAGGGCTGTGTGCTCAGCCCGCTGCTCTTCACGCTGCTGACCCACGACTGCACTGCCAAGTTCAGCTCCAACCACATCATCAAGTTTGCCGATGACACATCAGTGGTAGGTCTCATCAGCAACAACGATGAAACGCACTACAGAGAGGAAGTGGCACAGCTGGCTGAATGGTGTGGTGCTAACAACCTGTCCCTCAATGTGGAGAAGACAAAGGAGGTTGTGATGGACTTCAGGAGAAACCCCATTGACCACCCCCCACTGACCATCGACACCTCGACTGTGGAGAGAGTCAGCAGCACTAAATTCCTGGGGGTGCACATCACAGACGACCTCACCTGGACTACCAACACCAAGTCTATCTCAAAGAAGGCACAACAGCGCCTACACTTTCTCCGCCGGCTGAAAAGAGCAAGTCTCCCTCCACCCATCCTCACCACCTTCTACAGGGGTACCATTGAGAGCGTGCTGACCAGCTGCATCACTGTCTGGTACGGGAACTGTTGTGCAGCAGACCGCAAGACCCTCCAGCGAACAGTGAACACCGCTGCAAAAATCATTGGTGCCCCTCACGGCCGTAGCCAGCTATGAGGTCACCGAGGTCCGGACCTCGGTCATTTTTTTATATTCAAAAATAAAATGTCAAGCTCTCTGAATGATTATTTTGCCATTTAAACCACCCCATATCATATGAGTGTTTGCAATTCATCATGTTGCTGCGAGAAGCTAGCGCAGTGAACGGGGCTTGAGAGCGCGTTGAGTGAGAGCACGGGTATGCCTCCATTTGTTGCCAGATGCACCTATTATACGTGTTTTTTTACTCGTTTTTCCAATTTATTGTGACACTTTGGGAGTCTTGGGACGTTTATAAAGTGTAAAGTTGAACGTTAGTGTTAGTGATATATTAATCTTATTCACAAAACACAAGCTTTGAACTTATTTCGGATATCTTTTCTTTCTTTTGAAATTGCTTGTTTTTCATAGCAATATCTGGCAACATTGTACATTAATAAAAAAAAGCTTACAGACAAACTGTAACTTAATTGCTGACAGGAAGATACCACCATTGGTAAGACAAACGCAGTGATCATCGTTAATATCTGAAAGAAATGATTAACACCAACAAAACAATAGCATAATACAAATATGTTTGTTACAGAATGAAATAGGCTATGCCAAATAACGTTACTGACCAGCAGGATGACGCCTCATGCTCTTTAGTTAACCTTAAGTCGTCAAAAACATAAATTAAAGCAGTGTCTTCAACTGGTGGGTCGCAAAACGTTTTGAGTGGGTTGCGGAGTGTGCATTCAAAGAAACAACAAACGTAATTCTGTTTTTTCTGACGCTAGACTTTTATTTTGACAGACGTGCGTGAAAGCGGTTGACTATCAAAAACGCTTTTCCTCATTCAGTATTTACGGTCAAATGAGATGTTGTCAAGTTTTATATCGGTGTCATTATTCTAACGTTTTATAACTTGTTATAAAATAAAAATTCCCTCACCTAAAAACGAACTTTCCAGTCCTGTCAGTCATAGGCTACTGTGCTCATGCGTAAATTTACCATGGTAACAGACCTTAACCCTCAAAATGCTACTTTATTTTCACTGTGTTTTTGTAATGTATTTCTAAATGACTGTGGTCTCGCCACTCATACCAACTATTAACAAAAACTATTTTGGAACTGCTACCTTACCTAACGTTACTTATACGGTACCTTATATTCATACAGTGTATCTATCTATCTATCTATCTATCTATCTATCTACTTATATATATATATATATATATATATAAATGACTGAACTTAAATATACGAGCTTGATAAAATGACCACTCTAGAAGAAATTTTCAGATGGCACATATATATATATATATATATATATATATATATATATATATTATATATATTAGTCAATTTCCACAAAAAAAGGGTCGCAGCTTAATATCCATGGTAAAATGTGGGTTCAATGGCCTAACCAGTTGACAATCACTGCATTAGAGCACAGACAAAGTTATTATTACTTATCCATATAGCAATGTTTATTATGGAAATCTATTACAGTAATCAGTATTGTTACATAAACCATTGTGATGCAATAAAGAAGGTCTAATTTAACAATGTTTATCCTCCAAAACAGACAGAACAGAGAGAGTGTAGAATGGCAAAAAGGTTCCGGCAAAATACGTTAGATGTATTTCTTAAAAAAAAGCCTAAATTGAAAGATCAGGAAGATGGATATGAGAACAAAGAGGAGAGCAACAGAGAGGAGGATAGAGATCAGGAGACAGAGGAGAGCAACAGAGAGGAGGATAGAGATCAAAACAAGATGGAGGAGAGCAACAGTGAGAAGGATAGAGATCAGGAGACAGAGGAGAGCAACAGAGAGGAGGATAGAGATCAAAACAAGATGGAGGAGAGCAACAGTGAGAAGGATAGAGATCAGGAGACAGAGGAGAGCAACAGAGAGGATGATAGAGATCAAAACAAGATGGAGGAGAGCAACAGTGAGAAGGATAGAGATCAGGAGACAGAGGAGAGCAACAGAGAGGATGATAGAGATCAAAACAAGATGGAGGAGAGCAACAGAGGAGGATAGAGATCAGGAGACAGAGGAGAGCAACAGAGAGGATGATAGAGATCAAAACAAGATGGAGGAGAGCAACAGAGAGGAGGATAGAGATCAAAACAAGATGGAGGAGAGCAACAGTGAGAATGATAGAGATCAGGAGACAAAGGAGAGCAACAGAGAGGAAGATAGAGATCAGGAGACAGAGGAGGAGGACAGAGAGCAGAGGAACTTAGATGAGGTTGACATCAGTGATGAGCAGGGCAGCGAGAACACTGATGAAGGGACTCTTCATCCCTTTGACCCTGTGAGAATGAAGAAAAAATAAATAAGGGCGAGAGCCTCTCAGATGGAGATAAAACCTGTTTGCTCCAAAATAGATGGATACCACCAGAGCAGCATAGCTATCCCTATCGGAAATTTGACGAAAACAACTAAAATACAATGTCCAGTGGGAGAAAAATATGAATGGCTTCGTTACTCACCATTTGAGGATTCAGCATATTGTGCTCATTGCCTCAGCTTTAATAAGTTAAAGGGCTCAAACTTTAGTTTTCTTACTAAGGGCTTCACTGACTGGAAGAATGCTGTGGGTGAAAAGAGAGGTATCATCCCAAGACACAGTTTAACAGAAGGACACCTAAAATCCACAGAAAAGGCAGAAAACTTCCTTTCTGTTGTCCAAAAAAAAAGAAAGGACATTAGTTCAATAATCAGCCAGAAATATGAGGAAAAAGTCATTGCGAATCGTAACAGTCTTCTATCTATTATTGACATAATTGTGTGTCTTGGCCAGCGAAATGTAGCATTCCGAGGGAGCTGGGAGGGGGACAGTGAGAATGGAAACTTTAACCACTTCGTTAACTGGAAAGCACAATTTGATGTGGCCTTA
Organism: Gymnocypris eckloni scoliostomus; assembly: GCA_027564155.1. Taxonomy (NCBI): domain Eukaryota; kingdom Metazoa; phylum Chordata; class Actinopteri; order Cypriniformes; family Cyprinidae; genus Gymnocypris; species Gymnocypris eckloni. The sequence continues at coordinate 1,713,271 of CM050413.1, read as the reverse complement.
AAGCAACACATGCAGACTGCACCCAAAATGCAATATACCTTTCACCCAATTCAGAATGAACTTATTGAATGTTGTGCAGAGGAAATCAGAGGGACCCTAATCAATAGAATACAGGCAGCCCAGTACTTCACTGTATTAGCTGATGAGTCCATGGATATAAGTGGGACTGAACAGATGTCCTTATATGTCCGTTACGTCAATGAGGAGGAAGAAAACCTAGAGATAAAGGAGGATTTTCTCGGGTTCTGTCCCTTGCCCAAACAAGATGCGGCAACAATAACCTCAGCCATTCTCAATCAGCTGACAAAGTGGGGTCTTCAAACAACTTTCCTAAGGGGTCAGGGTTATGATGGGGCCTCTACAATGAGTGGCAAAGTGAGTGGGGTACAAAGAGAGTCAAGGAACTGTACCCCAGGGCAATGTACACCATTGTAGGAGCCATGCACTTAATTTGGTTGTGGTGCATGGTTGTTCTGATCTTCCTTTGGTGAGGAACACAATGTCCATCGTAGAAAAGATTGCAGTGTTCTTCTCAGCCACAGGGGCCAGAAAAGATGCCCTGCTGGCAGAGAGTAGAAGAGAAGGGCAACCAAAACAGCAGGGATCCCACTGATGTCAGACACTAGATGGGGTAGCAGAGCAAACACACTGAGTGCTTTTGTGGAGCAGTTCACTGCTATACATTCTGTTTTGGAGACCATGGAGGCAGAAGTAACTACCACCTCTGGAAAGGCCAGTACTCTCCGGCATAGTATTGGAACATTTGAGACCATCATTACTGCTGTAATAGCCAACAAAGTGCTGGGTTATATGCTACCTCTAACCAAAAAGCTGCAGTCTACCAACTTGGACATCATCACAGCATACGAGGAGGCAAGAAATGTACGGCAAGTCATAGCCAAACAAAGAAATGAGCAAGGATTCAGTCCATGTTTTCAAAAGCCACAGCATTGGCCAACTCAGTTGATGTGGTCCCAACAAAGCGTAGAATAACAGTAAAACAGAATTACAGAGCAAACATATCTACAGAGTCAGTGGAAGACCACTACCGGGTGAATCTTTTCTATCCCTTCATCGATCACATAACTAGTGAGCTGGATGAGAGATTCTCTGAAAGTAATGAGCCTGCATTACTAGCAGCTTACCTGGTACCAAAATCTTTGAAGAAACTCACAGAAGAAAGAGAGCAAAGAATGGTAAAGTGGTACCATGAGGACCTACCTTATCCAAACACAGTAGAGCAGGAAATAGAATGCTGGAGGCACAAGTTTCACTCTGAAGATGGGGTGCTGCCTGCATCAGCATTGGAAACTCTGAAAACAACACAGATGTCCTTCTTCCCAACATCCAGTGTATGCTGAAAATTTTTCTTACACTTCCAGTGACAACATGTGAATGTGAACGGTCATTCTCTGCAATGCGAAGGCTCAAAACATGGCTCAGATCTTCTATGTCTAGTGAAAGGCTCACAGGACTGGCGTTGATGCATGTTCATCAAAAAGTTAAGCTGGACAAGGAGAGAGTCCTTAGACGGTCCTTAGTGCCTCTGGCCACAGGAGGATACAGCTAGCTTTCAATGGAAAGGTAATGCATGTTGTAAAGAGTATAGTCATCCAACAGTCATTTGCATTTGCATTGATTATAAACTCTCTGTCTGAAGTCTGAATCTGTCTTTTTTTATTTTGTCATTTCAGTGAGCCAAGGAATGAAGAGTAGTACACGACACGCGCAGCACACACACACACACACACGTCTGTGAAATGCCAGACTGCTCAACAGCTTTTTCCCCCAGGCTGTGAGAGCCCTGAACTCAAATCACACCGCCTCTCTGAAACCCCAAACAGACCCAAACAGCCCCCACACACCCCACACCCCACACACCACACCTTACCACATCTCAGGAAAAACTGTTAAACTTTTATTTCTGTGCAATTCAGGTGAGCGGGCCTGCACAAGCCACCTGTAGCAACACACTCTCCTCTACATGCACTAGACACTTTCACACACCATTGTGTGTCCATAATCCCACAAAGACTGATTGTAATATACGACTGTAATGTATGTATGTTTACTGGCTCATGCACCACAAATCACCTTACACTGTTCCCCAGCCAGCTGCTTGAATGTCTCTCTTTTTGCACATGTACAGTATTTGAAGTCATCTGCACAGTTGTACAGTTTGTATTTTATTTTACTTTTTTAGTTTATGTATAGGTAACCACTTTTACATATAGCATATGTATAGTCTAAGCTGACAGTAGGTCAGTTGTGTATAGGTTTATACTGTTTTTACTTCGTGTTGTATATCTGTATTTATGTAGCACCGTGGTCCTGTGAGACACGACATCTCGTCCCGCTATATGTCCACACATGTAGCGGAATGACAATAAAGCTCAACTTGACTTGACTTGACTTGACAATAGGGGTAATCTGAGTACACGAGCAATAATCCAAACAATGTCCAAAAGGCAAGACAAAAGGGCAATACAAAAACACAAAAGCAATAATCAAATCACGGGTAAACAGCCTGGGCAAGACTAAGACATAGATGCTAGGAAACGCTCCGTAAAGTAGCTAAACGTTAAACATTACTCAGAAATCTGAAAGTGGAAGTCCAAGACTTGTAAAGTGTGTCTGATGTGATTCAGCTGTGTGTGTCTGTGTAATCTGTGCATTCACCTGTAGGTGTGTAATCAGTGCAATGGATGATGGGAAATGTAGTCCAGGATATAGTGTATTAGTCTGTGTAGTGTGAGAGTCCATGTGGTGAGCGGGAGACCTCTGGTGGTGAGCAAATTTAAGTTCATAGACCAGATTAGTGACAGGCTGCTATAGATTAATGAGGACTCTGGAGGATAATAACAAAATAGTAGATGATTACATTCAGTGGTATTTCATCTACCAAAACCATGTTTCCAAAACATGTAACACATTTTAATACAATGTTAAATAGTGATTTTATAGTTTAACATGAGCACTTTAATACTTTTTATAATATTAATAAAGGCTAAATATTGTGGCTGAAGTAGTAGCACCTTATTTTATTTTTTAAATGGAAAATATGATGTATATATCATATTTTGAATTCAGCATTTGTTCAGATAACGTCCTTGTAGTAACTTTTTGACATGGCACTTTTTGTAGGTTCAAAGAGGGATTGGCAATGTTTGATTTTGTCAATGCCTTGGAACAGCATCCTTCACTCTTCTTCTTGTTCATGTGCTACACTGAGACCAAGCTGACAGCTGATGCTGTGGAGAACATCTTCCAGGTGCGTCACTGTGGCTGCCGTTAGAAGCACCCCGGTTGATATAGAAACAATCAGCATTCTGAGGCTTGTGTTTAGGACTATGCATTTACACTGGCTGATCTAGCCTAGAAAATAAGCTTTGTTAACACTATTGGAGTCTAAGGGACAACATTTATGAGGATGTTGTTTATGAGGCATGCCAAACTTTTATCAGCATATATCCTGTCCAACTAGAGGACCGAATACACTGGATCATTGCACTACACTCAGTTTAAAAAGGCCTACAATGCCCGCTCACTACCGGCTTTTGGCAAATCGGACCATGCCGCCATTTTACTCACACCGGAATATAAACAAAGGCTCGTTCAGGAACCCCTGGTGGAGAGAGAATTGACGAGCTGGTCCTCCCACTCTGAAGCTATGCTACAGGCGGCTCTTAATGACTTTGACTGTGACATGTTCCAGGCGAGTTCATCTGACGTCAGCGAGTTCACGGATGTAGTATTTAGCTTTGTCAACACGCTAATGGAACAAGCCACTGAAACAGTAACTATAAGGACATTCTCCAATCAGAAACTGTTGGTGGACAGAACAATCCGTGATGCGGTTAACCATCGCACTGCCGCATACAACGCCGGTCTTTTGTCGGGAAACATGAGCGAGTACAATGCATCGTGCTATGCTCTCCAATGGGCAGTTAGAGCTGCTAAACTCCGATACAAGGAGAGAATTAAGTCACGTTTTCAGCTCAATGACCCTCGACGCATGTGGCAGGGACCGAAGACCATCGGTTCCTCTGGAAATAAATCCTCAGAAGAGGTGAGAGCAGATACTAGTAGCAGTATCCCTGCTACTTTGGACCCACTTTAGTTTGCCTACCGCCCAAATAGGTCTACTGACGATGCCATCTCTCAGGTCCTGCACTCTTCCTTACACACATCGACAGCAAAAATGGCAACTATGTCAGGCTGCTTTTCATAGACTATAGCTCAGCTTTCAATACAATAGTCCCCATCAAGCTAGCTGTTAAACTCACAGACCTCGGCCTAAACTCTTCACTCTGTGACTGAATTCAAGATTTCCTCACTGGCAGACCTCAAGTGGTGAAAATGGGACAATTCACCTCCAACTTGAGACACAGTGTACAAAAATGAGACCACATACTTGGATGAGGTAGAGAGACTTACATCATGGTGCCAGGACAACTGTCTCTCTCTGAACGTGAGCAAAACTAATAAGCTGATAGTGGACTTCAGGAAGAGACAGCAGCAGCCCTACACCCCTCTTATGATCAGTGGGACCCCTGTGGAGAGGGTGAGCAGCTTCAAGTACCTCGGTGTAAACATCTCAGAGGACCTGTCACACAGCCACCAGTGGAACCAGCCTCCTACACATGCTCAGTCTCACCTGATTACTGATCACCCACTTACCGGCACCACATTTAAGCACACTCCACTCACTCACTCATCGGCTAGTCTCAAAGTAGCAAGCTATTCTCTGGTTACTGTCTACATGTTGCCTCGGATCTGCCGGTCTGCCATTTGCCTGCCAAGGAAGGGACGAGTGCCCGGATAAGACTCTTTATACTGCTTCCACTGATGTTTGAGTTACTATATACCCGGAAGCCTGATCTTTGAGTTGTGAATAAATCACTTACCTGCTTGCCAGTACCTTCTTGTCTGCCTACTTGACCAGAGTGTTACAGGACCTGACCTGGACTGCACACATTCAAACACAGGTCAAGAAAGCCCGGCAAAGACTGTATCATCTGCGACACCTGAGGAAATTCAGGGTCTCACCAGCAATCCTGAAATCTTCCTATTCAGGGGCCATAGAACGTGTATTAACCTTCACTATTCTCATCATCTGTATTGCTGCTATGTGTATATACTAGGTACAACCTGTTTGCACATTCCTCTTGCATATCCCTGTTTATATTATTATTTATTAAGTCCACAGTATACTGTATTGCACATACAGTATACTTTTTTTTACATAAATTTATATATATTCTCTTGTATTGTGTTACATGTTTTGCACTTGTTACGGCCCAGTCTAGGGGCAACAGTGCAGTAACATAAATTAAGAACGTCACACAAATAAAGTGTTCATTTTCATTTATTGTAGGAGCAAACAAGTTTCTTGTCGCTCACAACACTATACCAGCTTCAGAAATGGGTATGAGCCAAAACAACAAACAAACCAAAACTAACTTATCTTTTAGGTGCTATCTTACCTTAACAAAGAAAATAAAAGAAAATACATTCCACTTCCCTGCCTCCCTGTCTAATTAAAAGCAGGAGAAAATACAGGTTCTCAAAAGAAAAAAGGCACCCATTTCCTACAAAGGTGGCTTACTCCGTTTACAGGTTACCTTCTTAACATCGGTACAATGTTAAACAAATGAAGACAAACTCCTACAGAATCGTGATGTTCCTATATTTACAGATTACCTTTTAATACCACACAGTTTTAACATAAAAAACTAAACTGAGGAAACAACAATTAGCACTGTGTTATCCAAGTAACAGCCTATTTCACTTGTGATCAACCTTACAACAGACAGGAGGAACACCAACACAACAGCGTCCTCTCAGTAGCACACACTCCTAAGGCCGCGTCCTTTCTCTCTCCGGTCTTGCGCAGAAGCGTGTCTTTTAAAGGGTGCGACGTCCAGCGAGGAGCCAATCCGCCTTCCCAGGTAATTAGCACCTGAAACCTGGAGCAACGAGAGAGAGAGAGAGAGAGAGAGAGAGAGAGAGAGAGAGAGAGAGAGAGAGAGAGACACCCACACACTCACAGAAATAACAGTCACACATCGCAGTGCGACATTATATACATCAGAGGACGTAAAACACTGTCCATTGAGCAGACCTGACCTGACTTACATTTCACTACTGATTATATTGTGTATAATTGAGTATGTGACGAATAAAAAAACTTGAACCTTTAACAACCGACAGCAAACAAGCGGCAGAACACACTATAAATAGACAGGACTAACTAGACACAGTTGGAACATAATCAAGACACACGGCTTTGACTAACTGAACTAATTATGAACAGGAAACAGGAAGGACCATATATGGGCACAAGAGGAAGGGAGACACAAGACATGTGGACACAGGTCTGACAACTTTACTCAGTCTTCTACAGATATTGATATTTTACGCGTGGCATCGATGCATCATATCGTCAGACATCTTATTGATATATCGATCCATATTGATTAATCGTTACACCCCTACTAGTTATCTAGACAGTCAGCACCAGCAAACAAAATTGTCCTAATGAGCTATTATAATTCTGTAATTCAGAATTATGTATTATATTATTTTTAATTTCAAGCAAAAACTGTCTCTACTCTGAATTTTCTGTAAATGTTTAAAACAAATGGCTTTTTCAGACTGGGGGGCATTTTACCCCACCCTTGGGCGTTTTTGTTTTCCAAACTTGTTTCTGGACCCTCCACAACAGTGTATACACTTTGTGTGTCTCACTAAACACACTTGATTTGTGTCATCAGCTCATTAATAAATACTCATAGAGCTGAAAAGATTGTTTCATTTAAAGGACACATTCAAAATGTGCACTATTGAGAAAATCACAACTCAAATTTGCAACAGAGTAAAAACGTCCCAGGTTACGTATGTATCCATGGTTCCCCGAGGGAACGAGACGCTGCGTAGAGATGCTACGGGGAACGCCATCAGTGATGTCCAGCTATGAATCATATGTGTAATCAGTCAAAATTGATGGCCAGACGTCAGGTGCAGGTGACGTCATGACCAGGATGCTTAAAAGCACATGATGTGCAGCCGGCGCCAGCTTCCAGGAATGAAGAATAGCTCTAGTAGGGATGCCGGAAGTATGGCCCTGCGACGCAGCTTCTCATTCCCTCGGGGAACCATGGTTACATACTAACTTGGGACGTTCCCCTCCGGGAACATCGAGCTGCGTCGAGACGCTACGGGGAACGAGATGTCCATGCCGCCAGAATTGCAAATCCCTGTGTGGAATGCACAGCTACGGCAAGAGAACAGAAGAGCGAGGAGTGGCTTGCAGATCTAGGTCATGGAATCTGACGAAGGTTAGGGGCATAGACCACCCAGCAGCGTCACATATGTCCTGAACAGGAACACCTGCGAGAAAGGCCTTGGAGGCCGACATACCTCTGGTTGAGGTGAGGGGAGATCAGAGGACTCATAGGCAACTATGATGGCATCCACTATCCACCGGCTAAGGGTCTGCTTAGCTGCTGGAAGACCCTTTTTAGGAGGACTGTAGCATACCAGCAGTTGGTCCGTCTTTCTCCACAGGGCAGTTCTGTGGACGTATGCATCCAGTGCTCGCACTGGACACATACAATTAAGCTTTTCCTGGTCGGGCTCCCTGAAGGGAGGAGGACAAAAAGCCTGGAGTACAACAGATCGTGGTACCGAGGAGGGGACCTTAGGGACGTACCCCGCATGAGGGTACAAAAAAGCTTTCGCCAGACCGGGTGCAGTCTAAAAAGGAAGGGGCCACCGAAAGGGCCTGCAGATCCCCAACTCTCTTCAGAAAATATATAGCCAATAGCAGCACCATCTTCAAGGTAAGGAGACGCTCTGATACCTCCTCGATGGGTTCAAACGGAGGTTTGCAGAGAGCCTCTAGCACCACAGCGAGATCCCAAGGAGGGACCCGGGACCATACTCTAGGCCTGAGCCTCATCACACCGTGGAGGAAACAGGTAATCAGGGGGTCTTTGCCCACTGACTGTCCACCCACAGGGGCGTGGTAGGACGCTATAGCTGCCACGTAAACCCTCAGGGTGGAGTGGGATAACCCTGTGGAGAACCGAGCCTGCAGAAACTCCAGTACTGTACCAACCGGGCAGTTAACTGGGTCGAGCTAGTGGTCTCCACACCAAGAAGTGAAGAGTCTCCACTTGAGGCCATACAGTTTCCTCATTGAGGGAGCTCTAGATTGGAGATTGGTCTCAACAACCTCGGTTGAGAGACCCGAGGCTATGAGTTGCGACCCCTCAGGGGCCACTCCCACAGCTTCCATAACTCCGGGCGAGGGTTAAGGATCATACCCTCCGCCTGGGAGAGGAGATCCCTCCTGACTGGAATCTCCCATGGAGAGCCGTCGAGGAGAGAAATCAGGTCCGAGAACCATACTCGGCCCGGCCAGAACGGGGATACTAGCAACAGCCGGACCCCGTCCCGGCGCACTCTCTCTAGAACTCCTGGGAGCAGAATGATCAGGGGAAAGGCATACAGACGAAGCCTCGGCCACGTCTGTACCATTGCATCCAGCCCCAGCGGAGCTGGAAGAGTCAGAGAGTACCAGAGGGGACGGTGCGATGTCTGACGAGTCGCAAACAGATCCACCTGTGCCTGGCCAAAAACTCTCCAAATCTGCTTCACCACCTCGGGGTGAAGGCTCCATTCCCAGGCCTCGGCCCCTGCCTCGACAGGATGTCTGCTCCTACATTGAGATGCCCAGGAATATAGACTGCTCTCAGCGAGATAACTTGTCCTGGGACCACACAAGGATCTGGTGCGCCAGCTTGTATAAGGGGCGCGAGCGCAAACCTCCCTGATGGTTGATATAAGAAACCACAGCTTTGTTGTCGGTGCGTACTAGCACATAGTGATTTTTTAGGTCCGGAAGAAAATGTTTTAGTGCTCGAAACATGGCTAGCATCTCCAGGCAGTTGATGTGCCACGTGAGATGGTGACCACTATACAGACCGCGGGGAGGGTAGCCACTCATGACCGCCCCCCAACCGGTCAGAGATGCATCCGTCGCTAGCGTTAAGCGGGGGCAAGGAGCTCCCAGGACTGGGCCCTGAGACAAGAACCAAGGTTTCCTCCACATGTCCAAGGCACATAGGCATCGCCGCGTGACCTTGATCATGCGGAACGGGTTTCCCCTCGGGGAGAACCCCTTGGACTTGAGCCACCACTGTAGGGGTCTCATGTACAACAGGCCAAAAGGTATCACGTTGGACGCAGCTGCCATCAGACCCAGCAGTCTTTGAAACTGCTTGATCGTGAGTGACAGGCCTTCTCTGACTCTCCTGACTGTGGTGAGAATCGACTCGATCCGAGCAGGGGACAACCGTGCCTGCATCATGGTCGAATCCCACACCACGCCTATGTAACCCAGGTTACTAGTGGGTAGTAGCATAGACATAATAATAGAGCAATCAAATAACATCAAAAGGATGAAAAGTGCTGCCAGAATGAATATGTACATGTGATTTAATAAAATATGTATGAACATAAATATTTTGAAATGTGAAGTATTGAGGATTATAATCGCATCCAATGGAATCGCGCTTTGAATGACGTCATTGCGTCTTCCGCTATCGCGCCAATTTTACAACGCAGTACCTTCCAGATCTTTCTTTTCTCCGTGAACTTGAGATGAGAGCGGATGTCCATCACCGCTCCAGGAGATTCAGTGCTTCAGAATAGAATAAAAAAGACGTAAGACCCATTTAATATGTCTCAATATCATTATACATCGATGATATAAAACTAAGTACTTGTGCAACAGCAGAAACCATTTGATTTATCTCGTGTAATGTTCTAAACACGTTAATAACGCAATTTTAGCATTCGTATGATGCTAATACAATTTGTGTTGTATATATATTTCTAACGAAGGATTGAGAGAAAAGCAGTGTGTCTGAGTGTGATTATCTTCAAACGTGTACCATCGGGAGTTTTCCTGCAGCTTCATATGTACATTTGAATGAGTTTCCTTGGTGAGTTGATGTGGTTTATTTTATTTTCGTTAAAATATGTTTCAAAGTCTTGTTAAAAATGTGTTTCATAAATTAACCATTTATTTGGTGTAGTATAAATTATGAAAACAGACCTGAGAGTAAAATAGAGACAAAAGTAATGGTAATTCCTGTGATATACCAATACTTAACATGCTTTGTGTGTCGAACAAGGTGATTGCATAGAATTAAAGTGGAATGCTTTTATTATTAAAAAGGAAATGCCCAATAAGGGAATGAAAATCATACAAAGGAATTCAATACACCAAGGTATATGAATGGATATTGTTGTTTATTTGAAATTGTGCTAAAATACATTGCAAAGTGCTAATTGTTATTTTTTTGGGCCTTGTTTTCAAGGCCAGTTTTTTTTCTCCTCCTTGTTTTGGTCCTGTGTGATGTTCTGTTGATGTGCATCTGCTGAATGTGGCCTGCTCTGGATGCGAATCGAGTTAAGTGTAACCCTTTCTTGGATTGTGAATTGTCTCAACTCTCTTCTGTGTGTGTAACGGTGGAGTTGGACTGGCGAGCCGCCCGTTAACTGGAGCCTGTGAACATTCCTGTTAAGAAAGAACACAGAAATTGAACTTATTCATCTGCAAATGGTAGGAGTGGAATTTCGTATCCTTCTTCCTATGTCGGTATAAACTTTAGAGACTGCAGATTTCATCCATTCCTGGATTCCTGGACTGAATTTATGAACTGACTGTTCTTTTTTTTTTCAAAGAATCATTTTGAGTGTTCATTACAAGCATTGAACTCTTGGTTAATTTTGAAGTGTTCAGACTGAATGGAATTTTGTTTTATTGGGTGTTTATTCTTACAGAAATTCGTTTGAGGTTTATTGGTAAATATTCAAAGTGTTAAATAACTAAACCAAGATCCAATTTAAGAACAAAACAGTTAAAGAAGGAAAGATAAAACGATACAAATCTTTACTATTGAATGTAAACTAAACTGGGGTCATTGTACATGGAGTATGATATACACTTTTTTTTTTTTTTTCTGTGGTCATTGTTAAAATATAATGTTTTCTTATTCTTACCTCAGCCCCCGTCTCTGAGTTGTTCACTGCTGTCGCACCATATCTCTCCTTGGACGAATCTAGACTTCTGAGCTTACTGGTCCATTGATAAAATAGCTTGCATGATATTCGGTTGTCACGGGTTACACCTAAATAACTGGTTCTCTGTAATGGAGACAGCACACTTTTCTTTGAATTTAGTCTTAACCCCAACTCTTTCATCTGAGCGAGAACGACATCTCAATGTCGAACCGCCATCTGCTCTGAATGAGCTAAAATAAACCAATCGTCGATGTTGTTGAGTATGCGGATGCCCTAGAGTCACAGAGGAGCCAGGGCAGCATCCACGCACTTCGTGAAAGTTCGGGGTGAGAGTGTTAGTCTGAAAGGGAAGAACCCGATATTGGTAAGCTTTGTCCCTGAAAGCGAACCTCAGAAACTTCTTGTGACTGGGAAGGATGGATATGGAAATAAGCGTCTTTTAGATCTATCGTGACGAACCAGTCCTCGGATCTGATATGAGACACGACCTGTTTTACAGTAATCATTCTGAACTTCAGGCGCCCGACTGAGCAGTTCAGTAGCCACAGATCTAAAATTGGACGTAGCCCCCCATCCTTCTTTGGAACAACGAAGTACCGGCTGTAGAACCCAGACTCTCTGTCGAGAGGAGGGACCACCTCGATGGCCTCCTTCCTCAAGAGAGAGCTGACCTCCTGTTCTAATACCAGAGCCTGCTCGGGACTCACACACGTGAGAAATAACCCTTTGAAAGGTGGCGGCGGAGTGCCGAACTGAATACGATAGCCTTTCTCTCAATCTACTCGAGTCTCTCGAGACTGGCCTCTGGTGTGTTTGGAGCTGCTAGATCGATGCCCTGACACGGAGGACCGGCAGGAAACAACCGACGTAGCTACTCAGGAGATCCCTGAAGGCGTGGCGAGGCTCTCAGCTCCGCTACGTTTCCGGGCGGAAAGAACTGAGAGAGGCACTCGCGGGAGACCGCTGTGCCCTGGAGCTCTGGCAGGGTTGGCAGAGGACTAGGACTTCCTAGACTGAAGCAAGACCCTCAGGTCGGGCTTCCTCCCAGAAGACCTCGATTTTTTTAGGGCGTTGTCGACCTCGGTCCTGCTGCGGGGGAGCACGAGAGCCAACGCTCTGCCTTTGGATCTCCCTATATGAGGAGCTGGTACAAGGTTGGGGCTGCTCCCGCCCAGAAGCCCCTATAGCTATAGAGCGGCGAGGGAGAAACCGCTGAAATACTGCCGCCTGTTTACGTGCCTCCTGGTACCTGTCGACGACTGAGTCAACGGCGTCGCCGAACAGCCCAGAAGGTACAAGCGGGGCATCCATCAGGAAGACTCTGTCCTTCTTTTTCATGTCGGACAGAGTCAACCATAAGTGCCTCTCCGCTGCCACCAGCGCTGCCATGGACCGCCCAATGGCACGGGCGGTCTCCTTGGTGGCGCGGAGAGCTAAATCAGCGGTTCTCCTCAGATCTCCTACATCACTCGAACTGATTTGCTCGCCCTCATCTAGCTCTTTCAGCAGGTCTGCTTGATATGCCTGTAGCACAGCCATGGTGTGAAGGCATGCACCAGCCTGACCTGCTGCCGTGTACCCCTTGCCCACCAGCGCTGATGATACCCGCAGCGGCTTGGTGGGCAAGACCGGAGCCTTCTGAGACGATGCCGCACCGGGTGACAGATAGCCCGTGAGCGTCTGTTCAACTCGGGGCATCGCTCTGTAACCACACTTGCTTAGCCCCGCCACATTACCATAATAATCGGATGCGGGGATAAATAAGTGGGATGAAAAGGGTTTTTTCCACGATCTCGACACCTCAGTGTGGAGATCGGGAAAGAAAGGCAGGCTCCGGCGGTAGTGACTTACTACGCAGAAAGCATTCATCTAGCTTACTTCTCTGTTTTTCAGTCTGATCATCGGCGGGCCAATTGATGTTCAACTTGGCAACCGCGCGAGTGACTAGCTCTAATAGCTCCTCGTATTGTGGGGATTGAATGGGCGAATAATCAGCACTCTCCACATCTTCCTCCTCAGAGGGAGATAGGTGAAACGCTGAGCCCGCACTCTGAGGGGAAGAAACCGCAGAACGGGCTTCCGATCCCAGAGAACGGGCAGTGGATCTGGCAGGTGAGGATAGAGGATTCCCGCCCGTCTCCATTCCCTCTGCCAAATCCAATTGCGAGCCCCACGAATGCAGCTGCCGCTCCGCCTCCGCCAGCACCGTGAGGAGCGCTAGCGAAAACTCCCTCATCGAAGAGAGTTTTCCGGGAGCGAAGCAAACGCAGTGGAAGCCGCTCACAATGCGGGCAGCCGGCCCCCTCAAGAGCCGACTCTGCGTGCTTCACCCCCAAGCAGACCACGCACAGAATGTGTGCATCCCCACTCGTGATAAGGCGTGGGCAGGGAGGAAAACACTGTCTGTACTGTGAACTACTTTCGCCCTTCTTAGATTTATAAGGTGCCTTCGACATGTCTGCTTCTAGTCTTTCTTTGCCTTTCTTTATTAGAACAAACTTTCGTATTTGCTATCTTTGATAGTAACAGACTCACAGAACACATTCGACTGACACACTCAGAGAGCTTTGCTGAATGACAGAAAGCTGGCACCGGCTGCACATCACGCGCTTTTAAGCATCCTGGTCATGACGTCACCCGCACCTGATGTCTGGCCATCAATTTTGACTGATTACACATATGATTCAGAGCTGGACATCGCTGATGGCGTTCCCCGTAGCGTCTCGACGCAGCTCGATGTTCCCGAAAGGGGGACATACATGCAGAGATTCACACTTTAAATCAGGTTCATCATTCCTGGTCCTGCAGAGACACATTACTGCAGAGTTTAGTTGCAGCTCTAATAAACAACCCTGAATAAACTAATTTGAACCTTTTAGCTTTGTTGGATCTAACTTGAACTAAACATTTGATACATTGCACCACTGAAACTAATAGTCATTTGTAAATGGTTTTGTCACAGATCAGCCAGGCTCCACCACCAATCCGTCACTACGATCTCAATCAACTGAGTTCTGATTCACGTAACCTGCACCTCATTAATCACTCAATCTACCCAGTACTATAAAGGCACACACCCAACTCCAGCACTCTGTCCGATCTCGATTATACGAAGTGGACTCTCTACAGCTACACGCTATGACCTACTTGATACTTACCTGTTCAGAAACTTTCCTCCTGTTCCTCCTCCTTGTGAGTTCCTGTGTCTTCCTCGTCTGTCTCCCCTCGTCTGTCAGCGGGCTGCCATTGATCTGGGGTGTGTGCTTCTCCTCGTCATCCACGAGTTCCTGGCAAGACAAGTACCTTCAGTATATCCTTTACTCTCTCGTCAAACTACTAAAAGTCATACTCACCATTTCTCCCTGATCCCACAATTGCTGAATCAATAAATATACGGCATTGTTTAAACATTCATCTGTGTCCAGTCTGCTTACCATAACAGAAGATCGTACCAAGATAGAGTGATTCAGCATGAGCCGGCCGGATCCATTCCAGGAACTCGTGAATAATCTACGACGAGTTCTCATGCCAGCCACCTCATCCACTACATCAACCACTTCCGCATCAACCATCACCACTTCTCCACCGACTATGATCGCCAGTCCCATGGCCAAACCAACGCCCTTCTCTGGTGTGGCGGAGGAGTGCAACGGTATTCTTCTGCAATGTTCACTCTACATTGAAATGCAACCACATCTCTATTCAACGGAGAGATCAAAAGTTTCGTTCATCATCTCACTCCTCTCTGGCAAGGCTTTGCAGTGGGCTGAAATGATCTGGGCTCAATCCGGGCTGGAATGAACAATCCTTACTCACCACATATCGACAGGGATTAGAGCCCAGGCTTCGACTATAGCTGGCTGGATATGATGACAAATGTGGCTCAGAAAATTTGATTCAACATTCTGTCCGGTGTTCGTCCCGCATGCAATCCTGTTTTGATGAATCACCTTTTCGTAACTGTTGCACTCCTTCTCAACAGCCCCCAGTGAGTTATACCCCTCCAGAACCAGAACCAGAACCCATGGTGACAGAAAATATGCGTTTGTCATTCGCTGAGCGGCAGAGGTGAATCTCCAAGGGGTTATGTCTTTACTGCGGAGGCGGAGGGCATGTGATCACAACATGCCCCACTCGACCACCTCGTCTATGGGTGAGTGCTTTTCGACATCCTCCTCAGAACATGCAACCTCTTACTATAGTGATAACGCTGATTGTATCCAATGTTTCAATTCCAATCCATGCCCTCCTTGACTCGGGATCTGCCGGGAACTTCATATCAGGGAACCTCTGCCACCAGCTCAAGATCCACACCACGGCCAACTCCAAAGTTTACCAAGTCCAATCCATAACTGGAAGAGCACTCAGCCGTCATGATGTCAGACTCATTACGGAACCTATAACACTTCGCATAGGTAATCTACATGAAGAGGACATCAAATTGCTGGTTCTGGAGGAGGCAAACACTGATATCATCCTTGGCCGACCCTGGTTCGTCCTTCATGAACCCCAAATATCCTGGCGTACGGGAGACGTCCTGAAGTGGGGCGACCAATGCTTTCCAGATTGTTTCCCAAATCTGCCTCGACCATCAATGCCAGTCTCCCAGACCCTGTCTCTCAATTCCACTTCCATCGAAAGTTCCGTTATCCCCTTCCTCTCGTCCCAGCAGCCCTGGAACATCTCCGTGGTGCCACCATCTTCACCAAGCTGGACCTCCGCAGTGCCTACAACCTCATCCAGATACGTGAGGGGATGAATGGAAAACAGCCTTTGTGACGCCTACTGGCCATTATGAATATCTGGTCATGCCATATGGCCTAGTCAACGCCCCCTCCGTATTCCAGGATTTCATGCATGAGGTGCTCCGAGAGTACCTCCATTGCTTCGTTTTGGTCTACATCGATGACATCCTGATCTACTCTCGGAGCTTGGCCAAACATCGCCACCACGTTGCAGAGTTCCTTCAACGTCTACGTCAATATCAACTCTTTCTCAAGGCAGAGAAGTGTTCTTTCCACCAATCCTCCGTACAGTTCCTAGGTTATCATATTGACAGTGGTGGCATCCGGATGGACGAGGGGAAGGTGGAAGCTATCAAGACCTGGCCCAAACCTTCCACCATCAAGGAACTCCAGCGATTCTTGGGATTCTCTAACTTCTACCGTCGATTCATTCAAAACTACAGCACCCTTACCAGTCCACTCACCAACCTGCTCCGTAACAAGCCCAAGTCTCTGTCCTGGTCCCCAGCAGCCGAGGAGGCCTTCAAGAAGCTGAAGGAAGCTTTCACCCGAGCTCCAATCCTCATACATCCCGATCCAGAAAGACCATTCGTTGTTGAAGTAGATGCTTCGAGCACGGGGGTAGGAGCGATCCTGTCACAGCAGCAGGGGAACCCCGCGAAACTCCATCCATGTGCCTTCTTTTCACGTAAGCTCAGCCCGGCGGAGCGCAACTATGACATTGGGAATAGGGAGCTCCTCGCTATCAAATTGGCCCTAGAGGAATGGAGACATTGGCTTGAGGGAGCCCAACATCCTTTCACAGTATTGACGGATCACAAAAACTTGCAATATCTGAGAGAGGCAAAGAGGCTAAATCCATGCCAGGCACGCTGGGCATTATTCTTTACTCGCTTCCATTACACCATCACGTATAATCCAGGCCATAAGAATATCAAAGCAGACACACTGTCTCGCCTTCATGCTCCAGTTGAGGAGGAAGACCCGCCTGAATCCATCATCCCTGAAAGTATATTTGTCTGTCCCATTCAATGTAACCCCGAATCCGTTCCCTCTTCCAATAACTCCACGGCCTCTCCGCCGGGCTGCCCACCTGGAGCACAGTACGTCACTAGGACTCAACGCACCCTTCTCATCCACTCGCAATCAAACTCTGCGGCCCTTGAACCGAGTAAAACTGTAAATTAAATGAAAGAAATATAGACAATTATCAAAATTGTAACAAAAGTATTATCAGTTTAACAAGTAAAATGTATACAGATACATCGCTAACTCAGAAGCAAGTTAAGAGCATTCTCAATGCAATGCATACCAGGCGAATCTGCTGGAAGACCTGGATAAGGGTCAGGGCTTGTCACCTGACGAGGTAGCTGAACTGCGCCGCACCACAGATTTGGCCCTCCGTGCCACTAAGCAGGCTGCCAATGCTACGACAGCCATGGTGGTAACGAAGTGGCATCTGTGGGTGAATCTGGCAGATATTGGGAAGAAAGAGAAGGGCTTTCTTCTTGATGCTCCAGTCTCGCTTCTTGAGCTTTTCAGTGCCTCTGTCGAGACGTGAGTTTAGGGAGGCGAGGGAGCACTACACAGCCTTTAAAACCTTAATTCAAAGAAGGTCCATGTCTGAGCCTGAACAAAGCAGGGGTCCATGCCCGTCCTGGTCTGAGAATCAGAGACGGGCACAACAGGTTAGTGTCGCGACTCATGCCCATCCCCCACCTGCGGGTAGGGCTAGAGGGAGGAGCGTGTCAAAGAGAGGTAGGCAAGACCTGAGGGAGGTGATCCAGATGAAACGTTCTCAATTACGCTCGTCTGGAACAGAGTAAGACCTAACATCTACTCCCTTCCCTCAGGGGTCCTTTAACATCTGCCCTAGCTTCCCCTCTCTAATTCCCCTGCAACCACCATCAACTCCAGCTGACCGAGGTTAGGTGGGTACCTAAGACTGCAGTCAGACTGGACCTATGATGATTTTGGTTAGGTTCTATGTTCATCGAAACTGCCTTACTGATGGTCCAGACCTGAGGCCTCCTTGGAGGTTTCTGTGGGAACCTCCTTGATCTTCAGGTTATTCAGGTCAGCACTGCAATTCCCGGACCCGCGGGTCCTTCTTATCAGAACGGGGATGCCCTTAACCGTGTCCCGCCCCGAGGGGCCTCCTGTGGTAAGTATAGAGAAAGCGACCTCTGCTAACCCTTTCTACACTCATAGCTATCGGAGGATATATATGTTTTACCTCAGTGATTACTCCCCTTCCTAGGGTCTTATGTAGCAGTCTACCTGAGCCCTATGTTGTCTAGGCAGCCTCTTAGGAGTTTTTTTTCCAGGGTTTCACTAGTTGTATGGGACCAGCTGCTGATAGTGCGGTGATTTCTCCACTTATTAGGGTTTTTAAGTAGCGCTAAAGCTCTGTGCACTTTCTAAAATCCACGCGGTGGTAAGATCGCACATCAAGTGTTCAGCAATCTGTCTAAAAACCTGTATGGTAAGGTTATGCACTGCAGCTTCTTTTTGTCCCAATATTTTGGGTTTGAACATTGTGTCGCTACCAAATAGTCTTTTCAGACAGTTCCCTCAGTGAGCTTGTGCAGAGCAAGCGGTAGCCCCTGGGTGACCGGTCAGGACCTAGTTATTACCACTAGGCGCTTGGCCATATCCCCTTAAAGGAATCCTTTTCTGATTCAAAGCCTTTGAGCTCTACCCTGGGTCCGGTAGTCCCGGCACCTAACAGGTAACTTTTTAGGGTATGCAGCTCACGCCTTTGGCCGAAGGGGATAATGTCACTGACAGCTATCAACCGTCCCAGGGGCAATTCCCTTAGCCTGGTAGATTTGGCTTAGTGCTCGCCTTTTGCACAAAATTGGCTTGCACTCCCCTCAGCATAGTGGCGCGGGTATATATTTTCCCATAGCGAACCCTAGGAGACGCAGTTCGAAGTTTCCATGTAGGAGAACATCTCAGGTTACGTATGTAATCATGGTTCCCCGAGTGGGGAACGAGACACTGTGTCCCCTAGGTTGTGTGCCATGCTTCGGAATCTAGCTTCAGCCGAAGAAGTGGATGATGTATTCACCCGGTGCCCCTTATACTGTGGTCGCACCGGTAGTGACGTCATAGGCTGTCGCCGGCCAACACGTTGTGTTTTTGTATGTATGCTTCAGACATGGGTTACACTGACAGCGTTCCCCATAGCGACCCCTAGGGGACGCAGTGTCTCATTCCCCACTCGGGAAACCATGGTTAAAAAACCTAACCTGAGACGTTTCCTGATCAGTATACATGTCCTCTCTGCCATCACTGGATTGATGCACAAGAAGTACCTATAAACAAAATTCCAGAGAGGAAAGCTGTTAGTTTCTTTCAGTTTGGATGAAAAATATGTCAGTTCCCAGTCACCACATTCAGTTGGTCACTGCTGTTGCAGTACAGACCAAAAAGTTACACAACAAGGTGATATTAACCCTAACCATTTACATAACAGCAGCTTAAAAACATTTAATTCAAAACACACAGTCAAGAATAGTCCTGCAACCAAGTAGAGGTGTGTGATTTATCCAGTCAGAGCATTTTCACACAACTGTGTACATCACTGTATATGTACTGTTTGCAGAAGATGGAGCATCCTTTTGAAAACAGCTTCCTCTCTGGTCTCCAGCACAGCTTGTTTGGTCTCCACACCACTTGTTTGAGGGGGAGGGGGTCGTTGCCACTCTGCTACTGTGGTCTTGCATGGCTCGCAAAATCCCAACACATCCAAACATTACTTGTTTAACCCACCAAATAAAAAACAAGCCCTCAAGTGCGATGTTAAGTAGAAATGACCTTTGGTAAACTCCAGTGTGCAAGAAGCATCTTCAGCATACTGCAAATTGACCATCCAATGTCAGCATCCATACCCTCGTCTTCATTGTGTCACCTGGAACAGAAACAGATATACTGTTACTTACTATTTAGGGGTGACCCTGAACAGTCGATGATTCTAAGCTTTGATAGGAGGAGCTTGATTCGAATCCCAATCTCTCAGTCGAATATTCCCAGAGGTGTTGTGATCATACCATTTTGGCTTTATAGGGGGTGCTCAAATGTTGTATAATATATACATCTCCTGGGGATGGGGGATATAGACAGTGTTACAGGTGTTCAATTAGTTCAGTTAGAGAACAGACAATTAAAGATTGAAAAAATAAAAAAATAGGAAGTTTTTTTTATTTGTTTCTATTGCTGGGCGATATAGCAAAACAAAGTAAATCTTGATTTTCTCAGAATATTTGACCAATTCTCGATTTTGTACGATTTCAAAGTCAACTTGAAAATGTAACTACAACATGATTCAAGCAACTTTTTCGTTATTAACCCTCTAGTTAAAGACAAGTATATTCTAAGTGTGCAACACATTAAGTTGACATCGTGATGTAAATGTTTAACAAATCACTAAATATATTTGTAGAAAAGATGCATGAACTACATCATGTACAAACATATCTTATGCATATTAAGCTATATGGTCTGAAATAATATAAATAATATACAATTGTGGCAAAACATTAAATTCGAATTAATCGATGAAATTTGATAAATCGCCAGCCATATCCACAGTGTTTGCTTGTTTTACTTTATTTCAATTTCTGTGTAATTTATTTATTTTATTTTAAATCAAGGTGTATTCCGTGGCTCCAGGCTTTATTAGTTTTGCTCTTATTCATTATTTTTCTTATTCATGTGATACCACAGCGTTTGCAGATTTACAGTTGTTATTTTTTTACATTTAAATATTAAGTAAGTTTGTTATTTTATATTAGGCTTATAGCATGGTAATTGTGTATTTTAATTCGTTTTGTTAATAAAAGTCCCATGTTTATTGCAGAAAATGTGTCGTTGTAAGTTATAGATAAGCAATTGACTGGAAATTAAAGTGAAAGCAAAATGTGCATGGGCCTATTAGTGTGATATTGTGTTTATTTAACAGTTGGATGGCACGAGTCTGTAAATAAATCAAATATTTTTGACATTTTTTTCCCGCTCTGGAACACCCAGAATAGAAATTGATGTAATTTGTACAATAAATTTTACAACAAAACTGCATGATGGGAAATTTTCTGACAGTTCTGTAATATTATTGTAACTACACAGTAGAATCATTGTTTTTCAGCCACCGCACAGCATTGTGGGATCGTCACTGTTCGAATTTTGAAATTAACGGCCAACGGTTCCAGAAGTATTTAAACAAATTGGAAGAAGGAACACGTCTCAGGTATGTAACATAACAATCTATTTAAGTCTATGTATATATATTACCGGTGTTCTGAGTGAGTGCTGATTGTTTTGTTTGGTATATTTCAGTGGTAACGTTATATTTTCAGATTTCTCTTGAACTGACCATGGTGAAGTTAGTTAAAAATGGCTTCTTCTTAATATTAATATTATTAAAAAGTCGTAAAGTATTTTAATATTCTTATTTTTTACTCTATCCAATTTAAAACTAACTTCACCGCGGGCCTGAACAGTCAACACCGAAGGAAAAGGCAAACTGAGCGGCAGCTGCTGTAACACACCAAAGGATCCTGGCTGCATGCCGGTGCTGTGCCGAATTCTGCACCCCTGCGGCTGCTAACGTTAGCTGGATTATTTCAGTCAGACACTGATTTGATGTTGATTATATCTAAACGTCATCTTCTCGGCTCGCCTCTCTTGGAACCTCGACGGGAGGTGATAAGGATAAAAAGGTAATGTTACCACATACAAAATCACCAAAATGACGACAGCTCAAATAACGTTAGCATAATTAACGTTAGCCCATAGACTATACATAAACATTAGCCCGGTCAGTTTCCTCAGCTCAGGTTATTATTGCATTGATTACACGTGCTACCGGACAGGCTATTGTAACATTATTATGACTTCAGTTTTGCTGTCTTTTAATCGGGGGTCTTGAAGTCATTGCGGGTTGCACACTAGTTTGATTGGCAACAGTAACGAGTGGCCATTTCTGTTTTCCCTGAAGGGCCTGTTCTCTCACTCAAGTGAGTTTCCATCCTGGAGAAGATGCCAGCAGCCATTGAGCAAAGAAGCAAGACCATAATCGAGTACGTTACAGGTGTGGGTGAAGTCTTGGATGCGTATCAAGAAGAGAGGCCATCTGCATTGTCCTATAAGTTGCCTACTGCCCACTTTAATGAGAATGGCATCTTTCTTAAGGCTGATGTGAGTATAACTTGCACATAAACTTACTATGGCTCAATCTCTCTTCTAAAGTTATTTTGTAAATTGCTCATGCAATACCGTTGTATTGGTAAAATATTCTCCACGCAGACTATCTATTCCAAATTATTCTGATATTCCATAGACAGTCTGAACCGCTATAGAGAGTGACTAATCCGTTGACTGGTTTTACTGTTTTAGACAGCATAGCATACATATGTTTAAAACATTAGCCATTGTTTTTATTCAGTGTTGAGTCGATTATTGTCTTTGTTTCAAATCCAGACTGTGGAATATTAAAATAAGAATAAGTTTGTAATTGTTATTTGTTGTGTAATTGTTGGTAATACATTTAGTAATGTTGTATTTTTTTATTTTATTTTTCTAGCACTCTGCCACAGCTGCTGATATCCAGAAAGCGACCCTACCCAGCACACCTTGCTTAATTGTGCAAGGTATGTTTTTCCCTTATTTGGATTAGGTTTATTACAAGGCTTAAGGTTTTTCGGCACTGTGTCGGAATTCTGGCACATGGCAGTTGTAGATTAAACAAAATAATCATGAGGTGAAATCAAAGTATTGAGACTGTGACTATAAAAAGCTCAAATATACCTTATTTAATTTTGGCCACTATCCCATTTAAAGTAGTATTCTTGTCCAGTGACACACAGCTCTGAGTGTTTCTGCTTCAGTTGAAACACTACGTCAAACATGTTTTTTAAGAGGATCTAAGCATATCCAGCATGCAAACATGTGACAACGCACATGCTCACAGTGCTTGGAAAACGTGCAAGTTTTCAAAAATGAAAACTGGGGTCACAGTTTTGACAGTAGAGGAGATACAAAACACGTCTCAAATTGTGCTGGATAGGCTTGAATAGCAAACAGTAAACCTTTTAACGCACCCTCAAAGCCAGCTGAGATATAACGCCATCAACTGGGCCAATAATGCAATTTATCCTATTACATTATCGTATCTGCCAGATTTATGGGTCCTTATCTTAAAAAATGCTTCAGTGAAACTGTCTGAAAATGCGCATGTTAACATTTAAGGGCCCTGGAAATAAGGCCCCAGTGTAACTTTTAACACACCCTCAAAGACAGCTGAGACATTGCGCCTTCAATTGGTCCAGTCATGCAATTTATCCTGTTACTGTATTGTCATATCTGCCAAACGTATGGGTCCATATCTTAAAATTACTAATTAAAAATGTCTGAAAATGTGTATGGTGACAGTCAAGGGCCCTGGGAATAAAGGCCCAGTGGATCTTTTAACGCACTCTCAAAGTCAGCTGAGATAAAGTGCCTTCAACTGGGCCAGTGGTTCTCAATTCCAGTCCTCGCACCCACTCTGCATATTTCATATGTTACTCTTATCGCTTCAGATGTTTGTTCTATTCGAACGTAAGTGCCCTGTGAAGTGGACATCACAGGATATTCCGCCATGATTCCAGTTCGCTTAACGATAAATTCCATTCAAAGTGCATTGAAGTGTGCAAGACGTGAATTAAAACTGTATATATTTACAGAGGTATATGATGTCACACTTGTCCATGCGTGAAGGCATTGCGCAGCGCAAATCCATGAATGAATGTTCCAAAATGAAGTAAACTTCAGCGGATTTCCCCTGCTCAGGGAGTAGGGAGCAATGGACCCTGTGTAGGGAGCATGTCAATCGGAACACAGTTCATGCATGGAGTGCACTTTTAACAAGCTGATTATCTAAGTCAGGTGTGTTAACAAAGAGAGACATGCAATATATGCAAAGCGGGGGGGCGCGAGGACTGGAATTGAGAACCACTGAACTGGGCCATTAATGCAATTTCTCCTGTTACATTGTCATATCTGCCAAACTTATGGGTCCATATCATAATAATGCTACAGTAAAAATGTCTCATTAATTGTAGTGTAAAAGTCAAGCACCCTGGAAATAAGGCCCCAGTGGAAATTTTAACACGCCCTCAAAGACAGCTGAGCTATTGCGCATTCAATTGGTCCAATCGTGCAATTTCTCCTGTTACTGTATGGTCATATCTGCCAAACATATGGGTCCATATCTTAAAAATGCTACAGTGAAAATGTCTGAGAATTTGCACGATAACAGTCAAGGGCAATGGAAATAAAGCCCCAGTGCAACTTTAAGAACAATTTTGTGTGCATTTTAAGGCAATGAAAATACCCTCATTTTGTTTCTGGAGTCCTCCATTCACAGGTGCTGGAGCATATGAAGTCTTCATAAGAGGCTAGATTATTGTCAGACTTTGTCTTCCTATTCCTTGTGTTTCCACACCCTTATATGGTCCTTCCTGTTTCTTGTCATTAGTTCATTCATCCCCATCTGTGTTTGATTTGCTCCTCACCTGATGCTGTTTCCCTTGATTATGTTACGTGTTCATAAGCCCTGAGTTTTCCCTGAGTCTTTGTCCGTCAACTCGTCTATGTGGTAGTGTATCCTGTGTTCTTCATTAAACTCTGTTTATTTACCTCACCTCTCGCTCCGCAACACGACCGTGACAATTATATATATATATATATATATATATATATATATATATATGAAGAGCTCTTTTCCAAAACGCTATAAATCCATTTTAATAGTTTTCATGAAAATGACATTTTTTTTACCTAGACCCATACATTTTGTTAATATTCAATTTATCCTGTTAAAATCAAATCAAATCACTTTTATTGTCACATCACCACAGCACAAGTACCTTGGTGAGTGAAATTCTTACGAGCGTGCTCCAGACAGTGCAAAAAAAAACAAAACAACAATTTACATATGGACAGTACATATTTACACACTGTACAGAAGACAATGTGCAAAATACACATACATATACTCAGTACACACAGTGTACTATAAAGACATACTTCGTTACCAATGCACCAATACACATTATACACCGTATTTACACATCTGCATTATGTCCACATCTATGCATAGTAATATGTGAAGGTGTAACAGGTTATAATTTACAGTGGATTGGTTGTGCAACAGATAGTTGTGCAAAGGTGCAACAGATTATACATATGCAATGTCGTGGGTGTGCTTTTATGGTGTCCAGTGATAGCAGATGTGTTAGTGTAGTGTGTGCGTGTATTCCAGTTGAACTGTATTAAAGTGCAGTGCATGGCATGTTGTGTGAGTGGGAGTGTGTTGTAGGGTGGGTCATTTCTGACTGTTCTTTAGCCTGATAGCCTGAGGGAAAAAGCTGTCCCTCAGTCGGCTAGTGCGGGATCGGATGCTACGGAAACGTCGCCCTGAGGGCAGCAGAGAGAGCAGACTGTGGGACGGGTGGCTGGAGTCTTTGATAATCCTCCGGGCTTTCCTTGTACACCGCCTGGTGTAGATATCCTGGAGGGAGGGAAGCTCACCTCCAACAATGTGGCGGGCAGTTCGCATGACCCTTTGCAGAGCCCTGCGGTTGCCAGCGGTGCTGTTTCCAAACCAGGCGGTGATACAGCCGGTCAGGATGCTCTCCACAGTGCAGGTGTAGAAGGATCTGAGGATTCTGGGGCTCGTTCCAAACTTCCTCAGCCGCCTCAGGAAGAAGAGACGCTGATGTGCCTTCTTCAGCACTGCATCTGTGTGAGCAGACCATGTGAGATCCTCAGTGATGTGAACGCCGAGGAACTTAAAGCTGCTCACCCGCTCCACAGGTGTCTTGTCGATGGTGATGGGTGTGTGTTCTCTGCTCTGTCTCCTGTAATCCACCACCAGCTCCTTGGTCTTGTCGATGTTGAGTGAGAGGTGGTTCTCCTGACACCATTTTGTCAGGGTACTCACCTCCTCTCTGTAGGCCGTCTCATCGTTGTCGGTGATCAGGCCTATCACCGTTGTATCGTCTGCAAATTTGACGGTGACATTGGAGCTGTGTGTTGCTGTACAGTCGTGTGTGTACAGGGAGTACAGGAGTGGGCTGAGGACGCAGCCTTGAGGAGCACCAGTGTTGAGGATCAGGGGAGATGAGGTGTTGTTGCCCATTCTGACCACCTGACTTCTGCCTGTCAGGAAGTCCAGGATCCAGCTGCACAGAGATCTGTTCAGTCCCAGAGTCTGGAGCTTCGCAACCAGTGTAGCAGGCACTATGGTGTTAAATGCCAAACTATAATCCACGAACAGCATCCTCACATAGGTGTTCTTATTTTCCAGGTGGGAGAGAGCAGTGTGCAGGGTGAAGGCAATAGCATCGTCTGTGGAACGGTTACTGCGGTATGCAAATTGTAGTGGGTCCAGTGAAGCAGGCAGCACAGAGCAGATGTGTTCTCTGACGAGCTTCTCAAAACACTTGCTGAAGATGGGTGTCAGAGCAACGGGCCTCCAGTCATTCAAGCATGTGATTTAATTTTTCTTTGGTATGGGCACAATGGTGGATTTTTTGAAGCATGAGGGAACCACAGACAGAGAGAGGGACAGATTGAAAATGTCTGTAAAAACCCCGGCTAGCTGGAAAGCGCATGCTTTGATCACCCGGCCTGGTATACCATCAGGTCCCACAGCTTTACGGATGTTCACCCGTTTGAAGGATCGGGTTACATCCGCGACAGAAAGCGTGAGTGGACTCACCTCTTCTGCAGCAGTCGTGTGAGCACTCTCTGAGCCAACAAAATGGTCTGTGGCTCAGTCTGAACATGTTAAACAATGAATGTTAAATGAAACAACAATATTGTCGATTATAAATGCAAAGTATTTTTTTTTTTTTTTTAACGCTACAAATCCATCCTTTTTTTTATGTTGGTTTATGTCTTAAAAAAGAGAACATATGACATCAGGGAGTCATACTATAAACCGATCGCACCAGCCTTGTGTTGATGTAACCCCCCCCGGGTCCGCGCCATCACACCGAGCGGGTCTCGAACCCGGGTTTCCGGTGTGGGAGGCGGGCGCTCTAACAAGGAACGCAAAAGGCTACAGCCTCTAGCGTCAATCGGTTAAACACCACCTTTACTGGTATACACACATCTGTTATATTGACATCCCACAGTGGGTATTAACGCGCCACCTGAGAACCTTCTTTTTTTGTTGTTTTTTGTGATTTTCTTTGTCCAGTCTGCGTTTTCTACCCCCATGTGTAGGTCTAACTGGCTCATCCAGGCCATCAAAAGTGTTATTAGAGTTTAAAGCACTCATTTTGAAGACTGAGCACAAACAATCGCTTCAAACCATCGTCATGTTGGATTGCATCGAACAAATTCTGATTGATCGAGAGGACATATCGCATTTAGGCTAAAAACAGGTTCGGCGCTTATAGCGGTTTGGAAAAGAACTGCATCTTGCAGTACATTTTAAACAAGGAAATATAGCGATTTGGCATGAAACATTGATGGAGCAGTGAATAGGTTCAATACACAGCAAAATGGCATGGCGAACTCATTTTTTTTTATTTGCCGTTTATCGCATTTTGGAAAACAGCTCTTCATATATATATATATATATATATATATTCATTATTGCACACAATGGATGAAAATTCAATAATTAATAAATAATGAAATAATATTTAATGTTGACATCCTGTTTTCTCCCTTATCTTAGTGTTATTTACCTTTTAAAATAGTTTATTTTTGAGACACAAATAGAGACGGTCCCTAAATTGAGTGAATAAGAAGCTAAGAAATGTGGAAGCGTAGTGTTTTAAAGGTGGAACGGATAGCGTCAATAAGAAGCTTGTTAAAAAATTTACTTTGTAAACCAACCAAGCAAGTTTAGCTTATAAATGATTAAACTGAGTGATGTTTTGTCCTAAAAAAGTGTTGGTTTGGTGATATTTCTCATGTTTACATCCATAATAAAGCCAGGCCTGCAGCACTCCTCGAAATAGAACTTGGTTTTGTTAGCATTAGCAGCGCGTTTATGCGTTCTTCCACAGACAATGTTTAATAAAACGGCAACTAGCATGGTCAAATAAACACCTTGAACAGTCTTCGATGAGGGTATTTTGTAAGTCAGGAACTCACCTAGTGATAAGCTGAAACATTCTGTTGGTCACGCCACATCTTTAAAACAACATGTGACATGGAGCGCGCGCGGCACTTCTCGTCAGGTGTGCGTCCGCCAATTCAGAGTGTGTCACGGCTTCATCCGCCTATTAGGCCTCAATTCTTTCAATAGTTTTTATCCCCTGTAAATTCACCTCCTGTCCTTGATATTTTATCTTTTATACAACTCAGTGTTTTTACAGTTACAAACATTAACTTGCGTGTTTTGCTCATGCTGAATTCCTGAGGTATCAAATTAGTACAACGTGGCCCCGATTTATCTTAACAAAGGAACAAATTGATCAAACGTGTCCAAGACATCTACTAATGTACAGGGCTCCGTAGATATAAATATAACCATTTAATTTAGCTATATCGTGTGAGAATCTGATTTACCTGCTTTTTCATTCGACTTCAAGTAAAAGAAAATGGCAGACACAGAGTGTTTGACTAGCGTTAAGTGGAGGCGTGGCTTATTTACGGCACTTTGAAAATACACTTAAATTTCACACTGACACTGTTTTACAAATTATAAATAATAATTTAATAATAATAATAAAATAAATAATAAAATACAGGTATGTTTAAAAGGAATGGGCTCCATTAGCACTTTTTTAATTGTTTCTCAAGTTGGTTCCAGTATATTTAGGTTTTTCTTTCGAGATGGGGAAAGAAAGTTTTATAGCTTTTTGCAATTTTGTACTAATTGTGTTAGAACATGTATAAATATATATATTCATAGAAATAAAAAAAAAAATTATTCTGTAATCTGACATTTAAATATTTGGAGACACTTAGAGGAGAGAGAAAGTATAAGAATTTATGAATTGTTAACAAATACTTCATTAAGTTTTCTTTTAAACGAAACATAAGATGTGAAACACAAAGCAACTATAAAAAACCCAGAACGCATGTCTGGATTTCAAGAATATAAGAATGTAGAAATACAACACAATCACAAAACCTGGATTCAAAATACACAATAATAGACAAAACGTTAAAGGCGGCGTACCAGACAGTAACACATTGAATAATATGTAAATGCACTTGCTCAGTAAAAATTATTAAAGCTAAAATTAAACTACATTAGTACAAAGTATGATATTGACAAACAATAACGTAAAAAACAACTAAATTATAAAACTACATGCTTGATTGGATCTGCAGTGATATGCAAAATTAATATCAGGTATTTATATAAACATATGGGTCATTTCACGAAACCGGTACGATTTGGACTTGCACATTTTTTGTTTTTTATCAAAATGTATTACATTTCTGAACACCCCACAACATTAATGACATATTTAACTTCTGAAAACATATTTTCCCACCTCAGACATCAAATCCCTATTATAATTGATCTTTATGTTAAGATATGAGCACTATAAGTCTTCAACCCCGTTATGGACACTATGGGAGCTCTCTGAATATGATTATAAAATGTATTTGTTATGAAATCATACTTTTCCCATGAATCAGATGTCCCTCACACTAATTCAGTATTTGCAAATATAAAAGTTACATAAAATCTCACACTTTTGCTATATTAAAGCCTGAAATTGAACTTTTTGTGACAGCAACCTCATAATTTCTTATCACAGAAGTGGCTTAACTTCAAATAAGAACTAAAATCTATATTCTTATGATTGCTCTGAGCATTTCAGACTGAATTGAACAAAAATGTAATTATTTTTCATAAACTTAAAAAAAATATTAATATAAATGTGGGTGTGACGGGGTTGAGACTAGGGTAACAGGGTTGAAGATGGTGATGGGGTTGAAGAGACAAATACAGCTTAACATAAAAATTCTTGTTTATTACTTAAATTTACTGTAAGATTTTCTAAGATTTCCTATAAACACTGTATTTCATTAGGTAACCAAGAAAGACAACAGATATAAATTGCAACTGAACTGAGTTTTATTAACCCAACTGCAGAAAAACAACAGTAACATAATATGCATTAGAACTTGACAGAATAGGTCATCAAAATAAAACAACTTGTGCGGCCACTTCCTGGAATTTCATATCTGGCCCACACCTCTTTCAAGATCTCCACATGGCGCTTTGTCACAGGCTTTGGGGGTGTAATGATTTCAAGTACATCCTCAAACAGGTACCAGAGGATATCATCCCGAGCTGGCCAGAAGAATCGGTTTGGCCCAACACGATGCATACATTTCACTTGCACATGTGTTTCATCTGTGCTAAGGATGATGCCTGGATAGAGCTCTTGATTATATCTGAGCATGCACCACTGCCCAACCAGCTCTGGACTAAAAAGAAAGAAGTTGCCTCGTTGTTTGTATTGTGTACAGGGGCCATCGCTAAAAAAGTGCAGCACAGACACTTGTGGATATGTGGCCTGAAGGTAATCCAGCACTGGATTGAAGTGTTGCCATACTGCCGGAGGGCCTTTATGTCTGCAGGGAGAGATTGTGCTGAAGCATATAGGCTCTGGTTTTCCACCAACATACAACATCCCTGTATGTAGAGTGGCCTGTTGGTGTGAAGACCCAAAGTGGACTGCTTGGATCTGGGAGCTGTATTTGCAGCTGTAATTTTCTGAAAAGTCAATATGTATCAAAGGCCTCTTCCCCTGACATGTTCTTCTTCAGCTCGCGGCAGAAGGCAAACTGCTGCTTGATGTTGAAGTGATGCTGTTTGAACCGCTGTAGGTAGGTGTGGAACAGCTCAGTGAGGTTCTCCTGTGATTTCTTGATGGTGAATTTGACAGTTGATCTCTCTTGTCCCTCTTTCTTTTTATCAATCTCCTTATCTTCTGTTACCCACTGGGTGAAAGATACTTTTGTCGTACTGCTATATGTACCGGAAATTGGGACACTCTTGTCCTTGCAGTGTACACACTCTCCATACATACAGCTCTTGTTGGATGAGTTGCAGCATACCTTCTCTACCAATTTTTCAAGATTGTTAGTCTCAATAAATTTCAGCTGATTGAGCTTCTCAGCCAAAAAACTCAGATTTTCATGCAATTTACACATGCATGTGTCTCGTTCTGAGATTGTTGGATTAACAACCCAAAAAGGTTGAAGATGGCTAACTCCATCACGGACTCATTTCCGGATCCCTAAATTAAAATCGTTAAATCAAACATTCTTTCAGACCTATTTACTTAACCCTGAGATGTGAAAATATAGGCAGAACACATGCACACACAAACACAGCTTTAACATGGACATTACTACATTCAACAAATGCATGTGTTATAAGACTCTTGATCAAATATAATAATTCATTTAAATTACTGGATACTTTCGGTACCAAAGTACTAAAAACACAACCCCCTTACAATCTCACAACCCCGTTATGATCAAATAAGTAACGGGTTGAGTGTGACGGGGTTGTGATTTTTTGCTCAAAATGGCCACTGTTCTAAATGTAGTGAATACCAGGGGAGCACATGGCATGCATGATATAAAAAAAAACGTATGTTGTTAAAATAAAAAATATAATTTTCACAATTAATAGTTTTCTATGCTTATTTGATGTAACAGGGTTGAGTCATTAAGCTTGACAATCATAAACTTAATAAGTTATAGTTATACAAAAAAGGTGGCGACCTGCCTGTGTCTGCCCACAGCTTGACTAGAGGACTTACGATGTCACTTCCTGTTAATGTCACATATGGATCAGTTCATTATTTTTTATGGGGGGAGAATGATTTGTGTAACGGGGTTGAGGGGTTACAGAGGTACAGAACTAAATAATATGATTTTACTGGATAATCATGAATTTACTTAGCAAAAAGCACAGATAGATATTTATGGGAATGGCAAAATGTATGGATTTTATTCATATCCCAAGTACACTTTCATAGAAGGCTATGAGGGACATGACACAATAGGTGGTGTCAACGGAAAAAATCAAGATAATTTCTAATATAAATATTAAATCTTATTAAAGGAGACATTTCGATTAATACAAAAAGCTTTTAAAAATAGATTTTGGTGACCCAATAGACAAAATACAATTAAGAGTCAGAGGGACTCAAATCGTACCAGTTTCATGGAATAACTCCTATATATTTATAAGAGTACGTTTGTGACTAATGTACTGCTCGGCGTTACTTTATTTAATGCATAGCTGAGCTTAATCTATAATATGAACATTAGAAGCTCTTTTAACAAGTAGATGGGTGGCTCTTAAAAGAGCCTTTGGGGGTCTAACAGTCTCCGGTGATCTACTTGGAGCTGGTGTACTTAGTGACGGCCTTGGTGCCCTCAGACACGCGTGTTTGGCCAGCTCCCTCGGCAGCAGCAGACGACGGCGGTCTGGATCTCTCTGGAAGTGATGGTGGAGCGCTTGTTGTAGTGAGCGAGACGAGACGCTTCACCGGCGATGCGCTCGAAGATGTCGTTGACGAAAGAGTTCATGATCCCCATCGCCTTGGAAGAGATCCCGGTGTCAGGATGAACCTGCTTCATCACCTTGTAGATATAGATAGCGTAGCTCTCCTTCCTGGTCTTTCTGCGCTTCTTTCCTCCCTTCACCGCGGTCTTTGTGACGGCCTTCTTGGAACCCTTCTTAGGCGCAGACTTCGCTGGTTCAGGCATGATGATGCTGACGAGTCAATGATTAGAAAGAGCCGGACAGAGCCGTTTATTCACTAACCTATGCTAATTTACACAGAGATGTGGAGCCTTCTGATTCCGTGTTTCCACAGACCACACCCATATACTCGACTGTGATTGGACAACATAAAGTCATACGAGAGGAACGACAGCCAATCAAGTGATAAGATAGCCCCGCCCACTGCTGCACGTTTGAGCGACATCAGCCCACATGACTAAGCTTTCTTTGGTTTAATTCCGGCTCTTTTTGTTTGTAATATTGAATACAAGAAAACAACTGGGCCTCAACAGTGTAATTTTTAAAAGCCCGTATAGACCTATTGAGAGAATATGGAGAAACAGAGCAATAATGATTAGACACTATTTTCCTCTGCTGTCCTTCCAATTATAACGTTTTTACCACCGCCTTATTGTTTTTCCTCTTTATTTTATAACTGACTTCAATTCAAAGTAAAATGTAAGACTTTTAATACCACCTTAAATGAAATGTAAGAACTAAACTCGTAATGGAAATACACATTATATTACATACATATGTGTATACATAGTTGTAAATAGAAAACTAAATATAATTGCTGTAACACATTTTATTGCAATGATATACTGTTAACTTGTCATATCAGCAAACAATATTACAAACAAAATATCCACACAAATGTTCTGCATCACCGATATTTCTGGTGTAAACTATTTATTCTGAAGCATTATTTTCATCATGTTTGATCAGCTTTTACATACTTACATCTGCATGCTTTAATTTATCTTTACAGCCTTTTTAAATGTATGCATATTTCATGTCAAATTATTACAATTAATCAATAAATTACATGCACAATATAGGGCTGTTTCCAGTCAGATTAAATTATTTAACCTGAAAAAGTACAACCTTTTAAAATACATTTTAAGGCCTATTATTAGGAAAACGTTATTTAAAAAAACATTTTAGAAACCCGAGTACACCCTGTATTAGTCTCCCATTTGAATTTACGAGTACGTTACTATTTATTTAATTAATACACAGATGTTATTTCAGCATCAGCTCTTTCTATGACCGTGTGGGTGGCTCTTAAAAGAGCCGTTGGGTTTGTTCTCCTGATTGAAGTGTTTATCCTCCGAAGCCGTACAAGGTGCGTCCCTGTCGTTTGAGCGCGTACACAACGTCCATGGCGGTGACGGTCTTTCTCTTGGCGTGCTCGGTGTAGGTGACGGCATCGCGGATAACGTTCTCCAGGAACACCTTCAACACCCCGCGGGTCTCCTCGTAGATCAGACCGGAGATGCGTTTGACGCCGCCGCGGCGCGCGAGACGACGAATGGCGGGTTTGGTGATTCCCTGGATGTTATCGCGCAACACTTTACGATGACGCTTAGCGCCTCCTTTCCCAAGTCCTTTCCCGCCTTTACCTCTTCCAGACATGATCTCTGTTACAGTTAGACAACGAAAACAAATGTGGGTGAAAAAGCTCCAGAGAGGTGTTTAAATGTGCCTACAGGACCTATTTGAAACCAGTTCTGCGTCAACACACCCCCCGCCAGCAGTTAGAGCA